>CM062816.1:2007489387-2008023354 GCA_031772625.1 Pinus tabuliformis
AACTGAAAGAGGCAGTTGTGGGAGTCCAAGTGGGATCGGCGGGTGGCCACCAACATCCACCTGGATCATTCCTCCCCCCTTAGGAAGCAATGGTCCCCATTGCGTTGAGTGCCTCCATGAGATAGGGAAACATCTGTTGAACTTGGTCCCTGGTAAGTTGTTCTGCAATCTATGATGTGCCCAGTAGTGGTGGCAAGCATGGTCGAGGGCAGTCCACATTGAACACTCGTTGCAGGCCAAGGAGTGGGGGAATGTTTTGCTCCAAAGCATTGTTTCTCACAAACTTGGTAATGGTGTAAGGACCATATCGGAGTGGTCTGAGCTTCCGATGGGCTCTTGTAAGGTGTTCTTTCTGTAGATGCAACCAGACTTTGTCGCCCACTTGAAACTTGTGTGGCACCCAATGTTGATCATGTCGCTGCTTGTACTTGGCATTTTCCACAATGGAGCGACGATATATCGGCCTGTTGGGTAGAGGTGCTCCGGGAGTCAAATCGAACGAATGTTTGACCTGACAGTGCAATGGTACCCCTGTGGGTGAGGAGAAGATGTTCCTGTATTCTTTCATGACCATATCCACCTGCTTCTATTGCGTGGAGGAACCCTTCCCGGGGGCCATGGATGTGGCTACGATCTTCCCCTTACTTTGAGAGCAAACCAGAAAGAAAATGAATTTCCTAGTCTGGGAGATGATCTTACTACATTTCTTAGTAGAGATCAAAGAGGTGGCGGTAGGTGGGGCTACCTCCGATATCCTGTATAATGAATTACCCAAATAAATAATAATAGCGCAAGGCCTTGACTCATACACAACATGTCGCTTCCACAAGTATGGTTGGCCTAATAATACATCACAAACATCAAGAGGTGCAACATCACACAATACCTCATCTGTGAAGGGCTTGATGTTGTAGGGAAGGCGACACTGCTGGTGGACTCAGAGATCTCGTCCTTGGTGAAGCCACCCAATGTTGTACGGTTGCGGGTGTGGTATGGTCAGTAGGCCCAGCCGCTTCACGACCTCTACTGAAATGAGGTTCTTTTGGCTACCACTGTCGACAATGAATTGCAGCGGCGAACCCTTCACCCACATTTGTGAATGGAAAAGATGCTCCCCCTCTTCTGGATCTTGGCGGTGGCAACAGTGGTGTTGGGCTCCGCATCAATGATCTTCTTCCCTTTGTCATTCCCCTGTCGGGTTCTGACTCAGGGTCGGAACATGCATCTGATTCTGAAGCCTTCAACTCAGCCACCAACGACTGCTTGGCTCGACACTCACTTGTGTTATCAGTGGGGCTCTTATGGAACGCACACCACTTTCATGTGTCCTTCTTTGACTTTGTGGTGTTGTTTTTTTCTTGCAGCTTCGACGGGCTGTCTTGGGCCACACCGTCTTGGCTTTGTCCTTGGTTCTGCGATTTGGGGAAGCCTTTCCCTTGCTTTGAATTTGTGGATCCAAAGTCTCGCTTCTTCTGTTTAAACTTCTGCTTGATCTTGACAGCGTATCAGTACGTTGTGTCGAGCGATAAGATGTCCACAAACTCCATCTCGTCCTAGATGTACCTGTGTAGGCAGCCGCAGTATTTGAGTATCAAATGCCGCTCAGAATCCTTGATACCCAACTTTGTGCGAAGGGTATGAAAAATGTTGGTAAACTCTGGCACGTCTTGGTCCCTTCCCTGCTGCAACGTGGTCCACTTTACGTATTTATCCTCATAGCTTCCGACAGGGTAGTACTGCTCCTTGATGGCATCCCGGAATGAATTCGAAGTGGGTGCAACTGAAAACAGTGAGGCTATACTTTCATCATTCTGCTCGTATTAGGTTTCCCACTAGTCCTTCACGTGAGGGGCGGCTTTGAGAAAAGTGAAAGCAATATTTTCCCGGTTGGAAAAATCATGAACAGAAAAATACCCTTCAAGCATATTTAACCATTTATATACGGCATCTACATCTATCTGACCCTCGAATATGGGGATTTCAAAGTTAACGTGTACCTTAAAGGGTGTGGCATTTCCAAAGTAGCTGTTGGAAGTAGATGTGTCGCCCCTGGGTAGTCATTAAAGGATCTGGGCAAAGTTGTCCATCACCGCGTTCCTTTATCGCTCGAGGGCTTCTTCAAGCAAGATTTTGATAGGATCTCTTGCCCTCTCATCTTTCCTTTCATCTGCCATGGGAGGTCGTCGGGATTTGCGAGGCTGGTCTTGCAAAGGTTCGACCAGTTCAAGCCCTAACTCCTTATATCACGACCTCGTTGGGGACATGCAAAGAAAAAACAAAGAAAGAGCAGACCACTCTGATACCATTGGTCCGGATTTATGCACGAACGCAATAAAGTACAAAAATAACCATAAATACAGAGATGCAGCAGAAATAATACTTCATTTCATTATTGTAAAATATTGAAATATGCTTACAAACAGAAATGGAAATAAACTAGCTCGGGCGATTGTAGCTTATCTCTGAGGAGAGATGTGGCAGCTACATGCCTCTGAACTGTATTAGAATGAGGCTAAAAGGCCTATTTGTTATTGAGAAACAATTGAAAACCCTAAACATCCAAAAACCTAACCCTAGGAGATGAAGCGCCAAACTATGGGCCTTGTTTGGGTAAATTGGTATATCAACTTCCCAGGGTCGTAACTTTGGCATATGACCTTTGTTTGACGCGTACAATACCTCGTTAGAACGATCTATCCGAGGACTACAACTTTTGAATCGCTAACATAGAACAATAATCCATGTTGGCCCCCATTTTCCCAAAAAAACGTCATTTAGGGCCTCAAAACAGCTCCGAAAGTTCAGGACCCGAAAAAACTGCTAAAAATAGTAAATCGTGCTACAAATTAGGAAACTGAAAAACTCAAAGAGACGTTGTGGGGGTCCAAGTGGGATCGGTGGGTGGCCACCAACATCCACCTGGATCAATGAGAAAGGAGGAATGCCTAAAAAATATTCCTTCTCTCTATTTCCTTCAAGTACATCTTATAAAGGACGTGCGTTCAGACAAACGACATGATCTAATCTAGAGCGATAATCAATCCCATAATGAAAGATTGGTCATAGCCATGCCTCACTATCAGATTGAACACATCTCCTCCCAAGCTTATATATGATCTGACCTGCTTTGGCTTCACCTGCAAAACAACAAATATTTTCAAAACTTGGCATGACTGTAATCCATATTGAATGTAACAAGACTTACGAGAACATACAGACCTCTGTGACGACCTCGTTAGAGTTGTTCACAAGGTTAAAGCAACGCTTGGCATAACATCCTTCAACATGGTAATTTGGAGGTAGCCATTGTAATGAAAATGGAGGCATTGTAGTTATGGTGGTTGAACTAACATCCACATTGAACCCAACCCCGGCACTAGCACTGACATTGGCACCGGTCTTTGCCAATATGACAACTTTGCTATCATTAGCTGGGTCGTTCAAGACTTTTTTGAGTCTCTTGGAATCTAGCAACCTTCTTACAATTCTACAAGCAGAAGCAAACAACACAGAGCAAGGTATTACAATATTTGTGACATCTGATACTGCATTCCCTTGTTATGTCCCTACACTACTAGTGTAGACCCTTATTGTTATTAGTGAAATCCCCTTATTATATTGTTGTGACCATGTAGTCCCCATATTGTTATTATTATGCCCCATAGAAGCCCACTATTGTTATTGTTGTGCCCTTACAATATTATTGTTATGCCAACTCTGATTATATTGTGACCCCTTAGACTCCTATATATAGAAATGAGGTCTTGTCATTTGTATCATCGAAGAATTGTTCATTTGTGTAATTTAAAGGAGGTTGCCCCTTTAAGAGGCTAATTTTGAAGTCGTTGATCTACCTCTTCTTTTATTTTGTGAGCTGGTTGCATAACATTTGGTATCAAAGCTTTGGATTCTAGGGTTTCGTTGCTTCAAACAGGTCATCGTGGCCTTTTCGCTATAACTTTTTTCTATGAAGCTTAAGAAGCTGAAATTAAAACCCATTTGAGCCGAAATCTTTATGAACCTCGTGTCCAAATTTCATATCTTGTCTCGCTATATTTTCATAGATATGATCCAAGAAAGTTAGGGTTTTTGAAGGCTCCCAAATTCCATCTCAAACAGGTGACCTTGGGAAAATCTTCATAGCTTTCTCTCTAAGAATTGGATTCAAATTTCGTAAAAAGTGACACACAGAGGATGGACTTTATTTTATTGGGTATCATTTTCAGGTCCAAAAGTGGAAACAGTGATATGTGGAACTTCGTACAAGTTTTCTCTACTGAATTAGTCTATAATCAGGTCATCGTGGGAGATTGGGCATAACTCTTTCTTGGAGAATCCAATTTCAATCAGACTTCTGGGGTTGGAAAGAGGATTCAGAGGGCTACTACAAGACAAAATTTCAAAACTTGGAGATATGAAATTACAGAGTTACAATCGTTTCAAGATTGAGCTCCTAAAAGCAAGAAAAAGAATGACTCGAATCAAGAAAATAGAAACACCTACTAAGCAAAATTGGATGGATGATTTGAAGAAAGTGATCGAAGCTAAGATAAATGATTTTATCTATGGCATGGAAGCTAATATAAATGGTATAGAAGCAAAATTGAAGGGCAACAAGGAATATTTGAAGGAAGGTGGGACAAAGTTGTTATAAGAAAGGCTTCGTGATGGTGAAAAGGTAGTAGAGGAAACTCATGATGAGAACAAAAGAAAGTTAATCATGATTTAATATAATCTAATGTTGGACTGAAGACCCACCATATTCCAAAGATCAATATGAGGAAGTTTGATGGCAAGGATCCCATAACATGGATACTATAGATGGAGCAATATTTTGATCTCCATAATGTGCAAAACACACAAAAGGTACGTATTGCATCTTTATATTTAGAAACGAATTAGTTTGTATGGTATATAGGGTTTTTTTCTCGTAAACAACTTGTCACATGGTCAATTTTCATGAAGGAGATGATAACACATTATGAAGATATAAAGAGTAACACCTTCTTTAGCCAATTGATAAATCTCAAACAAAAGGGTTCAATGGCAGAGTGCATTGAGGACTTCAAAAATTGAATATAAGGGTAAATGATATTCTAGAGGAGAATAGGATTGATGTCTTCATAGGGAATTTAAATGATAACATCCAACATGAAGTTCACCTTTGGGAACCTGCTTTGTTAAAGAAAGCATTCAGGGTGGCCAGAAAAGTGGAAAGCAAAATTATGGCAACAAGGAAGTATACCACTCACAACTATAAAGATGGAAGTGTTGCTCCTAGCCTTCCACAACCTACAAGGTTGACACCACAAGAGTTGGAGGAAAAAATAACAAAAGGGCTTTGTTATAGTTGTGATAGAAAATACACTAAAGGTCATAAGTGTGATGAGAAGAAATTATTTTACATAGATTGTGAAGAGGAGGAAGAAAAGGATCAAGAAATGTCGAAAGGAGAAGATATACACCAAGAAACAACCTCAGAGAAAAAAGAAATGAAACTGAACATATCTTGTAATGCATTGGCACTTTTTGGATATCATCCACCATCCATCACATCATCTTTAAGAGAACATTATAAGGTTCAAGCAGTGGAAGATCACATCGAGCATCAACAACAAGTTCTCCAAAAGGATAACCTCACTTTGGCGCAGAATCGAATGAAACAACATGCAGATCAACATCGTCGTGAAAGAATTTTTGATGTAGGCGAATAGGTATTTTTACGGCTACAACCATACAAACAAATGTCCCTCAAGCAAGCTAAGAAGGATAATAAATCATCACCAAAGTACTATGGTCCTTACATGGTGTTGCAAAAGTTTAGTACTATGGCATACAAATTAGAGCTTCCGGCATCTTCCTGAGTGCACCCAGTTTTCCATGTTTCATGCTTAAAGAAAGTTATAGGTGACAAGCTCCCAATTCAAACAATATTGTCGAAACTTGATGAGGAAGGAAAAATCATATTGGAACCTGAAGCAGTCACGGAATCAAGAACCCGCCAGCTATGAAATCGATCAATTTTAGAGTATCTCATCAAGTGGAAGAACTTACCCGTTGAAGATTCCACATGGGAGGATGAGAATTTTATACAGAAGCATCCAAAACTACTCAAGTGTTGAGGACAACACTTTTTTGGAGGAGAGGGGCATGTTAGGTCCCTACACTACTAATGTAGACCCTTATTATTATTATATTATATTGTTGTGTCTGTGTAGTCCCCATATTGTTATTATTGTGCCCCATAGAAGCCCACTATTGTTATTGTTGTGCCCTTACAATATTATTGTTATGTCGGCTCTGATTATATTGTTAACCCTTAGACTCCTATATATAGAAATGAGGTCTTGTCATTTGTATCATCGAAGAATTGTTCATTTGTGTAATGTAAAGGAAGTTTCCCCCTCTAAGAGGCTAATTTCGAAGTCGTTGATCTATCTCTTCTTTTATTTTGTGAGCTGGTTGCATAACATCTCTTCTCTCCCAAAGAAAATTCCCACCAATTTTACAGTGGGTGAGAAGATTCAAATTGTTAGTGGTCCATTTCATTTCCATTGAAAATATAAAAGTTTATTTGTCAAATTGATTGATCTAATGCATTTGAATTATTGTTTAGGAATAGAAATTTTGAAAGAAATATACTATAATGATTCCTCAAACAAAATATGAAAATAAGTTGTTGAAAAGTCTAACCTGAACAATTGTTGCCTTATATCTGTTCCATTAGAGCACAATGTAAATATAAATAGTAATGATGGAATGATTGAAGTTAACATTATACTAACAAAATTTGGAAACTTGGATTACTAATTCCCACTTTCTTCACAAACACAAATAATGTGTGGATATAACTTCTAATCTCTTTTCTTAGTTTTGAACATATATTTCAATATTCAAAATGACATATTATTATGTGTAACCCATACACAAATAATCAACTACAAATGTATTAGTTGACTATTTTCGAGCATTTCAGGAAGGACCCAGTGCACAAAGCCACGGAGTTGAGCTTAGTAGCTCAAGAGCCAACTGGAAAATAATCCACGTAGTTTGAGGTGGGTCACCAATTACGAAGGAGTCTTCTTCTTTTTTCCACCTGTTGACTTTCACATTGGGCCAAGCTCTTACCCCTAATGCACCAACCAATCGTCACATTAGGTTGGTCAACCTCTGTGAAAGGGTGGCCTTGATTGGATGGAAAGTTGGGCCAAGCTCTTACCCCTAATGCACCAACCAATCGTCACATTGGCCTGGTCAACCTCAATGAAAGGGTGGCCTTAATTGGATGGAAAGTTGTGTCGAGCCATGCTGCAACATCCTCTCCCTTATGGATATGCTAAAGGAAGTGGGATGAACATAAAAAGAGGATGTGCCCCTGAACGAAGACTTAGGCCATGAAAATGAGTGGCGAGAAGAAGTACTCGGAATTTGACATTGGATGGAATGACTGGAAAGAGTGAAAAATTGAACCCGATTGCGCAGATGATGTGTCAATTAGAGGTTCAAATCTCTAGAACAGAGCAAGAGATAATTCTCTAGTGGCTTATAAATGGGCACCTATTACATTTGATCCAGTTCCTATTAATGACCCAACAGATCCACAAGCCTATTCTTGCCTTAGGCAGCTTATAACTTGTTTCCTATAGTTCAATTATGCAATCGGGTGTGTTTCTCGTCAAACAATGATGCCCGCCCTCCTGGTATGACATTGAATATCATAATGTTATGGTGAAATCGCATGGTATGTTAGGGAGTTTAGGACGATTCTCCATTCAATATTGTCCACCCGCCCAGCTCGGCGGGGTTGAATCCCCTAATGAACTCACATGCACATGAAAAATATTACTCCAATCCGGGGACACGAGGATACGTGATGTAACCATCCTCTACTTCAATTTTGCAAACCGTGCTTCACAGGCTGCGATCAAAATAAACCTATCCACTGGAAGACCTAGACTTGTTAGCCGTGGTTGGACCATTTACCTTTTTTCTACCTACTTGCTTTAGACCGATCAATTGTTTAATAATTGGATCGGAACCGCCCTCTTGGATTGAGGAACGACAGACAGGGAGAAGAGGTGATTCAATCGGGAGCATAATATAACCAGAGATATTCTTCTCGCTCTCGAGCTCGTGCCTCTCCCTAGAAGTTAAGCTCCATCTGATGGAAATGCAATATACTATGAGCCATTTTTAGAATGGTTCTACTTATTTGACCCACCACTTCATCGTGATGAGTTAGTTCTATTACTAAAAAAATGGTTCCCCATCTATGTCACTGAACGAACTAACTCACTCGAACCCGAAAGCAGGATTCAAAGGCTAAGGGCATGTGGAGGTTTGGCATGCATGCATAGTATTGGAGGAGTAAGAGGGAAGATTACCCATATATGTACTTACTTCACTGAACGTATTTCTGGAATGTATTGAACATAACGTGTATGCTTTAACGTATATGGATTGTTCTAGTGTCGTTGTAGACTCGTGTGATCCCTCGCAAAGTTAATTCGCATAGCTGGCTCAGGAAGCTCAGGTGGAACTTCTTCAGCATGTAGATTAATTTCCCATGTTTCGCTTGTAAGGCCATACAAACACAAGTTCTTTCTCTGGATCGCATTGCTGGTAAAATTCCTCCACATCAGTGATGAGTGATTTGATCATTCCAACTTGAACTTCTTCGACACTATGGTATTCGAGCCCCAACAATCATTACTCGCCTGACCCAATCCAATTTCTTCTCTGACTTACCATGCAAGGTATGAAATTTCCAGCCCACCAAAGCTCCCAATGCAACATTCAGCAGACGGGTAGATTTATTAACCCCCCAACAAACCATCAGACCTAGTTCTTTCACCTCAATCCCACACACATGATACCCTCCCACTGCAATGACCCAAAACTGGAGACGCCGTCGCGGGAGGCACGTCCATCATCACATATATATTGTTACCCCAACAGTATGGTTGTTTGGATGAGCCTTCTAGCCCACAAATAAATCCATCTCCGACTGTCAAACCCCAAAACCCTATTCCTAGTGGAGCTCCATATACACTGGCCACATCGCTTCAGAAGCAGGTCATGAGTTTGGATCCATCGGCACTCACACCACATAGAGCTGGTCCTTTTTCTCCATAAGAAGCCATAGACCCCATTTCCAACTGCACACCATTCTCACAATTATTGTTCCTCGCCATTACCCAAAAGCAAAAAATGCAGATCTCAACCTCTAGCTCTTTGTGGATGCCATTAACCCTAGATTGCTCTCTGCATTATGATATTTAAGAAAGTGCCCATATCGTAACTATCACACAACAAATTGAATCGTAACTGACTAATACTCATTTTTAATTGGATGGCAGAGGTTACTTCCATCATCTAACACCTGAATCAAAGGTAAATAAAGGTACAGGTGGCATGAGAGGGGATTTTTTGTCAGAGGGATGCCTTACGGCGTAAATATTTCACACACACACACACACACACACACACACATATATATATATATATTTATATTTTGTTGGAAATATTGAGAGTGGTGAATCATTATTTCATTTCTTTTTAGTCAATGAGATTGCTAGCTTTCTAGTCAAGACTCATAGTAGAATATCCAACATCGAAAGGAATATGAAGATGAGTTAAGGTTGTTATTCTCTTGGTCCCTTAGGCTACTCAGCCTTGTGGACATAATTAAAATCATTCATTTCATTTCATTTCTAACAAATTTTCATCTAATTAATTTTGAAACCAAATTCACAATGTATAAACATAGATATCAAAGTGTAAGTTAGAAATTGAAGAAGAAACATTTGTAAACAATCTTTGATTCATTACAACCTTTTTTTAGGACACCAATCCTCTGTAAGCATCAACTTACAAAAATTGCAAGATTCGACTTATCAAGAAGATAAGGACACCGATCCTTAGTTATCATTGACTTACAACTTTCGTAGGCACCAACCTACAGGAGACTCCAATCTTCTTAATTGAGCACCAACTCAACAATTCATAGGTACCAACCTACTTCTCCAATTTGATACTTGGGTTTGTCAACAACAACTCCCTATTTATACAAATTGCCTTTCTTCAGTAGGGTTTGTCACCCTACCATGCCATCTTCATATTTGCACCTTCAACCTTGATTATCGCCACCTGACCTATACACTTTGACTTTATGCTATTCATCTCGTCTTAGCTCATTAGCTTGACTCCTTCGATCATTTTGATCTATATAAGCACAAGTCTTCTTTGTTGCACTCTACTTTTTGTCACACAATTAACAATACCTATTGCACAAACTTCTTTGTTGTCCTTAGCTCTTGGAAACTCGTTGTTAGAGGTCTAAAGCACAAATACACTCTCCAAAAAAATCTTTCCCTTTGCACAAGAATCAATATTTTTTTTGTCACAGAGACTTCCGATATCAATTTAGGACTTCCTTCAAAAGAATGCTTCAGTCCTCCACACATGTCTTTAATAGTCCTTCCTGTATCTATGGTTACCTTCACACAACTCCGTGTAATATTATTTTATCACAAGGCTACAACCAAAGAAATAGCCATGTTTTTTCCCTAACCACATAGACCTACTTATTCTACATGATTCCACCCCTTTCTTCATCAACTATATTACAACACTTTAAACATTTATGTAATCCTTCAACATGTCTCATTTAGCACATTACTCTTACTGTCCACCGACTAGCCCTAAGAGCTCAACCCACTTCAAAAACTCCTCACACTAAAATGATATTCCTTCAGCTCAGTTTTGATTTCTTCTTGACTCAGTTCACAAAGGTTCTTCAATAGCTTAGTTCACCTTACAAGTCTCTTGCAAAAATAATATTTTTTGCCACGGATAACAAAAAAAAATAGGCTTGGGTCGTTCACAGAGGATACCCACAAAAATAGGCACAACTTGGATTTGTCACAGGTTATTACAGCTTTCCACAGTCAGCTTAGATTCATGTTATAGATCTCAACCACATTCAGACTTCAAACTTAAGCCACAAATTCAAACTTTAGTATTCAAATAGCACCCACAGATTACAGATAACACAGTTTTCCATAGCTCAGTTTTCAAAACAAATGTGCCACAAAAATACACAAGAAAGTTCCCACTTTTTTTCTCATGGTTCAGCCATGGATTAGCCTCTGCTTCATCTCATCTACAATAGATAATGGTCTTCATGGATTCAACAAATAACCATAGAAATATGTACCCAAAAAATTATAGTCTTCTTCTCTAGCTCGAATCTCTTCCTTCATTTGGTTTTTTAGACCTTTGTTTTCCTTAATTTGCGAGTTATATAACTATAAAATGAGCTAATACATATGGTTATTTACACTAGTTTTTAGGCATTGCACATTGGGGCTAACCTGACTTTTGGTTGAATAGTCATGTCCATTGGATGTGATTTTAATGTTAACTTTAAAAATTAATTTATCCTCAATCGCGAGGAGTTAGAAGGCGTGCCACCTACGGTTGGAAAGGTCTCGTCAAGGGCTACATGATGATGTAGATTTCCTTTGCATTTCCCTTTACGTTGACCTCTTATTCCTTGATTTTATTTAATGGCTTCTTATGGTTGTCATCTTTGTCTTTAAGGGTTTAAACCCTTTTGCAATACCTCTTACTAAATTCTTAGGGCTCTTATAACTTCTGTTGAACTATTAGCACATGATTTGACACTCCTTTTAGGCTTTGACATCATTCCAATCTCTTTGCCATCATTCCTAGAGCTAGGTATTCATTCATAGGGCTAGGGCATCAATCCTAGGGCTAGGGCTTTGGCATCAATGACAACTTCACTCTATCCCCCCGTCTGTCATTGATATCAACAATCCTGCCATTTCTCCCCCTTTCAATGTTCTCTCCCCCTTTGACATCACTTCTTGACATGTGCTTCCCCAAACTGCATTGTCTCCTTTATTTATATCATTGAGAACTTCTCGTGCTCCCCCTAAGCTTGTAATTCCAATTTTCATCTTCTTTCTAACATCCAGATCCATGCTAGGATCGTCTACACTTTTTACCATTAGCATCAAAATTTCAATTGCCCCTTCATATGTCATATGAAAACATTGTTTGCGACAACGACATCTTTTCCTTCCTTGGGGATTGAAGTGGATCTTCAACGTATTACATATTCAACGTGGTCCATAACCTCATCTTGCTAAGTGGCAGTAGAATCTTCAAGAGAGTACATCCTTCAATGATTTCATTTTGCTTCCAACTTCAAACAAAACTTTTTATTCAAGTGCATGTACTTGGGTCATCTTGCAAGCTTCATTGGGGCACTTTGATTTTCATCCACTAAGCTCTTGAACACTTCAAATTTGTATGCCATGTGTCTATGTTCCATTCTTTTGATTTGACTTTTGCAATTGAAGATATTGGTAACATACCTTGGATTATCTTTTACTTGTACTTATCTTCACAAAGTTTTGCTTGCATTTCTTTTTTTCCACTTTTGCAACCTTCGTGATCAAATATTAATCATGTTACACAACCCAAACTTCCCTTTCTTCATCTACCTCGGAGCACTCAACTTTTAATATGCTTTAACAATTTAGACTTGTGACTAGCTCATGATTTTCATTCTTTGGCTCTTCTTGTTTTCTTCTCCAAACCTTGGTAGAATTATATCTATCCATGGTAGGAAATTTTTCTTCTTTGTTTTGCTCAGGAGACCACTTCATGTTGCTTTTACAATCTCATGTTATATGTCCAAAATTGTGACATTGGTAGAATTTTGTATTGTGTTTGAATAGTGGAGCAAATGAATATGATTTTTGTTATTGTAGCCATTAGGACCTCTCGTTTGATTTCCTACAAAATTGTTTCTGGAAGTTTGATAAGAGATTCTATTGCTAGCATAATTATTTGTGGTATAGGCTCTATAATTTCTTGCCTTATGCCCAAAATATGTACATGAAAAACAATGCCCAAGGAATATGGTTTGATACCTCGTTGAGAACGATTTCCTTAATGAAGTTGTTTTGCTCTAGAGGAGACTCAATTTTTTGTTGATCCATGGCTTTCTTTACATTGTTGCTTAAATTGTGTATGGATCCCTTAAGAGCACCAACATAGCTTATTGGTGTAGTATCTCTTCCAAGCTCATCTTGATTTCTTCCCTTGCTTCCACTATGGTTGGGGCTTTCAAGAATATGAGCATAGCATTCAAGCTTTTCTTCAATCTTATTTTCTGGTGACTTGGGCCTTGCATCCTTTTTGTATGAAGTCTCACTTACATAACCAAGACATTTTTTTTCATATGGTGATCTTTAATTGTTGAGAATTCCAACCAATATTCAAGAACTCTTCAAGTTCTCGTTGAACTCGTCTACTTCATTTCTTAATGAGACAATTTATCCTTTAAGATTTATACAATCTTCCTTTTTTTAGTTCAGTGATCTTCATCACTTCTTATGTTCTCTTTACTTATTCTAGGTGAATTTTCAAAGATATGACTTCTTCAAATCATTGTTCTTATTCCTTGTGTTTTTTATCAACTTCCACCTTTAGCTTCTTATAATCCTCAACCTTTTCCTTCAATTGTGTTATGCAGAATTTACGACTGCAGACAGAAGTATCTCCCCTAGACCTAGTGGACTGGTCTAGAACAACAGAAAGAAAGGACTATAATGTTTCCCTTAGAGAAATTGGAGAATGGAGAGGGACTTGGAATCTGTCGCAAACTTTGCTCTACTCTTGTCTTGTATGCTCCAATCCTAGCTCTAATCGCTATAATTAGAACCTGCACATTCAATCAACATAAGCCAAAGATCTACGACATCTATGTAGCATAATCCAATTACTCTATTCAATGGATGAACAAGGCATCGAAATATATGAATGTAAACATAACATAACACATATAGGAAAATAATATACTCCTTGTATTAATAGAAATGGAGAGAGATTACAACCAATTATAGGAGTTGATATTGTAGAGATCTCCCCAAGTTGACTTGTTATTTCTCATCACAAATCACACCTCTTATATCAACCTAATGCATGAAGATGATGACTCTCTTATGTTCAAAAGCCAACCCCTAGCTTGTGGATGGCAGTAAATATATAGGAGAGGGAGGTAGTTTAGGAATTCTTATCCATTTACTAATCTAGGCTTGAGATCCACTTAAGAGGGAAGGATGAGCTCAAGGGATAAGGGGTGAAATCTCCAAGGTAGGATCATATAGGGTTCAAAGTTTTTATCCAAGGTAAATGGTTAAAGCAACCTCTGGAATCTTCTAGAAGAGGAAGCTTCAGGATTCTTTTTATTTTTCCCAAATTTCTGGAATCAACACTCCCCCACAAGGGACAACCTGTTGTTGATCAGCGCAAGTGCAAAAGGAGCAACTTGCTGTTGAATGCAGGTCCTTAAAGGACCAGGGTGCGTTGGGCCTAAAAGACATTGAAATGAAGTAGTCAAGGGCAAAAACTCAGGGATTTGGGAGAGTCATGCTTAGGGATTTGTGTATGGATGATGACAAGGTGTTCATGGATGATGATTAATCCAGCTTGCAGGCCTATTGACCATATGTGACAAAATGTCCTATAACATATTGCCCCTAAAGCGCAAAGTCAAAACTGACAACTGATGACTGAAGTGCTTTACTTTGTGACAAGTTCAGATCAAGAACAACCGGTCGAGATCATCATCTGTTACAATACATTTACATCATGATATCTTTTGCTGAGGGAGGCATACCCATACTCAACACATAAGTTTAATATTACATGTACAATGATCAAGAAGTCACGTCCACTGAAAACAGAGTGTAGACCCATGATTGGATAATTGTATGATCATAGCCATCATACTTTGTAATATTGTATTAATCTTGAAATCGCAGCTCAGATGGATGAAACTAGATTCGGGGTCTTCTATATCGTTCACCCAATAGTCTAATGTACAAGTCTAACCATGCGATTAAATGAGTTGGAGTCGAACATGGTAGACACCATCTGATTATCGGTCAATGATGTAAGTCGTTAACAAACACAAGAGAGACCACTGATGATGTTAATGGATCTCAAGGTACTACAGTACAATCGTATGGTGTGAATGAATGAGTTGAAGTCAAACACCACATAAAATATTTCGGTCGAAGGCCATTAATGAAAACCTATCGCCAAGAGCGAGGAAACTTTCCATTGATGTATGCAAGAACCAAGGTACCTATTGTCCCTTAAGAAACCAATTTCTTGGCTGTGGAGAAATTGTGCTTAAGACATTAAATTTTATTATGCATGTCACTTATTTGTATAATGTATCTTCATTTGAAGGACTTGAAGGACCTGACCTTAAACCCTTAATATTTAGCTGATATGAAAATCTCAAAATGCCATGTGATGCTGAATATAAATGTTGTGTGAAGAATATCTTGAGAAATTAAAGACAATATGCTGTGTTTGACAGAAACTATTATCTGTAACTTAGAAGAAATATAGAGAAAAGAGTTTTAAATATGGGAGTGCTCTTTTAAGGAATTTTAACTTTATTCACATAAGCAAACAAAGACCTGCAACTTCATTACCATATTTAAAGAGAGGAAGAGACATAATGACACATAACAGAGAAATTACAAAATCATACCCAACACTGTATGGAAAACTCCTGATTCTTTCATTAATCATCAGTCTATCAAGTACAAAATAGCATAGTCTTCAGATTCTTCAAAATTCAGACCTTTCTTCTATAATTTTCCCTCTTTTATACATCATGAGACAGTTGGTAACTACCAAAACTGTCAAACTGCTTAACTACTTTCTAACTGTCTAAAGTAAAAGTCATTACAGAATATTACATTAGAGGGTAAAAGGCACCTCATTTTTCTCAGGAAATAAGATAACATAAAGTAACAGAAATTAAAGTATGATTGGTGATTGTTGATCGCTATTTGAATCTGTGGCTTGAGTAGGTGGTCCTGCTGGTGTATCTTTGGTCTGCTCTATCATCCATTCTTTGCATTTTCTCCACAATGGTACATTTGACTTTGGTGCTTCTTCCAATTTGTCAAGTGCTATTATGCATGCTGTAATCCTACTATAAGTAGGCTTATCTGTAAACAGAGTCTTCACCATCCATAGAAGCTTAAAATATTTATTAAGGTAATTCACAATAGTGGCTCCCTTTAATACTGATGTCTTTTCATGAGTGTTATCAACTTTGCTTTTTACCTCAACTAGAAAAGTCTCATATGTCTTCCATGGCAGCAAGTTTCCTTGTAGATCCTAGCAAGAGGGAAGTCCAGCTCTAACCCTTTTATCAAACAGGATGTTAAACTTGGAAACTGCTTCCTTCATCTCATTTATCTTCTTCTCAACAGTATTTCTGTAAATATTTATGACAATCATCTTGTTAAAATCTATTGCACATAGTGTTCTGTCTGGCATGTCATGCTCCTTTAATTCTGAAGTAGATTTAGAATTAATGAAATCTATCATTCTCTTTGCAAACTTTGATCTATCTAAATCTTTTTGCTTATTTTGCATAACCACACCTTCCATGTCTCGGACAATTGTTTTTTCCTCAGAGATAATAACAAGGAACTCCCAGATGCCCCTAATAATTTCAATGATTTCATCCCATAGAATCTCCCTGGCTTGAATTAAGGACATATTGCCCTTCATTTTTTCCTTCAGTCTTTTAATTTCATCTTCAGCCCTTAGAAGATCTTCCCTGTACTTTTTTTCATTTTCCTTCTCCATTCTTGCTTCTTCCTCACTCAAATTCAATAACTTACAGGTTGTTTCCAATTCCCTTTGTGCTTTCTTTACATCATGCTCAGCCATTTTTAGCTCTCTTCCCAACTGTAATACTTGTGCTGCTGGATCCTTTGTATTAGCTAGCATTACTGTTGTACATACATGAGTATCTACCTGTTGTTGCAGCTTATCCAAAGATTCTTTAAGTAAAGAAACTTCTTCAGTTTTATGCAATACATCCTGTAGGAGCTTTTCCTTTTCATTTTCCACTTCAACTATCCCTGCAGCAATGGGATGCTCACGTGTGGGCAGATTCAATTTCTTCCTTAAAACCCCAATCTCTGACTTAGCAGATTGCAACAATTTCTGAATTGCAGGTTGATCATCAGGATTAACACATATTTTTATAATAATCTTCTTTAGTTCATCCACCTGAGCATTCAGAGCTCTGGAGTTGGCTTTCTCCAACTTCAATTGTTGAATTACCTTATTTAGCATTTTCTCTGCCTTAATCGCAGCTGCATTTGTTTTATGTAAATCATTTACAATCAATTGCCCAGTTTGCACTTGCAAATTGATCTTGCCAAGCATTGAAAGCTTGTGAGTATCAACAATCAAATTAACAGTTTTGAAATTACTGGTGGACCCAATTGACATTACAGTAGGATGAGAGGAAGCAATTTTAAGTTGACTTTTCTCCAAATCCATAGCAAATAACAATCTAGTTTGTTCAGGAGCAACTTGAACCTCCATATTTAACTTCACTTTTTGGTTCCTCTCAGCTATTTGAGCAAACATACTCTGAATTAAAGGAACCTGATCATGAACAGGTTCTCTGGAAGATGGGGAAGCTGGTGCACCCTTTGTTTCTCCCAATTGAATTACTAAACTAGGTTGTGCTGAAGACATTGCATCCAGAAGTTTAGTCCTTTTTGCTGCTTCAGATTCTTCTTCATCCAAATCAATAACATCTTCTCTAGCCCTCTTGACACCTTTTTCTGTAATGCTAGGGGTTTCAATCTCTGTCCCCTGAGTGTTCTGCAAACCTCCATTTGCCAATTTCTCTGTTTCTAGTCTACTCTCATGCACAAAGGCTGAATATCCATTCTCTAACCTCCTCTTTGAAATAATTTGATGAGGGTCATAAGCCCACTCAACCACCTATAAAAGACACATGTCATTCAATAATTTCTCGACCTCTTGGGCAGCCTGTCTGGTGTTCACAATGAAGGGTCCTACTACTTTGGGCAATTTAAAGAAATAGCCTTTCTTCATAGGAACAAAATGAACCTGATCTACATTCAAGCTCTGTCTGATAAATTCAAGGGAAAAAAGCCTCATTGGCACAAATTTTGGTAACCTGTATGGTTTGACAGAGGCTCCATAAAGCCTGATCTCTGCATGTTCTTCAAATATGAACCAGTCTCCACACCTCACATCTTTACTCAATTGAAGGAATTCTTGAGCTTTAGGAAGAAATGTTGGGGGCAAGGTTCCATTCAAGATCTTGTAGGCCACTGGAAGGAATAAAGAAGTGAATTCAAATAAACCACCATCTCCTAGATCACCCCTTATCAGGTCTGTCCAGAATACCACTGACTACTTCTTTTTATTTATGTCAACAATATTTAGTCCCAAACCTGTAAAATGTTCAGCATTCTGGTACATAAATAAATAAGTAATAACTGAAGGGAACTTAAAGGACCCAGTAAGAGGCAAAGTCATGAATTGGGTATTGATAGTGTCTACCCAGAATGTTGGAATATCTAGTACTACTTCTGGTTTCATCATTAAAGAGAAAAATCCCACCACTGCTTTATCAACCTACTTGGAATATTCCTTTCCCAAAATCTTAGAAATTACTTGCAAGATAGGTCTTATATCAACTGCAAAAATGTCTAAAGAGAACAGATTTCCATCTAGAGAGAATTGTCGAGATATAGGAGCTAGGAATGAGGTAACATGAGAAAAGTCTTGGGGTGACAAGTTATCGTAATATGAGACCAAAGACTCTTAAGTAAAGGTGGTGTAAGTTCCAGATACATGGTAATTCAAAGCTTGGTGAATTAATTGAGAGGTTACTTGGAAAACACTCTCCCCACACTGATTCATTACAAAACAGTTCTTGGGGTACATTGCTGAGGCTAACCATTGAATGAATTCAAGGAACAAATGAGTCCTTGGGACAAAAGCTGCTAAAACACCTGACCTAACCATTGCCATGAATATAGGGGACTTTTTATGGTTCAGAGTGACTTCTTGATATAGTGAAAGGTGCTTAATTGTGCAGAGGGTATCAGAAATATCACGTTCGACATCCATTAATGGGGTATGGATGACTGAGGAAGAACTTACTTGTTTGGCCATGGTGTCTGTAGATGACAGTTGCTAATGACAGTTGCTGGTAATAGTTGCTGACTCAGAATGTTGAACTGGAGGTGAGGCTGCTCAGTACTAAAAGCAAATGACTAATGCAACAAGGTTTTTACTTTTCTTTTGTATATATGGTAAGCAAAATGGAGGGAAACCTATAATTAATGCAACAAATTAATGGAGTGGCAGATGAGGTGACGGGGTACAGTGGGCGAGGTGGACGGTAATGAATGAGAGTGGCGGATGACGCGGAGGAGATGAGGTGGAGTGAAATGGTGTGGGTGGACCGCTGCGGGGGTAGGGAGTGTACGGGATGTTCATCAAGCTTGAACCCCTGTAGCGATCACATGCCATAGATCTTAGTCAACCATATCGACGTCATGGTCATTTGAGGGGTTGAGCCTAAGTTATAACTCGTGCTCATTGTTCCCCCGCAGAGCGCTTTGCCCGCCTCTTAAGCCATCGTTTGAACATACTTCATAAAACCGCTCAAATTTTAGCATATGGGTCGGGCCCACCTTACATTTCTTTGAATGTCGTTGATAGTATAAATTAAATCACTACTTCGGACTTTAAAATTCTCTCTTGAATTTTTAAAACATAATATTTTATTTTTATTTTTATTTTTGTGATAATATTAAAAATGAAATTCAAATGACGTTGGATGCTACAACAGTACCGAAGGGATGTTTCTAAGTCAACTTCCTAGATGTTGGGCGGGGGATCCCCCAAGGGCAGTTTTGGGGCTTAAAGCCCATATTTTGGTCCAATTTTTGTAATCCTAATGTAAAGACTCTGCATTTTGTGGTCGCGGAGTGCGTAGTTGTTAAAGAGTCATAGGGTTGTCCGCCCTTATTTTGATAATGTAATGTTGGTTGTAAAAGATCTACCCATGGTCCGCGGACCATGGGATTGTATAAATAGAGCAAAGCTCTAAGTAGTTAAGGCATCAACTAATAAATGACGAAGAATTGAGTCATATCTTTGGAGTAGAAGTCTAAGTTTGGGTCGTAGCGTAGGTAGAGGCTCTGCAACTGAGTGCGCAGAGGCCTAGAAGTCCGCAGCTGAGTGCGCAGACCCCTGCAGCTGAGTGTGCAGGGTGAGTCGAGTCTGTAATCATCTGGAATTATCAATAAAGAGAAGTGTTCTATAATTTCTGCGTCTTTATTTCCTGTTTATGCATCTGTTATATTGGGTATGAATTTCACTTCTAATACTTATATGATGCACGAATGTGTATAACTGTATTGGTTAAGTGAACACAAGTAAGAACATTTGTTTACGTGAAGCTAACTAAGATCTGTTAATAAGATAAGTAAGATACTTAGCGTAGTTTGGGAAATATCACAGTTCGCTGCAGCGCGAAAGCAGATCAACCCTTGGTTAGGGCTGCGCGAAAGCCGATTGTAACAGTTCGCGAAGGTACTGAAGGGTAGAACAGAGGGATAAGCAACCTGCGCGAAGGCAGGTATAGTTGGAATAAACCAACATCACATCCATCTCAAGGGTGCAGAAACTTGGTTCCAGCATCCCCCCATACTGCTTCGGGTGAGACTTCGGTTCACGCTCCGCGGGATGATACCGAAAGGGCCAGTAGTGTAGGGATTTGTTTGGCTAACTAATGTTGAACCTGGGTTAAGCCCCCATAAGCCAACAAATGGTTCCGTTGCCGGGACCAGAATCTGCATGAGAGATGTGTGATTTCGTATCACTGGAATCCAACTAAGAAAGAAATCGAAAGCTCGTTGGACAGAAGAATTCACGAGTTCGCGGCGCAGGAGAACAGAAACCCACGATTGTCAAAAGAACAGTGGCTAGACAGCTACATGTATACGGAGATCCACGAAATATTTTTCGCGTCCTTCCCTGCTGAGCTATACGAGTGGATCACGAAGCTAGCAAATAGCCAAGGAAGGTGGAAGCTTGGCGGTCCTATTGTGTGGACCCCAGATCTAGTGCGAAGGTTGGAAGCATCAGAGAATAAGATCGCGCACGTCGTCGATCATTGGCTCGATCGCATTATAGAAGGATTTGTTACTGAGTTCGCGGTCGACGCCTCAGTTAGCTATAGCAAGGCAGAGAGACGCTTTCTCAAAGGACCACGAGGTAAGTACGTAAAATATCTGAATACTTGGATTAAAATGTTGTTGTGCGAAAAACGAGTTATGCAGCTACCTTGATGTTCAGGTCTACGCGAAGCGGAAGAATTTACAGAAATGAAGGAAATAAGGGTCCAGAGCATAGCCCCTTGATTTCACCTTCACGAGGAGACGAAGAAGGGATCGGGAAGGTCTCTCCGCGAAGTGCTATTCAATTGATAAGACAGGCATTTCCGAGAATACCACCTTCACCCACACTACCTCCATCTTCACTGCCATCACCTCCAACTTCACCCGTACCACCCCCACCGCGTTTCAGTATGGCAAACATAGTGAAGTTGCCTGTGTTCAAAGGTTTGGTAAATGAGGATCCAGACAAATTTTGATTCATTGTAAGGGTTGTATGGGAAGCGCAAGGTGTCATAGATGATAACATAAATAAGGCAACACTGGTTAGTTCTCTGCAAGATCGCACACTAACGTGGTATATTAAGTACTCGAGCGATAACTCGAATGCTAGAATAGTGGACATCCAAACAACACTGAATAAGGAATTTAGCAGGCCTAAATATTAAGTGCAGTCGATTGTGGGATTCAAAGAGATCATGATGCTACCAGACGAGACGCCTTGGGAACTAGATCAAAGGCTGAAATGTACGATCCACGAAGGCAACATGAATTTGACGGATGGACAACATCGCGAGTGGTTTGTAGCTTTGCTACTACCACATTTAAGGAGTGCGTTGTCACAACAGAAGATAACAACTCATGTAGAGGCCTTGGAGATTGCCATAAGACTACATGAGATTCCGATGCAAGATCCTAACCTAGGAGTTCAACAGATTAACGCGCAGCTAAAGAATTTGTGCCTTGAGATGCAAAGCTTGAAGCAAGATAGGACGGTTCGACTAGACGTACGCGAAGAAGTATGGTGTGTGAAAAGAAAAAGTCAGGGCCATGACAAAGACCACTGCCCGGTCTTTACAAATTACCTTGCAGGAGGAGGACCGATGCATTTAAGGCTGGAAGCTCAAGCAGGACCTAGTGCGGCACCTTCTTTGTGGTGCGCTATCTGTCAAATAGCTGGAAAACATGCCATAGATAACTGCCACTTGTTACAGAAGTATACGCAAACTCCATAACAGTTGTTCTGCAACTTTTGTAGGTCAGTGGGACATGACGAGCGTACTTGCAGAAGCTATGAATTGATGATGGATAGAACGCCCGCCTACAGGGTTCAGGCCGAAACGCGGCCCCTTGACCAGAATGCAGGGATGGCGCGGACATGATTTTAGGGGCGCAGACGAGGCTGAGGCGGAGGAGGACCTGGTAGAGGTTGCAGACAGTTGATTTGCTACAATTGCGGAGGGCCAGGACACTATGCCCGCGATTGCACTAATCCAACGCGCCTGTCGTGCAAGTATTGCACGCTGTTTGATCATGAGACAGAATATTGTCCTACACTGATAGCTAGGATACGTGACAAAGGAGCGCTACCACCTCCCCCGACTCAAAACCTATAGATGATGAGGTCTAAGCCGCGCGAGGAAGATCCGAATGTAAATATAGTGCTCCGAAGTGGGATTGTGACAAGAGATGACAAAGGGAAACAATTGGAAGACAGTACATGGGTTCGCAAAGCCCGACGAAGGAGGCTAAGTTCGATTTGGAGCGCGCTTGGGAAACCTTCATGGAAGCTCAGAAGAGCTTCATTGAGGCCTCCACTTTAGGAAGTAAGGATAAACCGGAGCTGGAGATGGACCCCTCTATGCTGACAACTTTCCTAGAAACCTATATGAAGTTACTGTGCGACAGTAAGGTTGTGAAAGGATTATAGGAAATTATCAATAGATGTGCTAGGACCGCGCCAAGAGAACCTCGTGTAGTCCACAAGATTGAAAAGCATAAGACTAGGACGGGGCGTGAAATGAGACTCATCGCGCAGATCGGAGAATACAAAATGGATCAAGTCATTCTGGATTTGGGATCAAATGCGAATGTTCTACCAAAACAGACATGGGAGCGAATGGGGAGACCTGCGCTGCAATGGTCTCCAATTCAGCTAAGGATGGCGAATCAACAGAAAATAATACCCATGGGGCGGTTGCAGGGAGTAACTGTGGATATTGAGGGAGCGAGCGTGCTAGCAGATTTTGAAGTCATAGAGATTGTTGATGACAACAATCCCTACCCCGTGCTCTTGGGAATTGATTGGGCTACTGATGTGAACGGGGTAATTAATATGAAGAAGAGAAAGATGATTTTTTAGAAGAAGTCACTATGCATAATAATACCCCTCGATCCTGCTGAAGGATCGCGCCATACAGAGTCAATGCGTGACTATAAGAGCGATGATGATCTAGACTGTATCTATAAGATAACAGCGCGAGACCAAGACTGGGTGAATCCCACTGCGGATGGGTGGATTATATGGGAGCGGGAGAGCTCCTGCACTTCGGATTCTGACGAAGAGATAGAACGTTGGCAGAATCGGTTACATGAAGTAACTATGCTGAATTGCAACATGATGACCCGGCCACTACGCTGCGTATCGCTAGAGGTAAGAAATCTACCTATTTATGATGGTCTAAATGAGGTAGATGTCTTTTTGGATGCATTTGAAAGGGAAGTGCCAGAAAACAACGATTCCAAGCCTTGGACTGGGTACTGCGCGCTACACCTGCAAGATGGTGGGGTACACACAAGGGGAGTTTCAATGATTGGTGTGAATGTAGGAAAATGATGCGAACACGATTTGGGAAGCCTAAGATGCGACTGACAGACAAGTATGATGGCCAAAATGATTCGCGCGCGCATTTGGCCAAGTGGACGTAGGCTTATGGAGAAAAGCCACAACCTGAGCAGGTGCACCTGTACTCCGCGCTGAAATACTTGGTCAATAAGCCCATGTTGGGGGGCGCACCTGCAGATGGCTTTTATTATTCCAAGAATACGATTTTGAAGTTGTTTTGAAGCCTGGACGATTGAACGCGGGACTAGATCACTTATCGCGCATTGAGACTGGGGAGGAACCTACTAATTTGGAGGAAGGATTACCTGACGCGCAACTTTTTGCTGTGTGCGTCGCAGATGGACATTTCGAGGACATAATACATTTCCTAACAACAGGAACTGCGCCGGAAGGATACTCTGTCTAGCAAAAGAAGGAATTAGTGGTGTGTGCGACAAATTTCTCTGTCATTGTTGGGCATCTATACAAGATGGGGAATGATGAGATACTGTGAAGGTATGTACCTGAGTTTGAATGAAGCAGCATCCTCCCGAATGCTCATGGGGACGGCGCGACAAGACATTATGCAGGGAGAGTAACCGTGCAGAAGATTATATGCACAGGGTTGTGGTGGCCAACCCTTCATCAGGATTCAAAAGCATATTGCAAGGCATGCGACATATGTCAGAGAATAGGTAGGCCATCACGGAGGGATGAAATGCCTTTGAATCCACAAATGACGTTGCAACCCTTCGAGAAGTGGGCAATAGATTTTGTAGGACCGATTCAGCCCCAAGGAAAGACAGGCGCGAGGTATATTATCATTGCGATGGAGTACTTGACTCGTTGGGCAGAAGCGCAGCCAGTGAAGGATTGCATGGGCGCGACTACCACGAAGTTTCTCTTTGAGCATGTACTGACGCGATTTGGATGCCCAAAGATTTTGATGAGTGATCGGGGTACGCACTTTCTAAACGAAATGATTAGCGCACTAACGGAAGAATTTCAGGTGTATCATCAAAAGAGCACACCTTATCACCCACAGGCTAATGAAACAGTCGTGGCGTTCAACAAAGTGCTTGAAAACGCGCTAACCAAGGTATGCAATGCTCAGCGAAGTGATTGGGACCTGCACATACCTGCAGTCTTATGGGCCTATCGGACGACATGCAAAAAGCTAACGGGATAGACACCCTTTAGGCTGGTATATGGGGTTGAAGTTGTGATGCCTATGGAATATATCGTGCCTAGTCTATGCATAGCAACGATCACAGATATGACGGACCGCAGAGCCCTGGAAGAGAGGCTTGCATAGTTGGATGAGCTCAAAGAAGAGAGATTTTTGGCTGGATTTCACCAGCAAGTCCAAAAGCAGCGCGAAAAGGCATGGCACGATCGACATATTAAGCTGCGCACCTTTAAGGTGAATGACTTGGTGCTATTATATGACAGTAAGTTTGATAAATTTCCAGGGAAACTCAGAATGCATTGGTTGGGGCCATATGTTATTAAGGAGATTACCGATGGTGGCGCGGTCTAGTTGGTTAAGTTAAATGGAGATCCCTTCCCAGGAAAAGTGAATGGCAGTCGTTTGAAGCCATACACAGGTGGCCCAACCATATGACTAGCCGATAGAAGCACAGTCTTAGTGCTCCAGGCAACTGAAAGGAGGCGCAGGACTATAAAGTACACTGCCCAGGAGCTGTGCGATGACAGGACTGCGTGAAGTGTCATAGGGTCCGCGACAGCGCGAAGACTGCAGTGCTCGCGTGCAGGTTTGCCGGAAAGTGACCGTTACAGTCACTATTCACGATTTGATGGTTGGTTTGAGGCCAAATGGAGCGGGCGACAAGCATTTAAGGCGAACCTTATGGGCTAGATTCTTGAAAATCTACCGCCAATCTAGCATTAATGGACCGAATGTGGGGGGAACGGTCGAATTCAAATTCAAAAGGC
Organism: Pinus tabuliformis; assembly: GCA_031772625.1. Lineage (NCBI taxonomy): Eukaryota > Viridiplantae > Streptophyta > Pinopsida > Pinales > Pinaceae > Pinus > Pinus tabuliformis. Next base: position 2,007,515,263 of record CM062816.1, read on the forward strand.
CCTATAAATTACAAGTGGTTGTCCAGCGAAAAACACTTGGAAATTTGAGAACTGAGTTGTTGCGCTATCAAGTGTGTATGGACCTTTCGAACTTTGAGGCTTTGAGAGCAAGTTCAATGTTTGAAACATTGCTGAAGGAGACGCATGACCTCCTGACTAGAATGATGTCGACACCCACGAAAGTCGTGCAGGAAATTGTGGAAGTGGAAGCCCCAGAGAGCGCCAGAATAATCCCTAAATCACCACGAACACCAAGACCTAAGAAGGATAAGCAGGCCATGATCCCAGTGCGCATGTCACCTAGAAATCCACTGAGGACCAAGCTCACCTTGCAGGAAAAGGGGAAGGTCATTAATCTGGAGGCCGATGAGGAGGAATCTGAAGAAATCCTGGTGGAGGAGGAGGATGTAGAAATGGAAGCTGAAATCGAGGGCATGGACCCTATTACCCGGTTACCTGAATATATTCCTCCGCGCAAGGGTAATGCTAAGGTGCCGAAGGATATAGATGAGAGCAAGAGCTCTCTGCAAAATTTGTTGCTCCCAGACGATATTGTGTTTGAGGGATCGCACTTGGGGCGAGTTCCTCTGTTGAAGTTTGAAGATTGGGACCTCGCAGACCACGAGAAGTTCTCGCATTTAACGACTGCGAAGCTAATGCGCCAAAGGATTGACGAGACTGCTGGAACAATTCAATTGGAGCCACGCACATGGCTGAGATATGTAGAGAAAGTTGGATTGCTAAACCTGCTCTGGGTGCCGCATTACCACCGCGCCCTAGTGACCGTCTTCGTCATCAGGCAACTGCTCTGCTTGGTGCATGATGGGTGCTTGTGGCTGGAGGAGCCCATCCTCATCACAGACCATCTGATTCACTGGATTACACGGATACCCTACTCAGGAGAGGATCCAGCTAATATTTATGAAGGAAAAGGTGGCGAGTTGGCCCTCACAGAAGAAATGAAGAAGAGGTTCAAGTTGGAAAAGAAGAAGAGAGGATACGTCATCTCCAGCATTAACAACCATGTCGTTAGGTCGCAACACAAATCCTAGCAGGGAAGGTGATGCGGAAGTGCCGCACGGATGAGGTGCCCGCGCCCATGGTTGCACTCGCGGCCCAATGTGCGGAAGGAGTCCAGTTCAATTGGGCGAACTATCTATGCGGCGAGTTCCTTGTGAACTGTCACGAAGCATAGGAGCAGGGAAAAATGTTTCATTACGCATGGCTCTTGTTGTCGATAGTACTGATGGCATTGCAGTTGTCCAAAGATAGCCAGTTCCCTTCGGTCGCGCAGGACCTTCCAGAGGCAGCGAAGTATGCTTCGTGTGGGCAACCAGGGACGTGCAGAGGATAAAGGAGAGCAAGATATTTTGGATATTAATGGAGATGAATATTCAGATGGGGATCAATCGCAAGTCGCGGTTGTCACCCATAGTATACAACAGTTTACAGAGCTTTGCAGAGTTCAAAGCAGATTTCCACCATGTCTTCATCAGGGCGCGGAAGGACCCTACGAAGACATGGCATGATTTACCATACCTGGTGATCGATGATGTAATATTCGCAGTCCTTAAGTCTTGGCTGTCGGAGTGGCGCACTCCAGCTGGCTCTGCGGTGGAAACAGACAAGTCGTCATGCAACACAAGAAGGAAGAGACAAAGCTTCAAATGGCATGGGTGGTCGAGAAGCGCAGAAAAGAGGAAGCAGCGGCTAAGGCCCAGGCAGTGCGCGACGCTGCGAAGTTGGCGGAACAGCAGAAAACAGGAGAAGAAGAGCGCGAAGGACAGAAGTCACCTTCGCCTGAACCAGAGACAAACACAGAACAAGGTGGCACAGACCCGCAGATGACGTCCACCCAGCTCAAGCGTCCACGGCCATGAGAGCAGACAGTGCCGCGGAAGAAAACCAAGGCATCCAAAACGTCCTTTGACCCAATCACCCTCACTGAGGGGGATTTGCATGAAATCGACGAAACGGTGAGGGATGTCACCGTGGAGGCCCTCCAACAATTTGAAGAATAGCAGTAGCTGGTATTGGGGGCTCTCAGGACAGAGTTGCAGGAGTTGCAGGTACGCACTCCACAGGCTGGCATAGTGTCCACCAGCCTCGCGATCGGCACTTCGGCTGCCAAGGAAATGTTGTGCACAAGGGTGACCAACATGATAGTGCTACCAGATGGGGCACTTACTACAGAGAAGGAGGTTGACAGGGCCACGGTCAACAGTTTGAAAGGGGTTAGATTAAATATGGCCGCACTCCCTCGGGAGACGCTCTATCTCTTGCAGGATGGAGTCACTGCGGAACTTCGAGCCAGGGAGAGTCGTGCACTGCAGGTGATGAGCGAGCAGCGCATCAACATTGAACAGTTGGGCTTGCAGCGCAATGAAGCAGTGGAGCAGAACAGGCAGATAATGCAGGTTGTAGAGGAAGCCTACCGGATGGTCCCGGAGTTGGACATTTAAGCAGAAGAATCGGTGGCGGCGCGTGTCAACAAATTGGCCACAGGGGTGTGTGATGCTAGAGCATAGATGGCCAGGGTTCAGCTAGAGCTGAACTTGAAAATCGCAGAACTGCAATTGAAGGCTCAACCTTCAACTCCGCCGGAAATCAAGGAACATCGAACCACTACTATTAAAGTAGCAACAACGGCGGTTGACAACGCAGTGGCAGACTGAATGCAGTTGTTCAAATAGTCCTTCGAGGTCCTAACCACCCTATAGGAGGACCCGAATGTAGAGCGCCTATAGATAGAGGCACGCAAGCTACAACAGAAGTGTGATGAAGTAAAAGGGACTGCTTAGACAGTTGCGCTTACATAGAGGCTTGCAAGGATGTAGGAGGCAAAGGCGCTCAAGGAACAGGTGGATGCCACTCGGCATAAGGAAGCAGTCTTAAAAGTGCGCCTACGACCATGAATCAATGAGGCTTATACAATTACAGCCTCCATTGAAGTAAAACTCGCGCAACTGCAAGCAAATCAGCAGAGGATTCAGCGCAGTAGTCACCGAACAACGCGTGGAGGAAGTTCAACAGGCAACCGCTCAGTGCGCTGTCGAAGTTGTAGCGATTCAAACAGGTCTGGGAGGTCTTCGCACTAAGATCTCTGCACCTATAGAGTGACTCGAGGGTGAGTCACGATGTTTGTGTTGGGGGCCTGTTGAGCGCGAGATCCCCCAAGGGCAGTTTTAGGGCTTTATTTTGGTCCAATTTTTGTAATCCTAATGTAAAGACTCCGCATTTTGTGGTCGCGGAGTGCGTAGTTGTTAAAAAGTCATAGGGTTGTCCACCCTTATTTTGATAATGTAATGCCGGTTGTAAAAGATCTACCCATGGTCCGCGGACCATGGGATTGTATAAATAGAGCGAAGCTCTAAGTAGTTAAGGCATCAACTAATCAATGACGAATAATTGAGTCATATCTTTGGAGTAGAAGTCTAAGTTTGGGTCATAGCGTAGGTAGAGGCTCTGTAGCTGAGTGCGCAGAGGCCTAGAAGTCCGCAGCTAAGTGCGCAGACCCCTGCAACTGAGTGCGCAGGGCGAGTCGAGTTTGTAATCATCTGGAATTATCAATAAAGAGAAGTGTTCTATAATTTCTACGTCTTTATTTCCTGTTTATGCATCTATTATATTGGGTATGAATTTCACTTCTAATACTTATATGATGCGCGAATGTGTATAACTGTATTGGTTAAGTGAACACAAGTAAGAACATCTGTTTACGTGAAGCTAACTAAGATCTGTTAATAAGATAAGTAAGATACTTAGTGTAGTTTGGGAAATATCATAGTTCGCTGCCCTAGCAGCACGAAAGCAGATCGACCCTTGGTTAGGGTTGTGCGAAAGCCGATTGTAACAGTTCGCCAAGGTACTGAAGGGTAGAACAAAGGGATAAGCAACCTGCGCAAAGGCAGATATAGTTGGAATAAACCGACATCACATCCATTTCAAGGGTGCGGAAAATTGGTTCCAGCATCCCCCCATACTGCTTCGGGTGAGACTTCGATCCGCGCTCCGCGGGTTGATGCCAAAAGGGCGAGTAGTGTAGGGATTTGTTTGGCTAACTAATGCTGAACCTGGGTTAGGCCCCCATAAGCCAACACTAAACAATGAGTTGATGTCGATAGGAATCGACCCGTCGCAGGAGGGCCTTGATGTATCCCCCTTCAATGACACGAAACGAGTATCATGATTTGAGACAGAATGATGTTGATATGGGACTGCTTCAGGAATGGTAGACATGGAATGAATGCTTAAGAGTATCGTAGAAGATATCAACTGAATGACTTCTCTTGAACACATCGGTGACACTGAATGTAGTTAGAAGCATTGACCCAAAACCGAAAACAGAGGCTTTGAAATGGTGTGATGAACTAAAAGACAAGCAATTTCCCAACCCAATAGCCACAAAGATGAAAATTCTTCCATGAAAATTTTAAGTTCATTTAAGTTGTTTTTAGTTTAAATATTAAGGCAATGCATTCAAATCTTAATATTTTCCTTGTTTTGATCTTGAATTATTCTGAGTCTTGAGTTGTAACTATAACTTCTTCGACCTGCACACTGCTAAGAGTCTGGAATTAATTAATTGCTCTAACATTATTTGATTGCTTTATTTCATCATATGAGCTCATAGCCTTTGTGTCACAATTCAACACAGCTAAACATACTTCCCATAGTTTCCATCACCTATACTTCCTTCTCTAAGCTTACCGCCCCAACCACCTTCACCACCTTCTTCGACCATATAGTGTATCCACCATACAACAATTCCATCATTACCTTGCAGGACTCATAAGTCATAGAAGTATGGCAAGTTGTCTAAGAGGTCTTTGAATAAGGGGAGAGTTGCTTATAAGCTGAAGAAATACATGACAAGAAAATTGATATACAAGACAAATTACAGAAGTGGATTAAAACAGTTACTTAGTGTTGAAGTTAGCCTAATTTAGTTAGGTTTGTATATCCCTACATGGAAATTCTTGCAGTAATGGTTAATTTCGCATTTGCATGAAAATTCAAATCTACTTAGGTGGTTAGCAAAAACTCTGGTACATTTCCCTAATTCGTCGTCCATTCATATTTAACTTAAAAGCCAAAATAAGAAATGTACTAACTTATGAGCATTTGAGTTACAATAGAGAGCAAACCAAAAGATTCCAATTTTCAAGTGTGTTGATCCTTTTAAAATAAAATAGACAAAAGTAGGAGATTGATGGAGAGCACCCCTTCAAGGTTCTTGGGTGAGTGGCTCAAGATCAATGAAGTTGGTTTAGATAGGCTACAATTATTATTATGGCCACAAATTTAGTGTCATAGGGACAAGTGTAGCTTTATATTTAAGGTTTTCCACCATATCAAATGAACTTGAATTAGGGTTGCCACAGTAGGTGATCAATGACCATGTATGATGTTAATTAGTTGTACTTTAGGAAGGAAAAGTAAGACACTTCTTTGAGAACTAGAAGCAATGGTTTTAATAAATAAGCGGACAACAAACTATTTTTGGTTTGCATAAATAGGTGGGAGGCAAACTATTTTTTATATCTCTTATATCAACTTGAATATACATACATTTCAATTGGGGTTATCTCAAGTGGTTGGGAAGAATTGTTTCTATTTCTCCCTCCTAGGTTCAATTCCATGTAAATGGCATGATGATGAGAAATATTATTTTAATGGCTTTGTGCCCATGAAAACTATTGTATCAAGCCTCACTCTTGTCCTCAAGCTAAGAAAGAGGATGATTTTATTGAGAAAAACTTGAATAGACATACGCATATGTTCAACCTCGCATTCACATTTACTACTAGGGATGGCAACTAACTTTTCTCTTGCCTTTTGGGTGCTACTCATGCTCCTATCTTTCCTTATATTTTCTCCTTCTAGATGTGTTGTGTTGACAGTGCTTGACCTGCCAACATCAGGGGATATCCCCAGTATGAATTCCCAACAAGACCTCACACCATTTGGTGTAGGATTCCCATCCGGTACGATGGCCCGCTTGCCATTATCTTAAAGATTTGCCTCAACTCTTGCTTGTCAGCACAGGAGAGTGATTTGCTTTGTCTTCGAGAAGTGAGGTTCGCATGCATGGTGAGTGTAAGTATCACTTGTGTCAATGGTTCTTTCACTGTCGAGGGAGAGGATGAGAGTGAGTTCCAGGTTGATTGGGAGCAGTCCCAACACTGCTAGGAACAAACAACATAACATGACATGCACAGCCTCCGGAGGAGTATCCCACACAGATGCGGTAGTCACAACATACAAGGTAAGATAACACGTACAACACTCAACAGATCAGTCTGAACGAGTGCAATGGTTGTTACAACAAACTTGATGTGAAAGGTCTGTCTGGTGTCCGAGAGAGCAGTCTACATAGGCAAGACAAAGTTAAGAGCATATACAACACATTTCCATTAATAGATTATGCATTACAACAAATGAAGCAGTTCAAATGTAGAAAACAGGTTAAAGCAACATGCATTACAAGTGTTAAAGATCAGTCTTACAACAAATACAATACATGTGTGAAAACGTGTTGGCCTGTTAGCAAGCTTCTGAATTAAGCGAAAGTTCCAAGACACGTCGTTACACCATATATCACTAACCCCGAGTGCGGGGCGTTGGAGCCACTACTTACTCCTCAAAGAAAAGATTACAGACTCTCTTGGCTATGTGGGAGGAGCTGAGGTGAAAAAGTCTGTTGCATGTACAAATGAGGGGGTATTTATAGCCAAGGGTGAAACTGACCCTTTTGTTGTTCGACTACCCTCATGACCGTTTGGCTTCCATGGCTTTTTGACTTACATGACTCTTTGTTCAACAAGTGGGTCCAGCTGCAAGAAGGCAAGGCAGGCATGCTCTGCGCATTTTCAGAACGAATGGGTAGTGGGGGCTGGACCACCAGATTTGTGCAATTTTCCAGAGGAATAGGCCGAGCTGCATGAAGGGTCACCAGGCAGAAATTGTGTAGTTTTTGGGAGGAACAGCTCGGGAGACTGTCAGCCAAAACTGTGCAATTTCCTTAGGGAACTAGCAGTTGGCTGCTGGGGTCACTGGTAGCCAAAACTGCGCAATTCCCAGAGGGAACTGGCAGTTGGTTGCTCAGTCACCGGCAGCAAAAACTATGCAATTCCTGGAGGGAACTAGCAACCAACTGCTGGCGAGGAAATTGCACTGAAGCTGGGAAGTCGGCCTGCTGATCATCTCTGCACAATTTCTGAGCTGAGCGAACTGCTGGACAGCAGAAGGCCTGCTCATGAAAACTACGCAATTTCTTGGATGAGCAGTCGGTCGACTGTCTGGATGATTGACTGGGAAAACTGCGCAATTTTCTGAAGGAGATAGGGACAGGCACTTGGTGTCTGTCCGACCTGTCTGTGCAATTTCCTTAGTCAGTTGAGTGAGTGAGGTCAATGGCCTCTGCGCAATTTTTGAAGGGAGTCAGTCCCAGGGTGACTGTTGGGTCCGACTGTCCAGGTGGTCAGCATGGAAGCTGATTGAACTACTTGCGGGCAATGCAACTTGAAAAGACTAGCTTGGTGCTTCTGCGTTGTTCTGGTTGAAAGTTGATCGAGTCGATGGTGGGGTGATGGTCCGGCTGTCAGAGGGGAGTCTGGTCGTCAAGACTTCAGCAAAAATGACTAAGTGTGTGAATGATCGAAAGATGCATAGGTGATCATGCAAACACACACTCACATGACTCGATGACGAAATGAATCAAACCATCTAGACACACATGTTCAACATGATTGACCGACGGTGCAAGTGACAAGCGCGACACTCGTGATTGATCATTCATTGATAGAGACGACGCTTGTGCGATAGTGAACGTGACTTTGTGCGTGAGTGCGAGAGATGCTTTCATAGCGAACACAACAAGCACATACGAAGTGAAGAGTTCGAGCATAACTTGAACATGGTCACAAGCATGACTTATACATCAGCATGCAGAAACTTGAATGAAATGAACAAGCAAGGCGGATGCGAGGACTCACACGAGCTCACGGAGAGAACCTGTGTGTGTGCAGTCATGAAGTGAAACTCTGAAGGGAGGCTCTAAAATTGGTGCAGGCCAAAATTTTGGTGGGTTGTTGTAGCCGCTACAACATGTTGTTAGGTAAACAAATGGCTTTATCTTTAGTAGTTATAAATTTTAATTCCAGTAAAACTAATCATCAGGTGTGTATTGAAAACTCAAGTGTAGTGGCCAAAATTGATCATTATTGCCATAGAAAATTTAGAGAAGCCATAGAAATAGGCAAACACCCAAACAACCTCAATCGTGATGAAGGATGGAAAATTAGTGACAATTGGATTCCGACCTTAGCCTCTTAAATCAACCTTAACCTTAACTTCCTGAATTACCCATATCTCGAACCTTTCTCACTTCTCTACAACTCTCTCAAATAATCACAACCCTAATTCTGATTCTTAATTATTCCACTCTTTAATTTTGAATTAAATTAAATTTCCATAATATCTTAGACATGCATATTGATTCTATATTATTTTTTTTCTCAGTAAATACTAATTCTATTAATGGAGAGTAACAGTAAATTTACAAGGAGGACGAGGCCTCGAAAGAGAAGAGCTGCATGCTTTCATCCTTACAGAATTGTCCCATGATTGGGAAGATCAGTTACAGAGTTCATAAAACCAGATATAAGAACATGAAGATTAGGAAAAGACCCAAAAGGAGAATCAATCCCAGTGAAGTTAACTTGGCCAGCAACGAAGGCTGGGGAATCTGTCCAAAATAGCATAAGAACCTCAAACTACCAAACCGCATGGAACATAGACAAAACCAAAGAGACAAACCGCCTGTCCGTCTCAACAAAACTAGAGAATCAAGGAACTGGAAAATATGAGTCAAAAAGAAATCAGTGGAGATGTCCATGGGAACCAGGTGTTGTCACATGACCACATCCTGGTCCAGTGGCTCCTCCACCACCGGACACTCGTTGCCATACCAGAAGTCTTCGTCCTTAGCTGCATCACCATCCCCGCTACCACATGGAGGAATCGAAGCCGGAAGAGTGCTGCCTGAGTTTCCTTCAACAGCTATTGATGCCGAAGCCCCGTGGGGGTTGCCACCTGGAGACATAGCAATCCCCTTAGCCTTGTCTGCTGCCTGCAAGTCACTCTGCGTATTGGCCTGACCTTCCTCTTCCTGTTGCCGCTTGATACCATGGCTGCCTGATATTCTGAAGCCTCCCTGGAAGATTCCGCCACCGTGTGAGCTGAAGCAAGAGGCAGAGACTCCTCCTCCGAGAAGATAATGGAAATATTTGTAGAGATGATAGGCCTGATTAAGCTGCTTTGGAACCTAAAATGATAATTCTGAAAGGCATGATACGGATATGGTCTGCGGGAGGGGCTAGATGGAGGCGTCATAGCTTGAAAGGCAGGGGGATTTGACTGATTAGCAGCTTGAGCGGGCTGAGAACGCCTGCGACTACCACAACTCCCGCCATTGTGGCCCCTCATTCTATGCTTGACCATCGCTCGATTGCCGGAGAAGAGGTTAGCTGACCGGAACGTGTTGGATGGATGCAGCTTGCAGGGGAGAAAACAAACTATAATCTCGTAACAGGGCAAACCAGGGGGGAAATAGCACTGGAGCTCAATCGCCAGAACCGGAGAACAAAACATGAGGAGAAAGGCTGAAGACTCCATAATTAATAACGCCTGATCCTTGAATCTACCGAGGCGAGCCATTAATTCATCCTTCAAGCGGACTTGAGTTCGCGTAGGGTGAGCCTGCTTGTGCCTGACGCCATCCTGGATATGGGTGCTCGTCTGCAATGGACAGGACAAAACGCCGGCTTCCATTAATAATATCATTAACTTTGAATTGATTCACCCGCATCCGGGTCATATTGATTCTATATTAAAACACTAATTATAATTAATTTGAATTACAATCCTAAACATAATTAAAAATTGAATCAAACATTAATATCAACCTCACCTTCATAAAATTATAATAAATATTAAAATTAATTAAAACTAATTAAATTTATATCATAAACTTAAATTCATACTAAAAATTGAATATTAATTAGAATTAATTAATATCATATATCCCACTAATTCTATCAAAAATTAAAATAATATATTTTTAAATTATAATTAAATCAAAATTAAAATTAATTAGAACTAATTAAATTTATATCAGAAAATTAAATTTATACTAAAAATAAAAATAAATATTAAAATTAATTAGAATTAATTAAATCTATATCATAAAATCAAATTCATACTAATTATATTAGAATTAAACCAAAATTAAAAATAAATATTAAAATTAATAAAAATTAATTAAATCTATATCATAAAATTAATTTCATACTAAAAATTAAATATTAATTAGAATTAATTAATATCATAAATCCTACTAATTCTATCAACAATTAAAATAATATCTTTTTAAATTATAATTAAATCAAAACTAAAATTATTTAGAATTAATTAAATTTATATCATAACATTAAATTTATACCAAAAATAAAAAATCAAAATCAAAATATTATAAATAAAATAAAATAATAAATGGTGGATTAAACAATAATATTAAATTAAAGTTTTTATAATTATACATTATAATTAAAAAAATTGAAATTGAAATTAATTATAATTAAAATTATTTCAATCTTAAATTATAATCCAAACATTCTTATAAAATTATTAACTATAGTAATTATTAAGTATTATTAATTATTATTTAAATTGGCCTAAAACTTATCGGCTACCATCATACCATCACTCCCATTCCATCTCCCTCACATTTCATACCTCTATTTATTCATCCCGTTGAGATCTAGCTTATATATTTTTTATCTATCCTGATGATGAGCCACAGTGGATGGCTCGAAACGTCGATCTAAATAATCATGGATGCGATAATCCCAGAAGAAAACACTACACAGAAGACTAATCGCAGAAGCCTTAGAACAATAATTTTAAGGTTGTTTGCAACAGGGCAAGAAGATTGTAGAAAAGAATAATTAGCTTACAAAACCATACTAGGTGTAGGCAAGCCATTTATGTTGCAGTAAAATAATAAAAAACCAATTTTACTTCCATTAAATAAAATGGTTCCTCCAAAAGTAATCAATGGTCTTTAGTCATAATGTTCATATATCAAAATCTTGTTCAATTCCAAAAAATCATTGTTCATAATATGCCTAAGGAGACTAGTTCCACGACAATGTAGATGAACAATAACTTTTTAAAATGAATTCAAAATATTTATGTAAATCAAGAGAGAACCTCAAGTTTAATATGCCAACACATGCAATAATGCAGGTAACCTCAACATATCCGTGTCAAAAACAATGATAACTTGTCAAAGTTTGTTTTACATGCATGAAAGAAAATAGGAAAAAATGCTTGAGTCATGCCTACTAAAATAAAATAAATAATTGGGAATATAAATCCCTATATTTTATAGTTGTTACATGTCTTTGGCACAAACGGTTAACAATATACTTGATATTGTCCAACTAGTTGTCTAAGGTGTTAGTTTTTCCAAATTAAATATCATTCTAGCGATTGTCATGCTATCAATCCCATTTAGTAAAATCCACCATAGTCGACATCAATATTACCAATATTGCCAAATGCATTCGAGCGTAGAGAGCACTCGAACATAGCTTCCAAAACCCTACAATGAATTCCATGAGAATCGACAACATACCTAGCTTTGTGAGCATGGCTTGTTAATCAAGCCTGAACACACTTATATTTATGAATAACTAGAAGGAATGAGAACATGAACCAAATATTCATCTCTGTTTTCATATCTGTAGTTGGATCTATAAGTGGAGGACATTGAGTGAGAAACATCCTCTTACTTAGATCCATAAAAGCATGGGATAGGGTTGGGTAATGCTTACTAGAATCAATATAGAATTATTTGGATCTAATAATGACATAGATTTCTTGGGTGGGAATGTTGGTCGTTGGAAGACAACGTGCAATGACTTGTTTTACTATAATTATTTCATTATTCTGATTCAATAGTGTAAATCCATCCCTTTCTACCACTACTCGGAATTTCTCTAGCTCATCCTTATTGTCCCCAAACCTTCACCTTCAAATAGGACAGACTTCCCCTTTCAAAGGCCCTCGTTCTTTCCTCGACCCTCAACTTTTCCTCTGAGTCATCACTATCATCATACATCTTCCTAAAGTTTTCCTTCAAATAAATATTGTTTTCTTATCAAAGGACTTTGCATTTTCCTATCCCCTTAATTTCCTTGTACCATTAAACAATCCTCAACGTCATTATGCTATGTTTAAAAGCTCAATATCATTAACAAATAGAAGCTCCAATACTTCTCGTGCAACACTTTTGAACCTTAGGAGGATATATGCAATAGGTGAGAATGTAACTAGGACTTCTAGCCTTGATAATATACAACCAAATAAAGACCTTAATCTCTCTGTCTGGAAATTACTTTTTTTGTTCTATACAATTTTTTATTTTTAAATATATTAAAGCAAAATAAATCAAGATGCTAAGAATAAGAAAAACAAATTGTATATGTATAAGTGAATGAATAAACAATAATAAGTTTAAGGAAAACTTAGGTCAAGTTTAAAAGAAAACAACAAATTTTATTATTAAAAGCCAATTTGAGTCTTAACTAAAATGTGCCCTTACAAACCCCTTTGAGGGTCAGGATCAAAGGATTACTTTAGATGCCATGAAGTTGAAGAATCATACAATGGCAATGAGGTTCCCAAAGAAAGTAATAACAAAAGTTATTGTTGGATCATTTCAAGTAATCACTAAATCTCGTTACATTCTACAATAGATCACGCTAAATAACATTGAAATAACTCAAAGCTTCTAAATAGAATGAAAAAAATAAATAAATCAAAACAATCAACCATGAAGGACAAAAACAAAAAAGGCCAAAATATATTTCTTCGCTACCTTTTCAAGTTGTCCCCTCCTCTCAACAAGACAAATTTAGTCCTAGAATACTCAAAAAGGATAAATAGAAGAATAATAATAATATTTCAATTGAAAGCATATTTCTACAAAGAATTATCTTATTTTCATTCGTAATTCCCTTTACCTTTATGCCAATAGAAAATAAACTATTCGTTGAACTTCCTCTAACTAATTTTATTTATTAATGTATGAAAATAGGAAAGTATTTTACGAAAATGGAATAGATTATGAATCTTTAAAGTAAATACAACTATAAGCAGGTGGACTCTCACTAGACTATTTTTATATCTATTAAATATTTACTTTTCTCCTTGTAACTCCAATTATTTTAAAGCAAATAAATCAGTAAGTATATCATATAAAATCATGCTATAACCATCACATAACCTTGTGCCACACACACACACACACACACACACACCCAAAGTTACCAAAAAAGTGCTTATAAGTATCTTCATGTCCAAAATATTATGCATCAAATTTATGAAAATAACAGTAAATAAAGGTCACCATGTCTTCGGATGTAAATCCCAAAATGACACTTCTCATTTTCCTTCTAACTTATCCTTAGTTGTACAAGGTTTAGAAGTAAAGGTAGAGTCAATGGAGCCCAAGTTAGGTTTGGTCATGGGTTTGTTTCCTTTCTCTTTTAGGATCGTAGGGATGGACTATTTTGGAAAAGGCCTGGCAAATGAGGAAACTAACGGGGTCACATGATCTGGAATATGGATCGCTGAGACATGAATAGACCTAGCAGGCCAACGTATAATACCAAAATCAGGCTGAGTAGGCTTATAATTTCAACCATCACTTGTATATGGCCTAGGATGAGGTTATAAATCATTACTTCGTTTAATTGTTGGGGGAGTAAAGTAACTGTTATGATCCTTATGCCTTAACAATGATAAGAAACCAATAATTATAATACACTTTGAGGGGGCAACGCCCTTATACAATAAATAAAATGAATAAAACCATATTTGATGATCCTCATACTAGGTCTAATTAGTATATATATATATATATGAGACAGAGGATATAATTATATTAAAATGGGACCATGATGGGTTATAGTCTACATAACAATATAACGATAGAAATTTAATAATTCAATATCTAGGGCTTAATGAGGGTTTTTGGGGTAACGTGGGGCTTAACATGCCCCTCCCCTTCAAAGAAGTGTTGTCCTCAATACTTGACTATTTGTGGGTGTTTTTGTAACAACCCCAGGTTAAACGTTCATGTAATAAAGTTAATAAAGGCAAAATAAGACCAAGGTCATGGGACACATATTCCAAGCTGAATGTTGGACAAAACATCCTGGTGGGCATCACTTGTTGGTTATTATGGCTAAGGAAATTGGCAAAGGCAAAGAAGCATTAATTGGCAGTTTATTTATGAAACTAGGAGAAAATGGAGATGAAAGCTCACATGTTTGCATGAGAGGAAAATTGAAGGAAAAATAGAGGAAAATGAAGAAAATATAGGGCTCAATAATAAAAATACTTTTGAGGATCAGTTCATGACTTTTGTTGGTTTAGTTTTGGAGATATCTCTATTCTCTCATACTCTTACACACTGAGAGCATTCTTGGAGCACTCTAGCATTGGAGAAAGGAAGGACAAGGAAGCAAAGAAAAGCAAGGGACAAGCAAGGAAAAATTGGATCAAGTAGCTTCAACAGGAAGACTTGTAGATAACAGGTTGCATGTGTGTTTTCCTAGCTGGTTTGTGAATGCATGGTACATTCATGTGTGTATTTGGTTCTCTTGTTGCCATTGGCATGGGTTTTTCCAGGTGCGACAGTGGTTTTAGCCTTGCCTTGCCATTTATAGATAGCCATGGTGTGATGGGGTTCTTTTATTTAGTTGAGCTTTGGATTGTCATATGGTTTTGGAACCGGGTGAGGTGGCCTTAGGAAAATTCCCAAGGGTTTGGGGTGGAGGTGGTTTAATCTCTAGGAAGCCCTCAAAAGATGGGTGGAGATAGGAAAATTGCTCAAGGTATTAGTGAAGAAATTCTGAGGCATCCAAGCTTATTTTGGGCATAGTGATCTCTTGAACGATTTTGGCAGGACCAGGGTAGCCTGAGGGTGGAGGTGGTTTAATTTCCGGGAAGCCTTGGTTGTTTATGTATTGGTTTGCTTATGTGATCTCTTGGCTAGTTTTGGTGAGATCATGGGAGCATAAGGGTGGAGGTGGTTTAATCTCTGGGAAGCACTAGTTGTTTATGTCTTGAGTCCCACATTCATGCTTGGAATATGGCACGAGGGTGATTGGTTGAAAGAAAGATTTGGTTTAGCTCAATCTATGGTCGGGTGGTACATGGAAGTCCCTGACTTGGTTGGCTTTTGCATATGTAAATAAGAGCTCTTTCCTATTGTATTCTATTTTTACTTGTACTTGTTATTATGCGGCTTTGATGGTTGTTTTATCATGATTATTATTCTGGTTATATGTTGGTTATAAACATGGTTCCATAACAGGTTCTAGCTATGGCTCTTGATATGTTTGATTTGTTAATGAATGGTTAATGAATTCATGAGCTAACAAATGTTATTGCAACTATTATGAGAGGGCATTATACCTTCTTGATGATTCTCAGATAGTTATCAAACCCCTATGTTCAGATGTGCATTCATGACATGTAGATTACATGTTCTCAATATGTTTAAGGAAATGACTATCATGGTTAGGCCTAGTTAGGTCAAGTCCTTGATCAAGTTTGGTATGGATGATTTTTTCCTAATGTTACTTGTCATTTTGGAAAGTCTCATTGAGTTCAAGGTAGTGGTTTGGAGGTTGACCTGGAATTTAGGCTCAGAATTTGGGACCATACACTCTGAACTAAGGAATTTGGGTCATAACCACACCTTGGTAGGCTTATGCATGTGATTGGAGGCCCTCAATTGCATGGAGGCCTTGTTATGTGTGCGATTGGGAGCCCAGGTCACTAAAAACCATTCCAACTCAGGGTTTAGGCACTGGGAGTGGTTGTTTGGCTCTTGGGTGTCCTGTAGCTCCTTAGGAAGGTCAGTAAAGTTTCATTTTGTTGACTCCACTCCCTTAACTATAATTAGGAAGTTGGGTCACATCATAGTAGCCCTCACCTCATGTTTACCTCGACAAGCCAGTGAAACTGGGTAAATGTGGGAGGGGTTGTTACAGTTTCTGTATGAAACACTCATCTTCCCATGTTGCTTTTTCCACTGGTAGGCTCTTCCATTTGATGAGGTTCTTAGTAATTGCTTGATTTCTCAGCTTCTTAGTCCTTGTTTCCAAAATTGTTTCTAGTCCTATTATTATTTTCCCTTCATCACTGATCTTTGGTAGAAGATTTTATATTGGGACCTTATCGTCGATGGCCTTCTTTAAGCAAGAAACATTGAATACTAGATGTACATGCTAAGATGGAGGAAACTCCAATTTGTAGGACATACTTCCAATCCTCTGCAACACCTTATAGAGGCCATAATATCTCAGATATGATTTATTATCCTTATTTTATTTCTTAAGGAACATATTCTTATATGGTTATAGTCTCACAAATATGTAATCCCCCACTTCAAATTCCCTTTCACTACAATGTTGATCTGGTTGTTGTTTAATCCTATTTTACGCCATAACCAAGTTATGCTTCAATAGTTTTAGAACCACTTATTGGTGTTGGATGTGGTCGCCTACCGCTCAAACCTTTATAGCCCTCTGAAAGGTGATGTGATAGATGGGGGATGATATCCATAAAGTTCCATAAATTGTGATATTTTTTATGAAGTATGGAAGGATGTGTAGTACCACCATTCTACCAAGGGAAACCATTTGACCCATTATGTCTGTTTATCATATGCAAAGAAACATATATATTCTTCTAAACATTTATTCACAATTTCAATTTGTCCATCAGATTGAAGATGGTAAGATGAGTTGTGAGCCAATTGAATACTGAAACAAGCGAATATTTTAGTCCAAAAATTTCCAGTGAAAATTGGAGCTCTATTACTTAAAATAATATTTGGTATTCCATGCAGCTTTTGGATTGTCTCCATAAATGATTCTACCATAGTAGTTGCTTTAAGAGGATGAAAAAGAGAGCAAAGATGAGCATAATTTGTCATTCGATCTACCACTACCATAATGACACTCTTTCCTTCAAATTTGGGTAAACATGTAATAAAATCCATTGAAACTTCTTCCAACATTAGCTTGGAATGGCTAATGGTTGAAGGAGACATGGGGTCTCGATATTTGATGGGCCTCCTAAATAGGTATAAATCAAGGCCCATATGGCAATCCTTCAACGTATTTTTACCTCTCTCTTTGCATTTGAAGACATCTTTTTGGACTATAATGTGTTCATTACGAGGGTTAGGGACTATTTGTCATATCTCATAGCCTAACATGTTGAATGTGTAGGACAAGGAGCATTTATTGTGTCAGAGATCATTGGAGACTAGTTGGAGGGAATGTAGGAGGCTCATTCCCTGCATTAACTCACCTACAACTCAATTTCCTATTGGGTAGTTACTACACTTAGTGGTTGCGAGGATATCAAGAAACTAGATCCACTTTTATAGGGGTTTTGGAGGTAGGCATGCCTCCTTACAAGGAGATTACCCCCTCACTCAGTTTTGTATAAATAAAGGAGCCCAAGAGCTCAGTAGGATTCGAATTTTTAGAGGAAAATAATGACTACTAGAGCTAGAGCTCGTTACTTGTTAATTCTATTGCCATGTTATGTACTTTAACAATTTATGAGATCAATGAAAAGCATCTTATTGCGAGTGTGTTTTAGGGGAGTTGAGTTCCCTTGGGTTAGGGCGTAACCCAAGCACTCATGTCTCTCTCTCTCTTGTATATTTTTGTTATGCATTTCCTTTTTTGTACTTAGCTTAGCTGCGTCTCTTTTTGCAAAACCTGTTTATATGAATTTTTTTGCCTATGTAGATTTATCAGTCATTTATCTATAGAAGTTTGGTTGTAGGATTTGTAAGGGAAAGCACAAAAAATATAGTCTTTATTTTTATGCAATAGTTAGATCTTAGTTTAAATTCAACTCATCCTTTCCTTTACATTTTAATTTTCTGCAACTAGTACTTTTGGCAGTCTTTAGATCTTGATGTTTTGTTAGTTTAATAACTACCTTGTGTGTAGGTGATACCTATTGGCTTGTAGGGAAAAGCAACCATCATTTCCATTGCATACCTATCATCTTCCTTATCACTCTCCTTCCATCCCCATTTATTCCTCTAAACGATTTGCACACAAAAATTACAGGTTTACTAGAGACTGTTAATTTGTTTTCTTTCCCTTGTGCAAGATGGGCTCTTGGGGAGATTTAAGCTTGGCAAGGTCTTCCACACTCTTCCCCAACCTTCTACCATATTTCCCCTCATTCATATCACTTTTACAACCCTTGGAATGCTTTCAGATGCATCATGTAGCACCTCATAGAATCCATCAGAACCTGACCATAATTGCTCCTTAACCCCATTTTTTGCTTCTTGCCCTTCCACAACGTCTTCTAGGCCTTGGAAACAAGCTCGAGGAAGATAAAAGACCTCTTAGAAATCTTCTTTTCATCACTGTGGTTTTATTTCTGCAAATAGGTTAGTTGTTTTGATCATGAATTCAATAGCACATAAGTAGTTTACACTAATATTTCTTGAAGCATTTGTTGGATTTTGTAATTAAAATAAGAATTACCTTGAATGTAGTAGTTTAGGTTTGATTTCATGGTATTTATTTCATGCAACTAGACTAGGATTATTTTATTTTCATTTATTTACTGTAGCAAATTAGGGTTTATCTCCCAAGCATTTCTTTCCTTGCAAGTAGATCATAATTTTCTTTTATGCAGTAGGACAAGTAACGCTTCAATCATTTCCTTCCTTGCAAAGCTAGATTCAGTAGATTACCTTCTTTGATTTTATAAATGGTCTTTGCACATCTCGATTTGATTCAATGCCTCATAGCAACTTAGGTAGAACCTTGCTTATTATGCATACAACATTGTCACCTCTTAAGTTTGTACGAACTCCAAATTCATAAATTAAAGATGGTATCCCTAGGAGTTGCGGCATTATTGTTGTAATACTAGGACTCGTCACTTTTTGGCACCATTATCGAGGAGGTGTCAAAGTAGGTGTTGTTTCTGCTTTGAGATGTTTTCACTTTCTATTCCTGAAAAACAACAATTTTTTTCTTTTGCATTAGTTTTCTCTCTATAGACAGTTATAAAAAAACATGTATTCCATGCCTCGTAGCGTTAGGGATAACTTAGGGAAATTTATGAATAAAACCCCCACTCCTACAAGTAGTTAACCATCACTCTTTTTTGGTGATTGTGGATCTCCTACTCTTGCCACAGAGGATTTGGAGAACCCTTTGGGTGAGAAACCTAAGATTTTTTAGGAGCCTATAGGGGAGGAGGAACCTACATCACCTACGCAAGAGATAGGTGGAAACAGGAAACCTGAGCTCTTTCCTATCAAAGAATCCAATGGAGAGGCTAGAATGAAGAACACAAACCCCACTTCTCTCCCACGTTTCCATGGCCTAGCTTCTGAGGACCGTGATACGTTCATGTTTGAGTATGTTGTGGTTTACAAAACCTATGATTACACTTCTGATGAGAAAAAACTAAAGTTGTTTCCTTCCACCCTCAAAGATGTATCCCTGCATTAGTTGATGAGTTTGGAAGGAGGCAATATCACCACTTGGGCTCAAATGCAGTAAGCCTTCAATAAAAAATACAAAAATTATTGTGGATCCACGGACACTAAAGAAGAAATTTTTAGGATGACTTAGGGGCTAGATGAGTCCCTAGAGTACTATGAAGAGAGGTTCTAACTCAACTATAGAAGAGTTAACTGCACCCTTGACCCTGAGTCAATAAAGCCTGTACTACTTTGAGGGGTCAAACCTGAGTAGAAGGAAACCCTCAACATGTTGTCTGGTGGAGAAATTTACCATATTAATTATGATGACATCAAGACAATATTCAAGAATCACTCTAGGACTGCAAGGAAAAGAGGTAGATCTAGTCAATCTCTGGTAAATTATTCACCCTCTACCTTAGTTATCAAGCATGAAATAGGAAGTATGTTACAGGATTTTAAGAGCTAAACCTTACACAACTTTGCCTTGTATATGGATACAATCCATATCAAGAAAAAATAGGAGGGGGCAAAAATGGCACTAGCTAAATTTTGCCCTAAATGCACCAAGAGGCGCCCTAGAAATGAGTGTCCATTCAATGTAATAGAAATTTGCTCTATTTGTGAAGACAATCATGCAACTAAAAAGTGTCCATCTCTTACAGGTTTGAATGCGATGTATCTAGGAGCAAAAAGAGGCATATAACAACTTTGCTTTGTCAACCAAAGGAGGCCACAAGGCCCTTGACCATATCAACAAGGCATATAAGGTATACATTATTCACCTTCTTTCAATTCAAGTCATAATGCACCTTTTCAATCCTGGTATCCTCCATCCTATTCACCTTGGTCCATGTCTTCCCCTTGGTTCTATCCTCCTAAGTATCCTCCTTAGCACGTCAATCCACCTTTCCAACCATATCGGCCCCAACCTTCTCAATGGAGCAATCCCTCACAAGATGGAAGCCTCAGGCAATCCAACCACCTACCTTAATGCCTCCTCCTCCTCCTCCTCAACCAAAACTACCTCACAATAATCCACCCAAGCAACCCCAAATGCCTTCTCAGACCAATCTAAACCCAAATGGTAAGCATGCCCAACAAAACTATAGTGGGGAAACTTCATATACTATCTATGGTGTGGAAATCCAAGAAATCAACCTTAGGTCTGGGAAGGTACTTCTAGATGCTCACCCACCTTCTCCAACATAATATTTTGAAGAAGATAAGGAAGAAAGCACTCCTCAAGCCAATATACCTCCCTACCTTAAAAGGTTGGTCCAACCTAAGCAACACACCCTAGAAGAGGCTGAACTTCTGGGAGAACTGAAGAACCTGTGTGTTAAAATACCCCTCCTCCAGGCCATCAAAGATGTTCCCATCTATAACAAGCTCACTAGGGAAGAATGTTTCAAGATGCCAGGAAGAAGAATAGAGATGCCCCCACTATCAATGTTGTTGGGAAATTGGTTGATCTAATGCTTGGGAAGATTATCTCCCTAAAGTACTTGGATCCTGGTAGCCCGACAGTGGATGAACATATTAACGATATTGTAGTTCCCAACTCATTGATTGATCTTAGGGTTGCAATCAATGTCATAACCAGGGAAACCATTCTTAATCCCAACCTCTAGGGAGCCCTAAGAAAGACCACCATTGTGTTGCAACTTGCAAACAAATCCATAGTAGCCCCTGAGGGCGTGATTGAGGATGTGATGGTTCCCATTTATTCCTTGGAGTACTCCATCGATTTCCTTGTACTCCAACCTAAGACCAATTTCAATTGGTATCCTCTCATCTGTTATATATATGTGTGTGTGTGTGTGCGTGTGTGTCTGTATGTATATGTATATATATATATATATAAACAATAAAAACAATAAATAATGACAAACCTTTGCAGTCCCGTCCAAGCCACCATCCTAAGTTGTTGGCCTGCTTAAGACCACAATTGTGCCGACCATAGCACGTAGTCGCCTCCGCCTCTTTCCTCTTCTACGCCAGAATTCCAAACAAGTCTTGCCATCCAGATTAACAACCATCATCCCCAACGCAGTTCCTTCTGTGCCCTACCAATTCTAGATCTATTGTCGCTCACTACTCTTGCTGGATTAGATCTGTTGTCATTATTTAAATCATTACTAGTTATTTAAATCATTATTTATTGTTTTTATTGGTTACATTATTTATATTATTTTATATATGTATTTTATTCATCACATCATCCTAGGGAGACCTTGGTTAGCTACTGCTAGTGCTTATATAAGTTGCAGAGCTGGGAACATGACAATCAAGAATGGGCAGCTCGCAAAACAACTTGTATTATACCCCCTTGCTCAACCCCTCATTGAGCATGATTTTCCTATGTGGGTAGAGGAGGAAGAAAACGAAGAATTCTATCAACCATCCCCCTACCCAATCTATACATTAGAAGCCACTTTTGGAAGCAGACAACTAGATGAGGATGATATTATTGACAATTTTATGCAAAATAACCATGCTGTTGCCATGCAAATTGATGAACTAGAAGAGGGTCCTTTTAGGAAGCCTAGAGATAGTCCACGGGCATAATTACTCATTGTTGGTTCTGATCAAAATTATGTCAAAACTAAGGAAATAAACCCATATAGAACCTTGAAAATTAATCCTTCCCTTTCAACAGATCAAGAAGAACAATTGCCCGTTGCCTTAGGCAACACCTTTATGCCTTTGTTGGGATTATAAAGAGATAAAAGGGGTTCATCCCTTAGTTTGTACACATCACGTACACATCAAAGAGGGCCATAAACATGTGCGATAGTCCCAAAGAAGAGTGGACCCTGCCCTAAAAGATATAATAAAAGAAGAATTGCAAAAAATGTTGGAACCATAATTCATTTTCCCTATTTCAAACAATGAGTCTGTATCACCTCATGTAATTGTGCCAAAAAATAATGGAAAGTGGAGGGTTTGTGTCAACTATAAGGAACTCAATAAGGCTACCAAGAAAGATCATTTTCCCTTGCCTTTTATTGATCAAGGTTTGGATGGTCTTGTAGGGAAAAAGTTGTTTTCATTCTTGGATGGTTTCAGTGGGTACAATCATATTCAAATCAGTCGTGAGGACCAGGATAAGACCACCTTCACATGTCCATGGGGGACCTTTGCCTATATGGTCCTTCATTTTGACTTGTATAATGCCCCTGCTACTTTCCAAACGATAGTGTTGAGTATTTTTGTTGATATTGTTCATGATGCATTTGAAATTTATGTGGATGACTTCATTCCTTATGGAGATGAATTCCAGGAAGCCCTCTCTAACCCGTGTAAAGTTTTGAAATGAATCTCTCTTTAAGTTTAGAAAAATGTGACTTTTTTATGAATGCATGGATTGTCCTAGGCCACTTCCTCTCTAAGGAAGGGATCCAAGTTGACCCTAACAAGATTTCCATTATCAAAATGGTCCCTATCCCTTAGAAACAAAGGGATGTTAGGAGTTTCCTAGGACTAGTTGGATATTATAGGAGATTTATCAAGGATTTTAGTAAGACGACATCACCTTTATTTGGTTTTCTAACAAAAGATTCAGATTTTTGTTGGACATACCTATTTCAAGAAGCATATGAAGAGCTCAAGGAGAAGTTGACAACTGCACTAGTTCTCAAGGGCCCAAATTGGGCCTTTCCTTTTCACATTCACACAGATGCATTCGAAAAAGTTGTAGGGGTAGCCTTAGGATAAGTGGAAGGTAATTTGCCTTATGCACAAAAAAAAACAAAAAACAAAAACAAAAACAAAAACAAAACAAAACAAAACTATTGTCTATTGTACACTCCTTGAATAAGTTTAGACGTTACATTACAGGGTACCAAGTTTTTGTGCACATTGATCATGCAACCATCAAGTATCTAATGAACAAGATTGATGTCAATGCTAGGATCATTAGATGGTTATTATTATTACAACATTTTAATCCAACCATTATTGATAAGCCAGGAAAAGAGAATGTGGTTGCAAATTTCTTGTCTAGACTAACATTTCCTATAGAGAATGAAGAGATGATAGATGATTAGCTCCCATATGAGAACCTATTTTCCATTTAATTGTTGTAGCCTTAGTTTTATAACATAGCAAACTTCTTGGTTGTTGGAAAATTTCTTCCTAATCTATCCTCCAAGGAAAAGAGCAAAATTCTCAGAAAAAAAGTTCCCCTTATATTTGGGTTGGGGGTAACCTTTTTAGATTTGGACCGGATCATATTTTGAGGAGGTGTGTAAGGGAAGATGAGGTCTTTGATATCCTATCAACATGCCATGATGGACTCAGTGGGGGCCAATTTTCTACCAATAGGACAACCTTCAAAATTATCCAAGCACGATATTATTGGCCTACCCTACATCAAGATGCGAAGAGGTACATTGATCGATGTGATGAATGCCAAAGGGTGGGCAAGCCCACACCGAAGGATGAAATTCCATTGTAACCTCAAGTGACTCTTGAGCCATTTAAGAAGTGGGACATGGATTTCATTGGGCCTACTGACCCCCCATCTAGGAAAAATAGGTACATCATTGTATGCATTGATTATTTAACAAACTAGGATGAAGTGAAGGCAGTCAAAGTAGCAACAAAATAAAAGGTGGTTGATTTCTTGAGGGAGAATATCTTCTATATGTTTGGTTTCTGGAGGGAGTTAGCCGTTGACCAAGGGGCTCAATTCACTTCTAATTTAATTGAGGGGATTATGGAGCAACATCATATCAGGAATAGGAAGTGCACCCCTATCATCCTCAAGAAAATGGGCAATTGGAGGTGAAAAATAGGGCTTTAAAATGCATCTTAACCAAGGTTGTCAACAACAACAGAAAGGATTGGGAAGCTAGGCTTGTGGAGGCCACCTGGACCTATAATACCACATGGATGACAACCACTGGGTTCACTCCCTTTGAGATGGTTTATGGAGAAAATACATTGTTGTCCATTGAATTTGAATACAACACCCTCAGAATGGCAACACAGTTGGATCTAAACATCACCAAAGCTCAGCAGGATAGGTTGTAGCAGCTAAATTCGCTTGATGAACTTAGCCTTGAAGGCTCTCACGCAAATTGAAGTGGTCCAATTGCAGGGAAATATTTGGCACGACAAGCACATTAGGGAAAGGACCTTTCAGGAGGGTGATTGGGCCCTCTTATATGACTCCATATTCAGGGACTTCAAGGGGAAACTGATGACAAGATGGATGGATCCCTAGCTGGTGGAAAAGTGCCATGACAATGGCTTTGTTCAGATCATAAAAATTGATGAGGAGAATATCCCACTTTTAGTCAATGGATATCGGTTGAAACTCTACAAGAAACCTTGTCAAAGGAGGAATTTACCGGTTCAATAAGCAGAGAACTGAATGTGATTGGGATCCTCAAAGCTCCCAATCTATTCAGCCTTTTATTAGTAGAAAAAATAAGAAGGAAAAAAGGATAAAAAGCCCAAGTGAAAATCTCCATGATGCACCTGAGGCAAGCTCTTGGACTGAAAACCTCTGTGAGGCAGTGCAAGACTCTAGAAAAAAGAAAAATGATGAAAAAGAAATAAAAAGATCCCCAAGTGAAAACCTCCTTTGAGGTACCTGGGGCAGTCTTATAGGTTGAAAACCTCCTTTAAGGCATCCTAAAACTCTCAAGAAAAAATAAAAAGAGAGAGAAGAAAAGAAATAAAAAAGAAGAGAAAGGGAGCCCTTACATTATTTTTCTAACATTTCTGCAGGGTTCCAGTGAACGTCAATGAAGGTCAACAGACAAAGAAGCAACATAAAAACAAAAAAAAATCATCTTCACACCCTCCAAATTAACGCTTTGTGTGCACTCCATCCCTCCATTTATTTCCCCAAGTTTTGCCCATCATCATGTGGCCTTTCTCAGCTGATTTTGCGAATCTCTTGTATTACTACAGGATTGTCCCAGCTACTATAGGATATTGATCGATATAAAAAGAAGGAGAAATTTGGATATTTTCATTCAAGAAAAGGGATGGGGCCCACAACAACACACTAGTTGTACTTTTCCCACCTTTATTCCCATCTTTGTCCATCAAAATCATTGTCCTTCATCCCTTTTTCCACCTTTTCCATCACAGGGAAGCTCTCTAACCACCATCAATACCTTCCTCATAAATTATTAATATTTTTTGAAGTAGCACTTAGAGAAAATTGTGATCCTAGCAGGGTATGTGTGACTGCTACAGGAAGACACACAGTACTATAGCAGTCTGCATATACCCTACATGACCACATTTAAGGCACCAGATCAAGACATCTAAGCATCATGAAGCATTAGAAGAATCTGACACCTATCCTGAGAAATTACAGGATCCCCTACAGAGTGCTGCAGAATGACCTGTTCAAAGAAAAACAACAACATTTGATCCACAATGGCACCTATATCTTGGAGGAGTTGCATCATAAACCCTCAATCAACAAAGGACACTTAGAAAAAATTTCAAGGCAATGCATGAAGCAATGAAGACAAAAAAAGTTACATCTCAGAAGAAATTCAAGCTATCTCATCCATGTTCAGGAATCTCATGCAAGCATCAAATGATCAAATCATTAGCCACAAGACATCAACACAAGCATCATTAGGCAGACACAAGTATGTGAATTCCTAACCTTTCCCCTTGAGTGTATCTTGGTTTAAAAAATGTTATCAATGTATGAGAGACGAGGTTTTATAAGCGAAGGATAGGTCAGTGTTCTCGGCCACCTTCGACAGTTAACCGTAGTCATATCCTTTACCTATCAAACGTGCCGAGGAGAAGACAAAAACGGGGGATGATGACCCTAAGGGTGGGCCTACATGCCTATTCGTCATCAAGGTTGTATGAAAAGGTGCTAGGTGGGGGTCAACTCATACAACATGTTTAGCCCAACTACTCGACCACCAATCACTTAAAATGGGCTCAAGCCTCATTTGACACATAAAAAAAATTGTATTTTAAGCTAAGGAGTCCAGTCACCACTGTTGGAGGACAAGATACCCAAGCTATAACTTTCATATACCATTATAAGGAGCTACAAGACCTGTGGGTAATTGCTACAAGATTGAGACAGTCTGCTACAAGATTGAGACAACGCACTACATGATCATTCTCAGGTGCTAGGAAAGTCCATAGGGTTGCAAAAGATCCTAATTTTGAGCAATTTCATCCACCAGGCCCTAGATTCGAAGAGGAAGATCCAGAGGAAGGGTACGTACATATTTATCCTTGCCACCTATGGACAAGAAGCCTGCAAAACTTTTCAATATTTTCGCAGTACATGTTGTAGCAAATTTCTAATAAAAGTTTGGGAATGAAAAGGAATTGAAGTGTGGATATTTCTTGTGAATTGAGCATGATAAGAAGGGAAATGAAATTGTTTTTTATCTGAGCATTAGGTTTTCTTTCCCCTAACTAGCATGAATAAATTGATCCTTTTACATGTTGAGAAATCTATAGGGAAATAATTAGAGTGATTTCTCTTTTCTTGAAAATTGCTTGTGATGTCCTTTTTTTTTACTTTTTTCTTATTTATTAGCTTCTCCACTTATTATTATGTTTGTGTATAATCAAACAACTACCAATACAAGAAGAACAATAGTATATAAGAACACAAAATGTAGGATGCAATCCAGGGCCAAAACCTCTCCATTTGAGAGGAAATTCCGTAAATATCTTATCTTCTTATAGATTCTTCAATTGACAAATTCCACGACCTCTAAACCAAGACCAATTCTAACCCTTTCGGATGATGTTCTTCCTTAGATCAAGTCAAACCTAGTCAAATCTCTTCCAGCAGCACAACTTTGATCTCTAGCTTCAGAATTTCGGCCTCCACTATAGGTTTGAAATTTCACCCCCCAAGCAACAATTGTTGCCACACATGTGAGCTTGTTCTTTCCACCTAATGCTTTCTCAGACCTTCGCTTTGATTTTCTCCTTATACTAGTGCTTTAGGATGACCCTTTGTTTACCTTCTTTCTCTTCCTTCTTCAAGACCGAACCTACATAAGAAAAAAACCCTAGTCCAACAGCAGAAACCCTAGCCTCTCTTCGAACGTGTGAGAGAGAAATAGCCCAAAACAAGATTTCTTCGTTGCCTTTCTTGCTATTCTTCTTCACTTGGATGAGTGAGTTAATGTCCTTCAAGTAGGTCAAGTTCACTCCTTTATATAGGCTGCTTATGGTGGATGTGGCTCCTCAATTTAGGCAGACTTTCCAACTGTCAGGCCGACTTGATCTTGAAGGGTATTTTGACACTTTTAATGACAAAAATATTTTTCTTTACAAGTTATAATGTGCCTGATGGGGTCTTCAACTTATGACAATGACTATTTTGACTTCTTGACCTAGGAAAAACCCTAAAAGCATTTAATGGGTGACTGACCTCTAAAATAAAAGACCTTGAGAATGAAACCCATGCTTCAAAAATAATAATAATATTTTTTCTTTCATTTTACAATATACAAGAATCAAAAGTACATTTCATATTAATGAAGACCGAACCTAGTTACACATTTTTCAACACTCCCTCTTAACTAGGGAGGTATTCATAAATGGTACATGGACATTTTCAATTTGAGGAGGTCTCATAAGAAGAGTCGGATTGGTAACCCATCTGTTTAGCATCATACTAACCAACATTGTCATATAGCAAGACCTTGACTAACAACTCTATCTCTCCACAATATCATAGCACAATGTCAACGAAACCAATGATTGATAAACACCATCATCATTGTCTCTCTCAGAACATACCCCACCTGGGTTCTCTCAGAGTAAGTTCCATCGACACTATTCTTATCTTGGATAGCCAGTCCTCAAAGAATATCGGTCCCCTACGACTACTCTTATCTTGGATGCCCTACGCCATCCTCAAAGAGTATGTAACAACCCTAGTGAAAATTCCACGTAATAAAAGTTAATAAAGGAAAAATAATAACCACGATTGATGGGACACTTATTCCAATTTGAATGTTGGGCAAGACATCCTAGTCTAGGTGTTCATTCAATTTATTATGGCTAAAGGAAATTGGCAAAGGCAATGGCTAAGGCATTTGGAAAGGCAAAACGGCATTTTTTTCACATTTATTTATGAAATAATGGAAATTAGGAGAAAAGGAAGGTGAAAGGTCACAGGTTGCATGTGATGAGGAAATTGAAGGAAAATAATGGAAAATGAAGAAAATAGAGACCTAATTGATAAAAAGTCTTATGATGATCACTTGGTACCTTTTGTCCGTTCAATTTTGGAGCTCTCTCATTATTCTCTCTCTCTCTCACTCTTGGACACTTAGAGTTTTCTTGGAGCACTTTAGCATTGTATCAAGAAAGGAAAAGAAGGCAAGAGGAAGGAAGGAGCAAGCAAGGAAGAGAAAGATCAAGCAGCTATAGTAGGATTCTTTGCAGGTATCGATTTGCATGTGTGTTTTCCTTGCTATATTTGGCATGCATAGTATTACATGTGGTTCTTGTGCTGTTATGGCATGGGTTTTTCCAGGTGTGACAGTGTTTTCAGCCTAGCCTTTCCATTTACGGATAACCATCGTGTGATGGGGTTCTAATGTTTTGGTTGAGATCAATTGTCGAATGGATTCGAAGCTAAGTGAGGTGGTTTATCCTCGGGATGTCGTAGTTGGTTCTTTTGGTTTGAGTCCCACACTCATGCTTGGAATATGGCACAGGGGTGAATGGTTCAAGAGAGAATTGGCTCTGCCATTCTATGGTCGGGTGGAACGTGGTAATCCCATCCCGGGTTGGCTTTTGCATTCATTAATAAGAGCTTCTTTCCTTGATATCTTATGTATAAAAGTATTGGTTTATATGTGGATTCTATGGATGATGTATCCTTGATATTTCTATTGTTATTATGCTGGTTATAAGCATGTATTATGACAGTGATGATGTATGCCTCTCTTCATGTTGTGATTTGTAAATGAACGAACTATCCATGTCCTAATAGATGATAATGCACTTATTGATATAAGGGAACAATGCTTCTTAGCGATTCTCAAATAAGTATGAGACCCCTATGCTTAGATCTGTTGTTTACTCCTGTAGATTACATATTTGTGATATGTTTGATGAAATTCCTGTCATGGTTAGTAGGGGTCCAGTCAAGTCCTTGTGCAATTAATTTCATTTATATCCTTAGTTCATTGCTATATTTCATATCTGAAGGTGTCATTTAGTTCTAGGCAGTGACCTGGGCTCTGGGCCTAAAAAAGTGGCTCAAATCTCGGGGACGCAGGAACAACACTGGGCAGAAAAGTCCCTAGATGTTGGCATAACCATGCTGTGGAAGCGTTTAGAGCCTCCTGGATGCATGCATGCCCATATAAGGGAAGCGTCCGGGAGTAAAATGGTACAAAAACTCAGTGGGGCCCAGGATTTGGTTACGTGAGAGGTTGGGATGGTTCTTGGGAGTCTTGTTGCTGATGTGGAAGGTCTGTATGGTGTGTTTATGTAACATCCCTAGTGAAAATTCCATGTAAAAATATATAAATACCACGGATGATGGGACACGTATTCCAAGTTGAATGGTGGGCAGGACATCTTAGTGGGTGTTCATTTGGTTGTTTATGGATAAGGAAATTGGAAATGGCAATGGCTAAGGCATTAAAGAGGCAAAAAGGTATTTTGGCACATTTATTTATGAAAATAATGGAAATTAGGAGAAAAGGAAGTTGAAAGGTCACGAGTTGCATGTGAGGAGGAAAATGAAGGAAAATAATGGAAAATGAAGAAAATAGAGGCCTCATTCATAAAAAGGCTTATGAGGATCAGTGGGCAAGACTTGGTCATTCAGTGTTGGAGCTCTCCCATTATTCTCTCTCTCTCTCTCTCACACACTCTTGGACACTTAGAGTTTTCTTGAAACAACTTTGGCATTGGAGGAAGAAAGGCAAAGAAGGCAAGAGGAAGCAAAGATCAAGCAAACACAGGATCAAGCAGCTATATCACGCTTCATTGTAGGTATCGACTTGCATGTGTATTTTCCTTGCTAGATTTGGCATGCATGGTATTGCATATGGTTCTTTCTATCATGGGATGGGTTTTGCCAAGTGTAATAGTGTTTTCCAGCCTAGCTTTGTCATTTCCGGATAGCCATGGTGTGATGGGGTTCTCATGTTTTGGTTAAGTTGGATTGTCGGATGAATTCAAAGCTGAGTGGGGTGGATCTCCGAATGATAGAGCACATGGTCTAGTGGTCCCTGAACTGGACTGTGGATCACGGTAAAGCCATTGACCTAGTGACCCCTGAGCCAGACTGTGGGTTGCGGTAAAGCCAAGATTGTGTTGCCTTGGTGGGCCTAGGAATCCTTGCCATGAATGGTAGGATATACGGTAAAGCCAAGAGGTGGTTTGCTCTCCGTTGGGCCTAGTAATCTCGGGTTTGGGATATGCGGTAAATATTGGAGAGTGGGTCTTGGTTTAGGGCCTAATGTTCTGGATTTGGATTATGGTAAAGCCTAAGAGACTAGGAGACAAGAAAATTCCTCACGGAGTAGGTGGAGAAATCCAGTGGCATCCATGCTTGTTTGGCCTAGTGATCGGGTGGAGGTCACGGTAAAGCCTGTTACGATGTGTTTATTGTGTTGGCCCAATGATCCGGGATGGATTATGGTAAAGCCTGGTTTCTATTAATGAGGGTGAGGTGGTTTGGCCTCAGTATGCCCTGGTTGAGTTCTTTTGGTTTGAATCCCACATTCATGCTTGGAATATGGCATGGGGTGAATGGCTGAAGAGAGATTTGGCTCAGCCATTCTATGATCGGGTGGAATGTGGTAGTCCCATCTCCGGTTGGTTCATTGCATTGATTAATGAGAAATTCATTCCCTCGATTTTCATGTGTAAATGTACTGATGTAAAAATGGATTTTGATGGCTGATATGTTTATGGTATTTTTGTTCCGATTATGATGGTTATATGTACAATTTGTGATAGCAATTATGTATGGCTCTCAACATGTTTTTACTTGTATATGAATGGATAATGTGTTTATGGCCTAATAGATAATAATGCAACAAATGGCATGAGGGAACAATGGTTCATAGCGATTCTCAGATAAGTATGAGATCCCTACACTTAGTTCTGTTGTTTACAAGTCTTGTAGGTTACATGTTTGCGATATGTTTGATGAAATGCCTGTCATGGCTTGTAGGGTTTGGTTAAGGTCTTGATCAACTTATTGTTTTTGCATCATTGTTTCCCTGTACATCTCCTGATTCTAAGCTATCATTCCATTCCGGGCAGTGGCCTGGGCCTGGAAAAAGTGGCTTAAATCCCGGGGTCGCTGGCACAAAACTGGCAATTATGGTCCACAATCGCTAGCAGGTAGGCCTATGAGAGTGACTTTGAGTTTCTAGTCGCTCCCTTGCCCATAGCATAAGAGCGACTATGGCCTAAGAGGTCCATAACGACAGTGGGACCCAGGGACAGGCTGTCACAATAGCTGACTTGTCTCATCAGGCTTCTGCTGATGAGCTTGGATGACTGTATGTGATGTTTTGTTGATTCCACTTCCTTAAGGTCACATAGGAGGTCAAATTTGATCATAGTAGCCTCTCGTCTCATGTTTACCCCGGTACTTTGGGTAGGCTTGGGAGGAGGGTGTTACAGAGTGGTATCAGAGCATGGTTTAACTCTAAGACTGGATGGGCAGTGTGTGTTGGTCATACATGCATGTCAGTTGCATGTGTGTCTCTTACACTTGCATTTCATGTACTTATTATGTTTTCTTGATGAAGGATTATGGTTGTAGTATGGTTGTTATGGAGAATTTGATATTGATTTCATGAAATGCATTGTCATGAGTACGTGTCTGGTTGCATATGGATTATATGTCGCTTATATGTTGATTTTATTTCATCTACTTACATCCTTGTATGTTAGGTTACATTATTGAATATTTTGTATTACATGTACCAGTCTTGTAGGTTGATTACAAGAATTGATCGCTTATGTTCGACTACATGCGTCTATGCACATGTGTGGTTGATTTGGCATTGCTTATGCACATTGTTGGTTGCGTGTGGCAATGTGTACAATGGAGTAATGGTTGTTGTCATGCATGAGGTCATGGTTTGTGTATTGGATATGGTCATGCATTGATGACTAGACTCTAGTTAGAATGATGTGTGTATGGTTTGGTACTCATTTGTTATATGTCTATATACAATGGTTATGCATGTATGGTCTTGGTTATAGTTTGAATAGTAGGTCAAACATGCCTTGTGAAGTCATTGTATGCAATTTAGGTCATCATGGTGCTATTGGTATGTTATGATGCTAATGTGTTGAATGAAGTAAAGCAGGAGATGCAGATCATCAAAGTGAAGTTGCAATATTGGACCTCGAGGCAAGAGTATCTCATCACACAGGTTTATATGTTGGGCATGCAGGTAAGTAAGTTAAGGATTGTTATATGCATTAGGTTTATATACATTAGGTTTATGTACATGTATTTTGATGTTATGGTTACATACATGATAGATGATAGTTGGTTAGTATAGTCATATGCACATGTGTCAGATAGTCAAGAATGATAGTAACCTGTGGTTGTATGCATTGTTATTTTTGTTTTATGTTAGATAACTTGATGATTATGTTATATGTTGTTGATGAGTATGTTATAGGTTAACTTTTTGTTGTTATATGATAATTAACTTGATGATTAGGGTTATTGCAAATACGATCTTGATGTTGTATGTATCATGCTAAATTGGATTGGACTATGTAGATGGTTATGGTTATGATATTCAGGTATGAGCCGACATATTTGTGATGACTTTGCACACGTGGTTGTTATGCATGAATGATAAATGCTTATGAGTTTATGATGTGAACGTGTTAGTTAGTTAGTGTTATGGATATCATGATATTGTTTATGTTTGAGTTGACATGTTATAAAGTTATATCTTGCTAACTAGATTGATTGTGCAGACAAGATAGCCTCCCTTGAGGTACACTAAGGTATGAGTTTGCTTATGTAGTATACTTGGTGCTTCATTCTTGATTATGTCATCTATTTGGTGTTGAGTGTTTGGTGTCTATTATGTCATCTAGTTGATTTATTTAACATGGTATGTTTGCAAGTTGGTTGAAAGTTTGATGAGTTGCATAATATGAATATGTGTTCCAATGATCTTGTTTTAAGATTATTGTACTAACACATATGTGTTGAGATAGTTGATATGTACTTGAGTGTAGTAGGTGATAGTTGTAGCATTATGTCTAATGACTATGAGTTGACTATGGATTATGACATGATTTTTTGTAAAGGTTGATTTCAAATTGATAGATATGATTGTCTTGATATTTGGAACATGTGATTGACATGGGTAAACAGTTGCAGGAAACATGCTTAGTATTAGTATGACAAGGTAATAGTTGATATGTTTATATAACTAATAGTTGGGTGATGTGACAGTACATAGTAAGCCTCGATTGAAACAAGGTAAAAGGGTAAAAGAAAGGAATTGGACAAGAATTCCTTTGGCTATGTTTGGAAACCCTAATTCCAAACTAATGAGTGTCTCACATACAAGAAGTCTTATTAACCTTGATTTTGTTTGACATTATGTGGATATCTGCAAGATTCAGGAAAATGTGCTCGACATGTATATTAGCTAGTCTTTAGTTACAGGTGGATCTATCAAAGGATTGCAGTCCCTTGAGAGATGGTGTGGATGTGTTCAATTGCAAGCAACGTGCTTGGCACAACAAGATAACGTAACCGATGTATTGTTATGTTTATTTATACACTGACAATTATGTGTTTATGGCAATATGATGCAGGGGACTGCAAGGCAAAGAGCAGTTGCCATGAAATCTTGAAGAAGGCTCTGGTTGAGATTCCTTTGGAACCATGGGGATTGAGTCATGGTGTTTGTTCTTAGTCTTGTGCTTTTTTTTGTGTGGTTCATTTGCAGCTTTATTTATGTCTAGAGTATGGTCATACCACTTCGTTTGCGGAGTCGTGTTGTTATTGGTTTTTATGGTTTTCTTCTTGTTGTTGTTTCCATTCTGTCCGTTTATGTTTTGAGTCTGGGGAATTGGTTGGGAAAGAGGAAAAGTCAATGGAGCTCAGGGGGAGATGTGTGGTACCCAACAGGTAATGTAAGACACGAATGAAGCTCGGTGTATGAGTAAGCGCAGCGGAAGGTAAGACTATGACATTCGGTTGGACTGGTTGTGTCCATTGTGGTAAATGGATGATGACAAAACAGTCATGGGAAAGGTAATCAAGAAAATGTAAAGTAAATGGATCTGAGGCGTCAGATGCCTTGGCTATGTTGGGAACTGTTGTTGTGCAAAAATAAGGAAGTTCTCTTAACCCTGACCTTATGATATCTAGTAATTATGTTGCGATCATGAATATGCTGGTGTTTATATATGTATACAGAGTATGTATGTATGTATGTCGTTGTCTGACACGACCATGATTGTTTTATACTAATGTTCATAGGTACATATATATGTATGTATGTTCTTCACTGACTAGATCATTACTATTTTATCTTGATGCTTATATGTATGTATGTATCGATGTATCTATGTCACTGTCTGATAGGGTCATCAAGAATCATTCTTGTGGAGGAATGATTGCTTACGCATGAAAATGACATGAAGAGGTTCCTAGTCTATGAGGAATCAAGTGGGAAGAGTAGTCACAACAAATTTATGAGGTCAGTATCATGTAAATATGAATTTGTATTGTATGCTTGTATTATGCCTATGCTTATGTTATGGACAAGTTATACCGAGGGATACATCAGCAAAGTGAAAGCAGTGTAGTCTGCGACATGCTGGGACAAGCATGGATAAGACACTGGAAGCAAGGTTTCTTGGTAAAGAGTCAGTGTGGTTTTGGATGTGTGATACCACTATTGTGCATATGCCGTATATGTTGTACTTGTTGCACCTGTGATGTTGTGTGCATGCGGTATTGTGTACATGTTATATATGCAGTGTTGTGTACAGATGTTGTTATGTACATGTTCGAAATGCAGTGCTATGTACAAGTGGTGTTGCGTGCATGTTGTACATGTGGTGCTATGTACATATGGTGTGGTGTGCATGATTGTACAAGTGGTGTTGTGTGCATGTGGTGTTGTGTACATGTTATACAAGTGGCGATGTGTGCAGGTGGTGTTGTGTACATGTCTTGCATATGGTGTTGTGTACATGTGGTGTCGTGTACATGTTGTGTGTGTGGTATTGTGTACATGTGGTATTGTGTGCACATTGTACAGTGGTGCAGTGTACATATGGAGTTGTGTACACGTTGTGCAGGCGGTATCGTGTACATGTGATGTTGTGCACTCGTTGTGCAGGTGGTGCTTGGTATATGTGGTACTGGTGTACTTGTGGGATTGTGTGCATGTCGTACATGCTGTGTTGCGGGCATGCGGTACTATGAACGTGCATTGTGTAGTCATAGTATCGTGACATGTGCATTCATTGTGTTGCGCGTATTTGTGTTATGTTCTACATAAGGTGTAGATGCATGTATTGTGTTATACACTAGATGTAGGTGTATGAGTTGTGTTGTACATTGGGTATAATTGTATGAGTTGTGTTGTATATCGGGTGTACGTGTATGAATTTTGTGGGGTCGCACATTGTGTGCGGATGAATTCCTTCTTATGTACTATATTGTGAACGTATACATATGTACACTTGGTGTAGGTGTATGTGTTGTATGTCATGTATAGGTGCATGCATTGCATAATGTTGTATGGTGTGTGTGGTTGTATGTGTGTGATGCACACTATTCGTACGTACACCTAGTGGAGGAGAAGGCACTGGGTGTTTATTGGGTGTGGCAACCAATCCGGTGTGTGTACAGAAAGAACAAAGGCATAAGTAAGGATCGATGAAGGATAAGTATCGGTATTGTATTTCAGTTTTACTATGCATATGATTTATGATTCTAGTTATGATGGTTACATGTGATTTATGATTTTGATCAATGATGGTTATGTTTTGAGCTAACCTGATGTGATGTTTTATACACGATGCTAGTTTGACTTTTCGTGACAGGAAGTAAACAGGATTGCAAGTGTACCTTATTGACGAGCTACTAATGAAGTATGATTTGAAGTTATTTTGATTTATTTTGAATCTAATGGAAGTTATGTGCTTGGTATAGGAAGCATGAAAATGCCTAGTTGTGTGGTTAAAATCAACTGCAAGAATGGGCAGCAACAACAAAAGAAATTGGAACATGCAGCAGTATGCTGGTAGAGTACTTCAGGAGCAGGGCCATTGTGGGACACTGGTACCCAATAGTGTCCATTGATTGCCATGAGCATGCTATGATCAGTATGATGGTTTTGAGGAAGGTATATGCCTTGGTTGTTTGATCTTCTGATGCAAGGAAGACTTGCCAAGTGATGGATCGCCTGGGATAGGGGATGTCGGGGAACTTGGAAGGTGAGTGACTGCATGAAAGGGGTGACCGGATTTCCCAAGGGACTGTGCAGCAAAGAAGGGAAGGTCAGGGATAAATTTGTTTTGGTCACGAGCATTGCTAGATGGAATCATATGCACATTGGGAGTGCACCCTGGAACAATGAGTCGGTAAATGTTCACTGAGAGGACAAGTGGCGCAGGATTGCAGCGCTAGACATTGGATGCAACTTTGACTGTGGCGATAGATTTTGGAATTCCTCAGAAGGAGGTAAATCCTAGTACTACTTTGAGGGTGGAGGTGTGGGGCTCTGGATTCCCTTGTTGATTGATACAAGCATCATATTCTCTTATTTGTTGATTTAGCATATGTGTATATGTGGTTATTGTAAATACCGTAATGAGCTGTGTTATAAAGCTCCACTATGCGGTATGTTTTCATGTTGTCATGATGTTTTGTTTTAGCAGATGGTCATTGTAAATACTGCAACGAGCTATGTTATAAAGCTCCATGGGAAATATGTTTTGTTTTCAGTAGTCTTGTTGGTTATAGGTGTCATTGAACACCGAGGACAGTGTTCCCCAAGGGGGAGGGTTCTGTAACAACCCTGGTGAAAATTCCATGTAAAAATATATAAATACCACGGATGATGGGACACGTATTCCAAGTTGAATGGTGGGTAGGACATCCTAGTGGGTGTTCATTTGGTTGTTTATGGCTAAGAAAATTGGCAAAGGTAATGGCTAAGTCATTAAAGAGGCAAAAAGGTATTTTGGCACATTTATTTATGAAAATAATGGAAATTAGGATAAAAGGAAGGTGAAAGGTCACAGGTTGCATGTGAGGAGGAAAATGAAGGAAAGTAATGGAAAATGAAGAAAACAAAGGCCTCATTCATAAAAAGGTTTATGAGGATCAGTGGGCAAGACTTGGTCAATTCAGTGTTGGATATCTCCCATTACTCTCTCTCTCTCACTCTTGGACACTTAGAGTTTTCTTGGAGCAAGAAAGGCAAAGAAGGCAAGAGGAAGCAAAGATCAAGCAGGGAAAGGCAGGATCAAGCAGCTACAACAGGCTTCATTGTAGGTATCGACTTGCATGTGTATTTTTGCATGCATGGTATTGCATGTGGTTCTTTCTATCATGGAATGGGTTTTGTCAGGTGTAACACTTTTTTTTTTCAGCCTAGCCTTTCCATTTCCAGATAGCCATGGTGTGACGGGGTTCTCATGTTTTGGTTGAGCTGGATTTCGAGAGGATTCGAAGCTTAGTGGGGTGGATCTCCAAATGATAGAGCATATGCCCTAGTGGTCCCTGAACCAGACTGTGGATCATGGTAAAGCCACTGGCCAAGTGACCCCTGAACCAGACTGTGGGTTGCGGTAAATCCAGGATTGTGTTGCCTCAGCGGGCCTAGAAATCCTTACCGGTGCATGGCAGAATATACGGTAAAGCCAAGAGGTGGTTTGCTCTCCATTGGGCCTAGTAATCCTGGGTTTGGGATATGTGGTAAAGCCTGGACAGTGGGTCTCATTTTAGGGCCTAGTGATCTGGGTTTGGATTGCGTAAAGCCTGAGAGACTAGGAGACAGGAAAATTCCTCACGGTGTAGGTGGAGAAATCCGGTGGCATCCATGCTTGTTTGGCTTAATGATCGGGTGGAGGTCATGGTAAAGCCTGTTATGATGTGTTCATTGTGTTGGCCTAATGATCCAAGATGGATTACGGTAAAGCCTAGTTTTTATTGATGAGGGTGAGGTGGTTTAGCCTTGGTATACCCTGGTTGAGTTCTTTTGGTTTGAGTCCCACATTCATGCTTGGAATATGGCACATGGGTGAATGGCAGAAGAGAGATTTGGCTCAGCCATTTTATGGTCGGGTGGAATGTGGTAGTCCCATCTCCGGTTGGTTCATTGCATTGATTAATGAGAAATTCATTCCCTTGATTTTCATGTGTAAATGTACTGATGTAAAAATGGATTTTGATGGCTGATATGTTTATGGTATTTCTGTTCCTATTATGTTGGTTATATGTACATTTTGTGATAGTAGCTATGTATGGCTCTCAGCATGTTCTTACTTGAATATGAATGGATAATTTGTTTATGGCCTAATAGATTATAATGTAGTGAATGGCATGAGGGAAAAATGGTTCATAGTGATTCTCAGATAAGTATGAGATCCCTACACTTAATTCTGTTGTTTACGCCTGTACGTTACATGTTCGCAATATGTTTGATGAAATGCCTGTTATGGCTAGTAGGGGTTTGGTTAAGGTCTTGATCAAATTATTGCTTTTACATCATTGTTTCCCTATGCATATCCTAATTCTAAACTATCATTCCATTTTGGGCAGTTGCCTGGGCTCTAGGCCTGAAAAAAGTGGCTTAAATCTGGGGGTCGCTGGCAAAGAACTGGCAATTCTGGTCCACAGTCACTAGCAAGCAGGCCTATGAGAGTGACTTGTAGCGAATGGCATGAGGGAACAATGGTTCATTGTGATTCTCAGATAAGTATGAGATCCCTACACTTAATTATGTTGTTTACACCTGTACGTTACATGTTTGATGAAATGCCTGTCACAGCTAATAGGAGTCTAGTTGAGGTCTTGATCAACTTATTGCTTTTGCATCATTGTTTCCCTATACATCTCCTGATTCTAAACTATCATTCCATTATGGGCAGTGGCCTGGGCTCTGGGCTTGAAAAAGTGGCTTAAATTTGGGGGTCACTAGCAAAGAACTGGCAATTCTGGTCCACAGTCGCTGGCAGGTGTTGAAAAATGGCAACAAGAAATTGCTAAAAATAGAAGTGCTAAAAATAGCATTGCTAAAAATAGCAGTTTGGGCATCAGTGCTGGATTGGACAAGAGGGAATGAAAAATGGAAGTGCTAAAAATAGAAGTTCTATTTTTTAGCAGTTCAAGTTGGATTCCTATTTTTAGACAGTCCCTGGTCTAAAATAGGAAGTAAAATTCGAATTTGGTCTTACCGGTAGTTTGGAATATTATTTAATTAATTATCCATGAGTTAATTATTTAAGGAAAAGCAAACTTGAAGTCTTTGTGAGAACATGCAATTATTTCTCCACTAATTGGGGAATGTGTCCTTGATTTGCTCCACTGATTGAGGAATTAAGGATGAGTTCTATATTGAGAGGATCAGTTGACTTAGTTTAACTTAGTCAAGTTCAGTTAGATTAATTTAACAAGTTGTTAAATTAATGAGATATAGTTTGTTGATGCTTGCATGCATGTGACAACTATTATTTTCAGATAACTGAGTATTCTCTCATGGATAATTGATGCATGTCAGTTCAGATAGAGACCCAGTTGAGATCAGAGAAGGGACAGTGTACTATCAGTTGGATGAATATTTTTTGTATAAAGGAAGCTCATCCATGATGAGGATTTATCTCCTTCAAGTTTGTGCAGTTAGATCACAGGTTAGTGAGTGTGTGAAGAGGCCAATTCACACAGGTGGTAGCACTGGACCCCAAGGAAACTGCACAAGGAAATAGGAGGCTTGGAGGGTAGAGGAGAAGGTTTGTGAGAAGCCTTTGACTATCTATGAGCAACAGAGGGATTGTATTGAGAGCTGGACAGCTTCCGAGCTAAGTCTTTGTGTAATCCGAACTATATTTCCACTTGTATGATAATACAGAGATGGGGTTTTAGGTAAGTGCTTTCCCCGGGTAAATTCTTCTGTGTTATGTGTGATTGATTCCTTCTTATCAGTTATATGTGTTCTTATTGATGTTGCTCATGGTTGATTAAGCTTCCGCTAATTGTTTGTAGAAGTAGATCAAGTGTTTTGCTTTAGTACATTGCATTAGCAGGTTGATCTACAAGTGGGAAATTTCTACATGGTATCAAAGCTAGTTGATTTGTAGAAAAAGTTCTACATGGTATCAAAGCTAGCTGATTTCTAGGAAAAATGGGTTTTTGGTCGCTCCCTTACCCATAGCATGAGAGTGACTATGGCCTCAGAAGTCCAAAACAATAATGGGACCCAGGGACAGGCTGTCTAAGTCGCTGACTTGTCCCCTGAGGGTTCTATTGATGATGTTGGATGATTGTGTGTGATGCTCCATCGATTCCACTTCCTTAAGGTTACCTAGGAGGTAGAATCTTATCATAGTAGCCTCTCGTCTCATGTTTACCTTGGTTGGCATGGTTACTTTGGTGGATGTAGGAGGAGGGTGTTACTGTTTCCATCGGTTCCACTTCCTTAAGGTGACTTAGGTGGTTGAATCATATCAAAGTAACTTCTTGTCACATGTTTACCCCAGTTGGTCGGTTACTTGGGTGGATGTGGGAGGAGGGTGTTACAGAGTGGTATCAAAGCATGGTTCACCCCTTGGATTAGATGGGCAGTGTGTGTTGGTCAGGCACTCATGTCGGTTGCACGTGTGTTAATCATCCTTGTGGTCTATGTGCTTGTTACGTATGCATGGTGTTGGTCATGGTTGTAGTGATGTCGCCATGTGAAGGAGGATGTTGTTGTTGTGAAGTGTGTCGTCATGAGTGTATGATTGGTTACATGTTTTTTATGCTTCTGCATCATCACTGTATAATGATGTAGTGGTTTTTGTCATGCATGAGGTCACAGTATGTGTAGTGGATATGGTCATGCATTGATGACTGGACTCTAGCTAGAATGATGGTTATATGCTTATATGCCTATGTGTTATATTTCTATATACTATCATGATTATGTTATACATGTATTACGCTGATTTTTTGATCTTGCAGCTGAGGTATCCTCCCTGAATTTTGCTAAGGTACGTTGGTTTATTGTGATTTGGTCTAGCTGACATAATATACCTTGCAAGAAAAGATCAAAATGACTAGCAAGATGGTAGACTACAAAGACTCTACCTATGAATTAGATAAGCAACGTGGTGTTGGGCACTCTTCTGACTTAGAAGACACATTGAGAGGATTGAAGGAAGACACATGGAGTTGTAAGGTGGACAATGACAAAATCACGCAGGCACAAGAGAAACAAGCAAAGGTTAATGCAATACTCCTTTAGAGTTTGTCAGGATTGCAGCGACAGGGTCCACTTTGGATCAACCATGGATAGGAGGAAAAAACTAATGGGGCATATGGTAATACGTCTCATGGTGGTCATAGGCCAGATAGAGATGACACAATTAGACATGACAAATTGTTGGATACTCCGGATAGGAGAGGTGATGGATACAAGTATTATTATAGTTCTGGCTTTGATAGGCATCATGATTGTCATCGTTATCATCCTTACAGGAGGAGTGATAGGGGATACTTTCTAGATGATCTTAAGAAAGTAAAGCCACCTACTTTTGATGGAGACTTGAAGAAACCAGAAGATGTAGAGGCTTGGATACTTGGGATGAACAAATTCTTTGAGTTGCATGAGTACACTAAAAACATGAAGGCCATAATTGTTATCTTTACCCTGAAAGGTAAATTAGATATCTGGTGGGAAGATGTGAAGCAGGTCAGAGACATATGGACAGAGGACTTGAGTTGGAATGAGTTCAAGAGACTTTTTAGGAAGAATATTGGTCGGAAAGGTACTACGACAGTAAGGCCAAAGAATTCTATGAGCTAAAGATGGGATCGACGAACAAATGAAGAGTACACGACTAATTTCCGGGAGATAATGAGGTATGTACCGTATCTTAAAGATGAGAAGGCTAAAGTTCAGCGATTTGTCA
Source organism: Pinus tabuliformis (assembly GCA_031772625.1). NCBI lineage: Eukaryota > Viridiplantae > Streptophyta > Pinopsida > Pinales > Pinaceae > Pinus > Pinus tabuliformis. The sequence goes on from CM062816.1 coordinate 2,007,558,014, forward strand.
GTGGTTTGCCATTAACATTTAGAGATCAGATTGAGTATGATGAGCCTCGGTCACTTGAGGAGGTTATTGGGAAATTGAAGCATTGCTATGAAATCAAAGTGTAAGAATGAATCTCAGGAATGATGGAAAGGGGAGGATAAGGATAAAGGTAAGGGCAAATGGCAGCTGAAAAGAACAAGGCCTCAGAATGCATAAGAGAAAGAAAATGTGGCACCACAAAAGAAGTTCAATGTAGCTAGACAAGGACATGGGTCACAACAACATCATAGAGGTGATGGTACTGGACAGTTGGAGTGTTGGACATGTGGTAAGGAACACCTTAAGAGAGATTGTCCATAGAATCAGGGTGGTAGGCCTCATATATATAGTGCACAGGAGGCGTAGACTGTTGGGGATGTTGGTCAGAGCGTTCCTCGTATCTATGCAGCACTGGATAACAAACAGGCAGACCATTAGGCATCTATCATTGAGATGGACGATAAGCTTTGTGATCAAGTTGTTTCTATTTTGATTGACCCTGGATCTAATTATAATTATGTTAGTCCTAACTTGGTGGATAAGTGTGGTTTGAATAAAGAAGTGCATGCATAATCTTGATTAGTGCAGTTGGCTACAGGTACAAAGAAAATAGTGCATCATTGGGTAAGAGCTTGTGCATTTGAGTTGAATGGCATGTCTACAATAGCACACTTGAATGTATTTCCGTTGGGATCATATAGTATGCTATTGGGTATGGACTTCCAATACCTTCATAGGATGAAGGTGGATTGTTATGACAAATCCATTGAGTGTGTGGATGACATGGGGAACCAAGAGTCTTACAGGGAAAGAAGAAAGCCACAACAATTAGGATGATGACAACTATGTAGGCAAAACACAGTCGCAGGAAAGGGTGTGTGTTATTTTCTGAACATATATCTAGTGAAAAAGGTAAGGAAGTTGAGGATGCAAATGTTTGAAAAGGTACCCAGTTCTACAACAGTTTCAGGATGTGTTTCCTTTAGAGATTTCAGAGTTTCCACCTCATAAGGAAGTAGACTTTTCTATTGTGTTAGTGCCAGGGGAAGCTCCAGCGTCAAAATAACCTTATAGGATGAGCACACTTGAGTTAGTAGAGTTGAAGTTGCAGTTGAAGGAAATGTTGGACAAGGGATACATTAGGCCAAGTGTATCACCTTGGGGTGCATTGGTATTGTTTGTAAAGAAGAAAGATGGTACTCTCAGATTGTGCATTGACTACAGGCAGCTGAACAAAGTGACCATCAAGAACAGGTATATGTTGCCGAGGATTGATGACTTGTTTGATCAACTGAAGGGAGAAACAATGTTCTCGAAGATTGATCTAAGATTCGAATATCATCAAGTACACATTAAAGAGGAGGACATTTACAAGACATCTTTACGGACTAGGTATGGGCATTATGAGTTTGTTGTAGTTCCATTTGGTTTGACTAATGCTCCAGCTACCTTTATGTTTTTTATGAATAATGTGTTTTGTCCATATTTGGACAAGTTTGTTATTGTGTTCATTGATGACATATTAGTATATTCTAAAAATGAAGAAGAGCATGCCGAGCATTTGAAAACAGTGTTGAGGTTGTTGAGAGAACATTAGTTGTATGCTAAGCTCAATAAGTGTAGTTTCTTTTAGACTGAGGTACACTACTTGGGACATGTGGTTTCCAAGAATGGCATAACAGTGGATCCAGAGAAGACAAGAGTTGTCATGGAGTGGGTAGCTCCTGGGAATGTGGATGAGGTGAGATCTTTCATGGGATTAGCAGGTTATTATAGGAGGTTCTTCGAGAACTTATCACATAATGCTTATCCTATTACATCATTGTAGAGGAAAGGTAAGAAGTTTGAATGGACAGAGCAGTGTTCGACCAATTTTGAGCAGCTCAAGAAGTTGTTGACACATGCACCAGTGTTGAAGATCAGAAATCCAGACAAATAATTTGTAGTATGTACAAATCCTTGCAAGAGAGGACTTGGTGGAGTCCTTATGCAGGAAGGAGAAGTAGCGTGTTATGATTCACGGAAACTGAATGAGCACGAGACAAACTATCTGATGCATGATATTGAACTATAAGTGATCATACATGCATTGAAGATGTGGAGGCATTATCTTCTTAGCAGGAGTTTTGTATTGATGAGTGATCATAGTGGGTTGAGATACTTATTTGACTAGCCAAATCTGAATGGCAGGCAGGCTCGATGGTTGGCCATGATCAATGAGTTTGATTTTGAGATCAGATACATCAAAGGAAAGGGGAATAGGGTCGCAGACGCTCTTAGCAGGTGGATACAGGTAAATCATATAACAACTATGACTTCCAGGTACAGGTACATGTACATGTAAATTATTTGTATAGGTACAGGTACATGTACATGTAAAGTATATGTACAGGTACAGGTACATGTAGTGGTAAAGGTACAGGTATAGGTGCATGTGCACAGGATGTGGAATATTGTCTCACGACAGATGGATTGGTCAGGTTTAGAGACAAGATATATGTGCCAGACAACAGTGAGCTCAAGAAGGTGATCTTAAGGGAGTTTCATGCAAAACCATATTCAGGTCACCCAGGCTATTAGAAGACGCTGACAACAGTGAAGAAATTATATTATTGGCTGAATTTGAGGAAGGATGTAGCAAAGTTTGTGGCTAGGTGTTTGGATTGTCAGCAGGTAAAAGCAGAGTGTAGGCATCTAGGTGGATTGCTACAAACAATTGCGATTCTAGAGTGGAAATGGGAGGTCATTTCCATGGAATTTGTCACAGGATTACCAAGGACAATGAGACAACATGATTCCATCATGGTTGTTGTGGACATGTTGACAAAGGTTGCACACTTCATTCCAGTGAAATCTACATTCTCTGCTAGCGATGTAGCACAAGTGTTCATTAGAGATGTTGTTATATTGCATGGTGTTCCAAAGAATATTGTGTTATATAGGGATGCAAATTTCACTTCCAAGTTTAGGAAGGAGTTGTTTGCAGGTTTGGGCACAAAGTTGGCCTTCAGTACAACTTATCATCTGCAGACAAACGCACAGACTGAGAATGTCAGCATGATATTGGAGGACATGTTGAGGATGTACGTGATGCATCAGCAACGAAAGTGGGAAGAGTATATTCCATTGGTAGAGTTCGCTTACAACAATGGGTATCATGAATATTTGAAGATGAGTCCATTTGAGGCATTGTATGGGCGGAGTTGCAATACTCCCATCAGTTGGAGTGATCTGGTTAACATGGTGTTGATTGGACCAGACATGTTGGCGGAAATGGAACAGGAAATGCATGTAATCAAGAAGAATTTGAAAGCAGCACATGATAGGCAGAAGAGCTATGCAGATCAGAATAGATTGTTCAAGGAATTCCAGATTGGGGAACTGGGGTACTTGCGCATCAAACCGAAGAAGGTCTCCTTGTGGATTGGATCATGTGCCAAGCTGGCACCCCGATTTTGTGGACCTTTCACGATCATTGAGAGGATTGAGCCAGTATCCTATCGACTTGCACTGCCTCCAATAGTGAAATTCTATGATGTTTTCCATGTGTCATTTCTTAAGAAGTATGCTAAAGATGCTGATCATGTGATTGACTGGTCTGTATTGCAGGTGGAACCAGATGAAGAATTCCAGCCGGAGCCTCAGTGTATATTGCAGAAAAAGGTGATCATGCTCCGGAACCAAGCAATCGAGTAGGTTAAAGTGCAATGGAAGAACTTTGTGCCCGATGAATCTACATGGGAGATGGTGAATTAGATGCGGGCTATCTATCCTTCATTGTTTGTCAGTTGAGGCAAAGCAGTTTTAGTATGAAGTTTGGTATATGTTTTGCCATATGTTTGGGTGATGTTTTGATATATGTACATATGTATATGGATGTAAATACCGCCATGAGCTATGTTATAAAGCTCCAATAAGCGATATGGGTGTCATGTCATTATAGTTGTCATGTTGTTATGTTGTCATGTTGGTTTGCTTTTCAGCAGGGTGATCATTGTAAATACTACATCAAGCTATGTTATAAAGCTCCATGGGCAGTATGTTTTCTTTTCAGTGGTTTTGCTGAGGTATAGGTGTGGTTGAACATCAAGGATGGTGTCCCCCAAGGGGGAGGGTTTTGTAACAACCCTGGTGAAAATTCCATGTAATAAAAGTTAATAAATGCAAAATAATAGCCACGGTTGATGGGACACTTATTCCAAGCTGAGTGTTGGGCAAGACATCTTAATGTGGGTAGTCATTCGATTTATTATTGCTAAAGCAAATTGGCAAAGGCAGTGGCTAAGGCATTTGGAAAGGTAAAATGGCATTTTTGGCACATTTATTTATGAAAATAATGCAAGTTAGGAGAAAAGGAAGGTGAAAGGTTATAGGTTGCATGTGAGGAGGAAATTGAAGGAAAATAATGGAAAATGAAGAAAATAGAGGCCTAATTTATAAAAAGGCTTATGAGGATCTGTTGGTACCTTTTGTCAGTTCAGTATTGGAGCTCTCTCATTATTCTCTCTGTCTCTCACTCTTGGACACTTAGAGGTTTCTTGGATCACTTTGGAATTGGATCAAGAAAGGCAAAGAAGGCAAGAGGAAGGAAGGAACATGCAAGGAATAGCAACATCAAGCAGCTACAACAAGATTCTTTGCAAGTATCGATTTGCATGTGTGTTTTCCTTGCTAGATTTGGCATGCATGGTATTGCATGTGGTTCTTGTGTTGTTATGGCATGGGTTTTTCCAGGTATGATAGTGTTTTTAGTCTAGCCTTGCCATTTCCAGATAGCCATGCTGTGATGGGCTTCTCATATTTCAGTTGAGATGGATTGTTGGATGGATTCGAAGCTGAGTGAGGTGGATATTTGAATGATAAAACAGATGGCCTATTAACCCCTGAACCGGACTGTCAGTTGTGGTAAAGCAAAATTTTGTGTTGCCTCGGTGGGCCTAGGAATCCTCGACCAGTGAATGGCGAGATATACGGTAAAGCCCAGAGTTGTTCTCCCTTGATTAGGCCTAGGACTCCTTGCTGGTGAAAGCCGATATATATGGTAAAGCCTAGAAGGTGGTGTCTTGGTTTAGGGCCTAGTGATCCTTGGATTGGATTGTGGATTGTGGTATAGCCTGAGAGACTAGGAGAGAGAAAAATTCTTCATGGTGTAGGTGAAGAAATCCGGTGGCATCCATGCTTCTTTTGGCTTAGTGATCCAGTGGATATCATGGTAAAGCTTGTTATTATATGTTTATTGGTTTGGCCTAATGATCCGGTGTGGAATATGGTAAAGCCTGGTTTCTTTTGATGAGGGTGAGGTGGTTTAGCCTCAGGATGTCCTGGTTGGTTCTTTTGGTTTGAATCCCACATTCATGCTTGGAATATGGCACGAGGTTGAATGGATGAAGAGAGAATTGGCTCAGCCATTCTATGGTCAGGTGGAACTTGGTAGTCCCATCCCAGGTTGGCTTTTGCATTCATTAATAAGAGGTTCTTTCCTTGATATCTTATGTGTAAATGTACTAATTTATATGTGAATTCTATGGCTGATGTATCCTTGATATTTCTATTGTTATTATGCTAGTTATAACCATGTATTATGATAGTGATGATGTATGGATCTCTTCATGTTTTGATTTGTAAATAAATGAACAATGTATCTATGACCTAACAGATGATAATGCAGCTAATGATATAAGGGAATAATGCTTCTTAGCGATTCTCAGATAAGTATGAGACCCCTATGCTCAGATCTTTTGTTTACTCCTGTATATTACATATTTGTGATATGTTTGACGAAATGCCTATCATGGTTAGTAGGGGTCCATTCAAGTCATTGTTCAAGTAATTTCATTTGTATCATTATTCCATTGTGATATTTCATATATGAAGGTGTCATTTAGTTATGGGCAGTGACCTGGGCTTTGGGCCTGAAAAAGTGGCTCAAATCACGAGGATGCAGGCACAACACTGAGCAGAAACGTCCCTGGACGTTGGCATACCCATGTTGTGCAAGCGTCCAGAGCCTCCTGGACGTATGCATGCCCATATCAAGGGAGCGTCTAGGAATTAAATGATCTAAAAACTCAGTGGGACCCAGGGGCTAGTTAACTGAGAGGTTGGGATGGTCCTTGGGAGTCATGTTGTTGATGTGGAAGGTATGTATGGTGTTTTTCCGTCGGTTCCACTTCCTTAAGGAGACTTAGGAGGTCGAATCATATCATAGTAACTTCTCGTCACATGTTTACCCTGATTAGCTAGTTTCTTAGGTAGATGTGGGAGGAAGGTGTTACAAAGTATCAGATGCCATATGCTTACCCAATCCTCCATTATTTATTCCCAAGTGAAGAGAAGAATGATGTGCATATCTCTCCTTCTAATTCAGGGAGGACATATCAACCAAACCAAGCTTTTCTCTCAAATACACAAGCTTCTTGTTAGGAAGAGATTTTGTCAAAATATCAGCTACCTGTTTATCAATGAAGATATACTGTCGCTGCAATACACCATCTTTTACTAGCTTCTTAATGTAGTGATACTTGTTGTTTATATGCTTTGTATTTCCATGAAACATTGGGTCTTCAGACAATCTTATACAATTAGTGTTACCGCAATGTATCATTGTAGGGTCCATTGGTCCTTCAAACAAGTCTGACAACAACTTCCTCAATGAGATAACTTCTCTTCTTACTTCACTAACTGCAATATGCTTAGCCTCAGCACTACTCAGAACAACTATATCTTGTTTTCTCCCCATCCATGAGATCATGGAGGATCCCAAACTAAAACATCCTCCTGTAGTGCTTATTCCATCCTGCTCACTGCCTCTCGAGTCAAAATCTGTATATCCAATCAAACAAACATCATTCCTCCTACCATATTTCAGGTAGTAGTGGATGGTTCCTTGCAGATATCTCATTATATGTTTTGTTGCTATCCAATGATCATGCTTCCACTCCACTTGGAATTGACTGAGAACATTTACTGCAAAACATATGTCTGGTCGTGTATTCACCAAGTATATTAGTGAGCCAATCAATTGTCTGTATCTGGAAGGATCCACAAGGATAGATTCAAAACTCCTTAGTCTTTTAAAGTTTGTGAACATCAGGGTTGTTATTGGTTTTCAATCCATCATGTCAAACCTCTTCAACATCTTGATCACATACTTCCCTTGACCTAGATAGATCTCATCAGGTCCTTGCGAGAATTCCAACCCCAAATAGTAGTGCATCAACCCTAGATCCTTCATGTCAAATTCTGCTGCTAGATGCTTCTTACATTCTTCAATTCGACCTTCCATACATGTCAAGAGAAGATAATACACACGCATAAGAATGATTACCAACTCTCCCTTCACAACCTTAATGTAAAGGTTTGAATCAACAGAACTCTTGGTGAAGCCTAATCCCTATAGGTATGCATCCATTCTAGCATACCATGCCCTTGGTGCTTGCTTGAGGCCATATAATTCCTTCTTCAATCTACAAACATATGCATTTTTATCTTTAACTTCAAATCCCAAGGGTTGCTATATATATAATTCCTCATCAATTGTGCCATTCGGGAATGCACTCTTAACATCCATTTGGTGGATGTTCCATCCCATTGATGCCACTAAAGAGACCAATGAATGTATAGTTGTATGCCCTGCTGTCGAAGCAAATGTCTCTTCATAATTGATGCCTTTTTGTTAAGAGAAGGCCCCAGCGACAAATCTTGCCTTATATTTATCAACACTTCGATCTGTTGCATGTTTAATCTTGTAGAGCCATTTGGAAGTTACTACAGATTTGTCTTCGCGCCTAGGTACAATCTCCCAAACTCCATTTTTCGTTATCGATTGATACTCTTCATTCATGGCATCCTTCCATTCTTGGTGTGTGATAGCTTATTCAAAGGTGGATGGATTTGCTTCTATTAATTTCATCATATAGGCTGCACACCCAGAATATTATTTGGGCTTCTTGCTTTCCTTGAATGTGCCTTGAACTGCTCCATGACCTTCGGCATCAAGTAATGTAGACTTCAACCAATTAGGTCCCTTTCTAGTTTCAGGGATTACCACAGGTTGTATAGGTTCACTAGGACCTTCATCTTCATAATTTGTTTCTTTTTCTTCCCTAGTAGCTTCCTCTTTAACTATTGGAAGTTCTTCATCATCAAAGTCCATGGGGAGATCCTTTGGTTTTGCAAATTCAATGCTTTCATCAAATATCACATCTCGATTGACTTCTATACATCGTCCTTCCTTTTCGTAGATCCTATAGGCCTTAGAAGAGTTACTGTAACCAACAAATGTTCACTTCATGCTTGATGGATCCAACTTATTTCTTTTGTCCTTAGGTATATGAATATAAACATGACAACCAAAAATTTGGATATGATCCATGGTTGGTTTCTTTCCAGTGAATATTTCTTTGGGATTCATGTTATCTAGTGACATGTGGGGACTTCGATTTTGTATGTATACAATTGTCTTCGTAGCTTCACCCCACAAAAATTTCGGTAAATCTTGATCATGTCGCATAACTTTTACACTTTCATCAATGGATCGATTCTTTCATTCTGAAACTCCATTTTGTTCAGGCTTATATTAGCTCCCTCTTAATCCCAAACTCCTTACAAAAGGCTATAATTTCCTTGGATGTGTATTCTCCTCCATTATCAGATTTTATATCTTGATCTTTCTTTTTGTAAGGTTCTCTACTTCCGCTTTGAATTCTTGAGATTTGGTAAATAATTCATCATTGGATTTCATTAAGTAAACCCAATTTTTCCTTGAATGGTAATCTATAAATGTGACATAATGTAGATGACCTCGAGGTGATTTAGGAGTCATAGGACCACAAACATCAGAATGAATAATATCCAAGATTTATTTTGACCTTGAAGCACTGCTTCCAAATGGTCTCTTGGTGTTCTTACCCAATGCACATCCCTTGCATACTCCTTCGTGATCTTCTTTCAGTTCGGGGATTCCGTCTAATATTGAATTTAGGGTTGGAAGGATTTTGAAGTGGGGATGACCGAATCTTTTGTGCCAAAGTTCACATGGGTTGATTTCAATGTGAACTAATGCTTGAGAAAGAGGAGTTAGCAACCTGTAAATCCTTCCTCCACGAATCCCAATCATTCTTGCATTTTCTATGCTTGAGTTTTTGCCCCATACTACAAATTTTCTGTCAATGAAAGCCATTGTATCACCTTTATCTTCTAGACTTGGAATGGAAAGTAAATTCTTATGCAAACCTGGAACAAATTGGATGTTTTTGAAATGGATATTTTCTCAATTCTCCAACTCTAGTGAGGTTGATCCAATTCCTCTGACAAGATAACTCTTATTATCACCAAGCTCTACACAGTAAGAGGACTTTCCTTTTAACAATGTTTTTAGTATCTTGTGATGGTCGGTCATATGTCTTGATGCTCCATTATCAATCACCCAAATTCTCTCACCTTGAAATGTGCCATTTATTGCTAAGAAGAGTCCTTCATCCTTTGTATTGATCACTTCCTTCTTTGGAGTAAATAAAAGATTCCATACTTCTTTGAATCTCTTATTGAGATGGCTTGCTACCTTTGAACACTTCTTTAGAACCTTCTTTAATGTGGTAAATATCTTCATAATGCCCTTAGCCAACCTTAGCTTTGATACCATGTTGAGAAATATATAGGGCAATGATTAGAGTGATTTCTCTTTTCTTGATAACTGCTTGTGATGTCCTTTGTCCTTTTTTTTACTTTTTTCTTACTTATTAGATTCTTCACTTATTATTATGTTTGTGTATAATCAAACTACCAAAACAAGAAGAACGATATTACACAAGAACACAAAATATAGGATGCAAGCCAGGGCCAAAACCTCTTCACTTGAGAGGAAAACTCGTAAATCTCTTCTCTTCTTATATATTCTTCAATTGACGAATTCCACGAACTCTAGACCAAGACCAACACCCTCCAAAAACAAGTCCAACCCTTCTGAATGATGTGCTTCCTTAGATCAAGTCAAACCCAGTGAAATCTCTTCCAACAACACAATTTCGACCTCCAGCTTCAGAATTTTGGCCTCTACCGCATGTCTGAAATTTCGGCCCCCCCAGCAATTGTTGTTGCCACACGTGTGAGCTTGTTCTTGCATCCCAAGGCTTCCTCAAACCTTCACTTGGCTTTTATCTTTCTTTTAGTGATTGAGGATGACTCAATGTGACCCTTGCTGGCTTTCTTTCTCTTCCTTCTCCATCATGGAACGTGCAGAAGAAAAAACCCTAGTCCAATAGGAGAAACCCTAGCCTTTCTTCACACATGTGAGAGAGAAATAGCCCAAAACAAGATTTCTTCATCCTCTTCCTTCTTCACTACCTTTATTTCTCTTCTTCTTCACTTGGATGAGTGAGTGAATGTCCTTCAAGGAGGCCGAGTTCCCTCCTTTATCTAGGCTTCTTAAGGTGGACATGGCTGCTCAATTTAGGCCAACTTTCTAGCTATCAGGTCGACTTGGTCTTAAAGGGTATTTTGACACTTTTAATGACATAAATAATTTTCATTACAAGTTACAATGTGCCTAATGGGGTCTTCAACTTATGATAATGACTCTTTTGACTTCTTAACCTAGGACAAAGCTTATAAGCACTCAGTGGGTGCTTGACCTCTAAAATAAAAGACCTTGAGCATGAAACCCATGCTCCAATAATAATAATAATACTTTTTCTTTCATTTTACAATATACAAGAATCGAAAGTACATTTCATATTTATGAATACCAAACCTAGTTACAAATTTTTCAACATTACCCTCGTTCTAAAAACCCTAATTGCACAGAAAATCTCTAAAATTGGTAACATATAGGGAGAATTGCCTTGCCAACCTTAGAAAATTACAATGAAAATCATGGGGGGTGTTTTCAATAATAGAGAGCCCATAGACTCATCACGGATTCACCGACACCCTGTTGTTAGGGATATCTTTTCCAATCACCAATGAATGGGATTCTTTAAAAAGTTCAACAGGTTTGATGATGATATTACCCAAGAGTTTGTTTTAGGCATCTAGCCTCAAGGAGAAGATAATGCTAGTACTAGTGTATGAGGAGTCATCATCCATTTGAATGAAGAATTTATCATTAGAGTGACCACATTGCCCCTAAGAGTAATATGGAGCAAGGAAGAGAGAACAAAGGCTATCAAAACCAAGAAGAACTTTTTCCTCCCTGAGGAGCATCCAATTAAAGAAAAAAATGGGGTCAGGAGAGAGAGTCTACCCTATCCCTGGGATGAGGTAGCATACCATATTTTGAAATGCATATCCTGTGAGGGTAGACTCAGTGTTTTCTATGCCTATTAGATTGGGTTGCTCTATCAACTAAGGTTCCTGATGTATTTACCTATCCAAGACAGATTGAGCATTCCCCATTTTATTTTTCAATCCATTACAAAGATGAGCCAAATAGTAAGAGGAGGAAAAAATCAATATATACCTCACCAAGGGCTCATAAGACTAATTGTCATAGATTCTCTGGAGAGTGTTCAAAACCTCGTATCATGGACAAACTTTGTGGACATGGACAGGGAGGTTTTCCATGAAACATAAGCACAAGCCCTATCAAAACTTGGAGAAACAACAAGTAATGGCTATGCAAAAGAAGAAGAAGAAGAGGGAGAAGCAGAGGCTAGTGAAGAAGAGGAAAACACTGGAGTACGAGAAGATGTGCCAGAAGAAAAACCAGAGAAGAAAGTAAAGGAAGAAGAAGAAGAAACAAAGGCACCTATTGAAACAACAATACCCAAGAATGACTCAACTAAGCCTGTTGTGACACAAACATGGAAACAAGGAACTCCATAGATCATTCGGTCATCTTCCAAACCTCATAAGAGGAGAAGAAAAGAGTAGAATGAAAGTGTTTCATAAGGAAATACCGAGGAAGAAGTGGGCTTCCTTAAGTACACCAGAGAAACCCAAGGGGAGGATGCCAAGGCAAGGCCCTTTGTATTTCAAGAGGAGGAGGAGCAATAGAATTAAGCAAGGAAGCCTCAACCATCCTCAACAACCCCCATCACCATTGAGGGGTCAACCAGCCACCAAGAGAGATAACTGGAGAAACATAAGAAACAATCTGAAGAGATAACCTCCCTCAAAACCAAAGGAAAAGAACCCCTAACCTCACAAAAGAAACCAAGCACCAAGGGGGCCATGACCACTAAATAGACCCTCAAACTACAGGAGGAATCTACCATGCTATAGGAGAGAAAGACAACGCTACAGGAAGGTGTTGCCCAACTAAAAAGGAGTTGAGGGTTTGTTGTGTCTCCTAGAGACAACCTTGGATTGCCTCAAGACCAGTGCCTGGGCACATCTAAAATGATGTGCTCAAAAAATTTAGATATGCTGGAGACAACACCTGTGGTCCTATAGGTTTATATGTATATAAAAATAGGTTGGTTCAATAATCCAAAGGAATGAAACATGGATTTCAAATACTTCTTCACAAATTCAGGTCTCAGAAATAATCATCAAAAGGGTGGATGCCAAGAGCTTCAAGGTCTTATAGCCTAATAATCTTTTACAAAGTGGGTAGAAGAGGATACTAGAGGAGAGCAACTCATCACATAGAGCTTAAGACCTCAAGAATTCAATGTTGAACACAAAGAGCTCAAGACCGTAAGGATTTCTATGTTATTTGGGTTACAAGCAGAAATGAGGTCTAAAGGAAGGACTGAAGGCTATGATTCATATGTTGCAAATTTCAAGATATAATTGCAATGATCCTCACAGGTGTATACATAAAAAATGTCAAGACAAATGAATATGTGAGACAGTAACAAGAATTTGCATTAACATACAGTTTACCAACGAATCTATAAGAGAGCTTGAAACATATCTAGCAACAATAACCACATAAATCAGCTGAAGAAGCATGAACATTTTAATGAGTAAAACAAAGGGGAACACATACTGTAATCCTTTGGAGATGGAATCACCACAGTTTCATTGATATTCTAAAAGACCTGTATTACAAAGGAAATACAGTATGAAATTATACATGTAGTCTTTTTCCTAGAATTTCTGAACCTCTTCTAAGTCTTGCATTCCTCTATTTATCTGGGAAGAGGGGCAAGAGCATTAATTACATGAAATATCTAATGTCCCTATTCCTTGGTCTGATAGAATAGTTGTATCAGCCTTAAATGGATCTATGGCCCAAAAATATTACAGAGTTGAATGCTTTAGGATGGGCGCACGTTTTAGTACAACAAAATAAATGGACCTGAAGGAAAAAGAACCAGGGATTTTCTAGCCCATCCCGTGATCATATTAGTATGCTGGTGTTGTCATGGCGTAGAGTATGGCCCCCCCTGCACTATCTTACATCCCTCTGTCTTTTCTGCCAATACTTTCTTCGTCGCCAACTCCCAGATCCGTGTGTCAGCATCCTTCCTCTAAATTGGCCCATTCTTCATCTTGAAGGTTCACCTGCTCGTAGTGATCCACTAGCTGTTGACCTGCCTCACCTTTAAAACTTTGTATTATGTCTTCAATGCCTCAGTGCGGTGGTTGAGCAACCTTTTGTATTCATCAGTGCAATTGTACAGCTGCGGGCCTTTTCCTCTTAACCAGTGGAGCGGGCCTCGAGTCTGGGCACGAGGTCTTTATAAACCTGGCTTTAATCTTTTATCGCGTCCGGAGGAAAATCTCGCATATTGCAATCAGCTGATGGAACCGCCGATATCTCTTAAGTGGGATCCCTTTGCTTTCGTCGATGACTGATGTACGATAATGCTTGTGGCTTGACATGTGTACCCCACTGAGGAGAGAGAGAAGGGCTTGCCCGGCCCCGTTTTGCAAACATTTCTTGTGTTAGGCCTTTATCAACACTCTCAGCTATTTTGGTATATATCGCAAATTGGCCCCTCGCCAACAACCGATGTGCAAGATGCGATATTGCAAATCGCAATCGGCCTCCCTGAACCGTTGATAAGTCTTAAACCTTTGGCCCTTTGCCTTTGCTGATGGCCGATATGCGATGAGCTCCTTATGTCCCAATTGCGATTATTTCCCAACACTTAGCCAATTTCTCATTTGTTGGGCCCTTCATAGGGGTCCTTTCATGGGCTCTAACTTTAGCTCTGGAAGTCCTCTTTTAGACTTCTATATACCGTTGGAAGGCTCCTTCTGAGCACTAGGCATTGGAGAGGGTCTGATCTGGCTCTGGTAGCTTCTGTGGCTCAGAATTTAGCCCCAAACATCTCTACTACTTAGATTCTAAAGTAACTGGTGACTGAAAAAGCAGTGAGTGACAACAGGGGTTACAAGAGCAAGATCCAACCCTACAAGAGCCAAATCCTCATCCTAGCCTTGGTTCCTACTACAAATTTATTGAAGCAGGGTAGATAATCCCTTCCAAATTTGCAGTTCCACTTCTATTTGAGTTGGAGAAAGAAAGGGCTAGGACCCATGGGTCGATGCAAATTGCAAAATCCAAGGGAGTGGAAGATGTAGGGATAATGGAGGAGAAAATGGAGAAAATGGGGGAGGAGATGGTTGAGAAATCCAAAGAAGATAATATGAGGGAGTAGTTGTAGAAAATAGAAGACCAAGTACCCAACTGCAGGAGAAAGATGAGAAACTTGCAACCATAACAAGCTTGGCCATAGATGCCATTTAGTGCTGACATCCATTGAAGAATTATTCATTGTTCCTAAAGGAGAAAAGGTCCCAATTACATATCAAAACTTTAGCCCAAAATGGCTCTCTCCCTTTTAAGTCTACCAAAAGTTCATGAGTTTGTTCAAAAAGCCAGTGTTGAGGACAAAGCAAAAATGGTTGAATTATATATGCATAGTCTGATACTGACTAATATGAACTTTTGGGATCCCAACTCAAGAATGGGAGATGTACAATTAATGGCATTAGCCTCTTGGCTTACTTGTGAAGAAGCCAGGGTCAAGGAGATCAAAAGGGTCATGACTAGGGAGGCAAATGAACCTTTATGGATTAGAGCATAATTGAGAGGACCTCGTCTTGTCACCAACAATCAGAGACTCATTTTTGAAGACCCTAGACTGGAACCATCCTACATGGAGAAGAAATAACAAGCCATCCTGTACCTTGAAGATGCTTTCAGGTTATTAGGAAATGACAGCTTACATGCTTGTCAGAGGAGATGGCACACTTTACCACATATCCTAAAAATAAATAAAAAAGACCACTCTCCAGAAAGGATAATAAATTCCTTGGGAAGGACACCTTTGTACAAGAGAATAGTTTATAGGTTGAAAATCAATTGGATTGGGCTTAAATTCAACCCTCCTTTGCTTTTGGGGCTACGGGAAAGAAGAGAGCAGGTAGAAGAACAAAGAGAATGGGTAGATATAAAATAATGCAGGGTTCCACCTGGAAGAGGGAATTCCATTTGAGGTACCTTGGGATGTAAGGGAGGCCACATGCCATGAATGAGATGCAATTAGGTGATTGAGTTACTCAGAGGATGGGGAACATTTTTAGTAGGGGGTATGATGGGCCTCCTAAATAGGTACAAATCAAGGCCCATCTTTCCATCCTTCAACATACTTTTACCTCTCTCTTTGCATTTGCGGACATCTTTTTGGACTATAATGTGTTCATTAGGATGGTTAAGGAATAATTGTCATATCCAGTAGCCTGACATGTTAAATGTGTAGACCAAGGAGAATTTATTTTTTAGGAGATTGTTGGAGACTAGCTGGAGGGAATGTAGGAAGCTCGTTCCCTACATTAAATCACCTCCAACTCAGCTGGCCATTGGGCAGTTACTACACTCAGTGGCTGCGAGGATCTCAGGAGACTAGATCCACTTTTATAGGGGTTTTGCAGGGAAGCATACCTCCTTCCAAGGAGGCTTCCCCCTCACTCATATTTGTATAAATAAAGGAGCCTAAGAGCTCAATAGGATTTGACTTTTTAGAGGAAAATAGTGATTGCTAGAGCTAGAGCTTCTTACTCGTTAATTATATTTCCATGTTATGTACTTGAACAATTTATGAGGTCAATGAAAATCATCTTGTTGCCTTTCGTCTGAGTGTGTTTTAGGGGAGATGAGTTCCCTTAGGTTCGTTCCCAACCCAAGCACTCAAGTCTCTCTCTCTTGTATATTTTTTTTATGCATTTCCCTTCCTCTACTTAGCTTAGCCGTGTCTTTTTTTGCAAAACCCATTTATATGAAAAGTTTTGCCTCTTCAAATTTACGAGTCATTTCTCTTAGTTAGATATTAATTTAAATTCCACTCATCCTTTCCTTTACATTTTGATTTTCTACAATAGTACTTTGGCAGTCTTTAGATCTTGATGTTTTGTTAGTTGAATACATACCTTGTGTGCAGGTGATACCTATTGGCTTGCAAGGCAAATCAACCATCATTTCCATTGAATACCCATCATCTTCCTTATCACCCTCCTTCCATCCCCATTTATTCCTCTAAACGGTTTGCACACATAGATTATAGGTTTACTAGAGACTATTAGTTTTTTTTTTCCCTTGAGTAATATGGGATCCTTAGGAGATCTAAGATTTGAAAGGTCTTCCACACTCTTCCCCAACCTTCTACCATCTTTACCCTCGTTCAGATTACTTTTAGATCCCTTGGAATGCTTTCAGATGCAATCTTGTAGCAATACAAGACATCTTGTAGCATCTTATAGTAGTCCTGTAACATCCCGTAGCACCTAACATAATCCATCAAAACTTGACCAAAATTGCTCCTTAAGCCTAATTTTTGCTTCTTTCCCTTCCAAAATGTCTTCTAGGCCTTGGAAACAAGCTTGAGGAAGATCAAAGACCTCTTAGAAATCTTCTTTTCATCATTGTGGTTTTATTTCTACAATTAGGGTTAGTTGTTTTGATCATGAATTCAATAACACAAAAGTAGTTTACATTGATATTTCTTGAAGCATTTGTTGGATTTTGTAATTAAAATAGGATTTACCTTGAATGCAATAATTTAGGTTTGATTTCATGGTATTTACTTCATGCAACTAGACTAGGTTTATTTTCTTGTCATTTATTTTCTATAGCATATTAGGGTTTCTCGTCGAAGCATTTATTTCCTTGCAAGTAGATCATAATTTTGTCTTATGCAGTAGAACAAGCAATGTTTCAATCACTTCCTTCCTTACAAAGTTATATTTCAGTAGATTACCTTCTCTGAGTTTATAAATTGGCTCTACACATCTCGGTTTGGTTTAGTGCCTTAGAGCAGCTTAGGTAGAATCTTGCTTACTGTGCATACAACACTGTCACCTCTTAAGTTTTTACGAACTCTAGATTGATAAATTAAAGTCGGTAGCCCTGGGAGTTGTAACATTCTAGTTGTAATACCAGGATTCATCGATAGTCTCTCCTTTATTTTGTTGGCATACGATACATTCCACCACAAATTTTTGCACATTTGCTTTAAAAGCTTCAAAAAACACTTTCTTGATCCTTTGGTATGTCTTCAAGAACCCTGAATCTCCTCCTATAGGATAAGTGTGTAATTCCAATTGGACTTTATGTTTGAGTTGAGAATTCTTACATAAGTATAAGAAATCTTGATACCATAACTAATCATTTTTCAATGTGATTTTTTCTACTGCATCAGGGTCCTCCTATAACTATTGAATTATCTTGAATATATTCTCATCTTGTTGCCATTCTATCCTTGCTTCTTCCACCCAATCATATTATGGAATGGAAATAACACATAGTAAACCATTTGTGTCTTCCTATTTCCATGAGGGTGGGTCTACCACAATATTTTGTTTTCCCTTTTTGTAGACAACTTCAAAGTCATAACCCAACATATTTGTGACCCATTTTTGTTGCCCTTCTAAATATTATCTTTGCTCTAAGAAGTACTTTAGACTATCATGATATGTTTTTACTTTGAAGTGTTTTCCTATCAGGCATGGATGTCATTAATTAACTTCATGTAGTATGGCCAACATTTCTTTTTCATAGATGGGTATGAGTAAGTTCCTTCCTTTAAGTTCACTAATTTCCAAGGTAAGGGGTCTTCCTTCTTGAATCAAAACTACACCAATGCCATGGCCTAAGGCATCCCACTCCTCAATAAAAAAAATTTGTGAAGTTAGGTTGGTGTGGCCTAATTCGATCCTCTTCAAAAACTGGGCTACTTTTGTGGGTTACATCTCACATAAATCTTTATCCTCTTGCTGATGGTCTTACCCGACCTCTTAAATGCATGTTTGATATGTTGACCCTCTTCTCATGGTTGATCCCTAAATCACATGAAGGAATTAATAAGTAAATAAAAAAGCGTTTTTTTTTAATATATAATCTAGCCTAATATAGATGCTTATATGGAGGATCTATATAATACGATTAAATATAGGGAATACCCCCTGTAGATAAAAAGGGTCAGTCTTTATCCCAAAATGGGAGGATCATTAGATCCTCAGTGAATGTTCTCTTGGATTGTTATTTATCATCGGAAATATCCGGGAACCAACAATAATAGATCCAATTACTCAAGAACAATAAATAAAATATCACAACAAAGAAAGAAAGTTTTCCTTTTTGTGTTTCCTCGATAAACAAACATGTTAATTCATGTGATCTTTTTTGTTTGTTTATTTGTTGTTGTTGTTGTTTTAATCTCTGGTGTTTTTATTGCGCTGCTTCTAAATTGTTAATAAACTATGTATCTTGATGAAAGCAAATTTGGTTTCAGTTTTCAGTGATTCACTAAGTAGTTGTAGAGTTTCAAGGAAATTTTAACATGGTATCAAAGTAGAGATCAGTATAAAGACCAACACTAGATTGACCAGTTAGTGAACAAAACAGATCAAGTATAAGGATTGCGCTAGAGTTTGAAGAGTAGTTCTTTGGATAACAATAGGGTGTTTTGAGGACTGAGGGTAGATCACAATTTAGAGTGACCCTCAAACTTATGCTCATGGAAGGAGCAAATATCAGTGGTGTTGGAAGACAATGGGGTGCTAGAATTTGTGGCAAATCAAATAAATCCACTTCAAAATGCCCAATAGTTGATCCAACATAACAAGAATGACTCTAAGGCAAGGAATATCATTCTTGAGGGGGTCAGAGACCATATTATCCCTCATCTCCATGGGAAGAAGACAACATATGAGATGTGGACATCCATATTAAATTTGTATCAGGGTTCCAGTGATGTCAGGAAACTTGCCCTTAAGGAGAATCTAATAAGTATCTAGATGAGCAAAGGAGAGCCCATTATCACGTATCTTTCAAATTTCACTCAGGTTCAGGACGAGCTAGGTGGAGTGGACGTGATTGTAGCAGACAATGACCTTGTGATTCTTGCACTTCTGGGACTTCATAAGTCTTGGGAGAATTTCCAGGATGTAGTTAGTGGTAAAGGGAATATTCCTAGCTAGGAAAGGCTATGGAGTGACTATGTCCAAGAAGAAATCTAGAGAGGGATGAGAGTTGGGAGATCAATTCCGACAGAGAACGAGGAAAACTTTCCTTGGCAGCTAAAGGTAGCAAAGCCAAGGGAAAGAAGGGCTAAGGAGAGGTCGAGTCAAATCAGAAGGTGAGAAGAAGAAGAAGGATCTTATCAAGATCAAGTGCTTCCATTACCATGAGTTCATGCACTATGCCACTAAGTGTCTTAATTGGAAGGAGTCCAGTAAGGATCATGTGATTGCATTAGCTAAGGTAGATGCATTTTCTTCTTGGTTCGAGGAAGATGTCTCGTCGATAGCTTGCAATGCAAGCTTAATAAGCAACAATGTATGGCATACCGATTCAAGAGCATCCTTCCATATGATTAGGAACAAGGAAAATTTCAACCACCTAAAAGAGAAGGACATGCAGTTTCATATTGAGCTAGGAGATGATGGTAAGTATGTGACTAGGGGAATTGGTATTGTCAGTTTTGAGAGGGATTCAGGTAGCTCTCTCCATTTCAGAGATGTCCTCTATGTTCCAAACTTGAAGAAGAATCTTGTTTTAATGGTTACCCAAGAGGATAAGGGTTATGGTGTCATCTTCAACAGAGGTAAGGCTTACCTCAAGCACTTAGCTTCCATATGTGTGAGGCACATAGGTGTGAGGATGAAGAATTTTTACATGCTGCAGGTTGAGACATGCAAAACCTCAAGCAGAAAGGTAGGAAGTGTGTAGAGTATTAAGTCTCAGACAAGTGGCAAGTGGGTCGACTGTAACACCCCCTCCCAGGTCTACCCAAAGTAACCATGTCAACCGGGGTAAACACGAGGAGAGATGTTACTACAATCAGATTCGACCTCCTATGTCACCTTAAGGAAGTGGAATTAATGGAACATCACATAGAGTCATCCAACATCATCAACATAACCCTTAGGAGACAAGTCAGGCACTCAGACAACCTGTCCCTGGGTGCCACTGCTATTATGTAGCTCTTAGGCCATAATCACTCTCATGATATGGGCAAGGGAGCGACCAAAAACCCAAAGTCTCTCTCACAGGATTGCCTGTCAGCGACTATGGACCAAAATTGCTAGTTCTATGCTAGTGACCTTGGGATTTAAGCCACTTTTCTAGCCCAGAATCCTGGCCTCTACCCATTACTTGTTGTAACTTCCAGAATTCATTAAAAACATAATAACAATACTTATCAATCAAAAATCACCCTCATGACCAGGCATGAGCATCCCCAACTGGGACTGGTAGTTTGTCAAACACTTGGCATCAATGTAACCTATAGGTATAGGATACAAGACAAAGAATAAACGATTGGAACAACTTATGAAACATAACTAGAAGGATCACCTTCTTCTCCATTGAACTGCTACATCATCATTTAGGTCTTGCATCCATCCATTTAACAGTTACAAGTAGATATATGAAATAACCATGACATGAACTAGCCATTCAACCATGCTTATAACCAACATAAAACCATATAAAATCAGAGATATGAAAGCCATTAAATCCACATATAAATCGGTGCAAAAGTAAGAGAACTTAGCTTTTATTAATCATAGGAAAATCCAACCATGTTTGGGACTTCCACGTACCACCTGACCATAGACATGGTTGAACCAAATCTCTCTTTCAGCTAGTCACCCCCGTGCCATATTCCAAGCATGAATGTGAGATCTCATAGAACAACCAATCCAAGAACAACCAAGGGAATCCAGAGGTTAAACCACCTCCACCCTCATCAAACCGTGATCACACCAAAATTGGTGCTCCGATCACAACCGAATAGAACTTGGAATGCCATCTGGAATCCATCACTATCCTTGAGGAATTTTCCATCTCCTTGTCTCTCAAGCTTTACCGCAATCCAAACCCAGATCACTAGGCCCTAAACCGAGACTGCTCCCTCAGGCTTTACCGTGTATCCCACCAAAATCAGTCAAGGGATTCCTAGGCTTTTGGGAATGAACCTTGAGACCACCTCCGCCCCAGATTCTGAAATCCATTTGGAAAACCAAAGCTCAAAAACCAAAATAAACATCCCAACATACCATGGCATCCGGAAAAAGGCTAGGCTCGGCTGAAATCCACTGTCATAACCTGACAAGACCATGCCAATGACATATCGAGAGCCTTACACCAACATGCAAAGCCATGCATGTCCAACCCAGCTAGGAAATCACACATGCAAAAGGTTACCTGCAAGTATGCATGTTGGAGCTGCTTAAGTCCTACTCTTCTTCCTTGATCATTGCTTTCCTTTCCTTGTTTTTCCATCCTTTATCCAAAGCTAGAGTGCTCCAAGAAAACTCTAAGTGACCAAGAGTGAGAGACAGAGAATAATGAGAGATCTCCAAGCTTGAACTGACCAAGAGCCCGCGCTAACCAAGCCTAACACAGAGCACTCTGCCAACTTATCCTCAGAAGCCTTTGTATCAATGAGGCCTCTAATTTCTTCATTTTCCATTATTTTCCTTCATTTTCCTCCTCATATGCAACCTTTGACCTTTTACCTTCCTTTTCTCCTAATTTCCTTTATTTTCATAAATAAATGTGCCAAAAATGCCTTTTTGCCTTAACCTTTTCCAATTTTCCTTAGCCAAAACACACATCCAGTGATGCCAACTAGGGTATCTTTGCCCAACATTCAACTTGGAATATGTGTCCCTTACCCATGGTCTTATTTTGCCTTTATTTACTTTTTGTTACACGAACGTTTCACCAGGGTTGTTACAGAACCGTTCCCCTTTGGGAACATCATCCTCGGTGTTAAACCACACCAAGACCTTAGTAAGACGCTGAAAAGAAAACATACCGCCCATGGAACTTTATAACTTAGCTTGTTGCAGTATTTACAATGAAAGGCTTGCTCAAAAGTAAAACATCATGACAACAATATAACAACCATATCGCTTACTGGATCTTTATAACACAACTCATTACGTTATTTACAATAACCACATATGCACATTTTCTAAACCATCAAATAAAGGCATATGATGCCTGTATCAATCAACAAGGGAATCCATAGGATCACACCTCCACCCTCAAAGTAATAGCACGATTCACCTCCTTCCTAGGAAGTCCAGAATACACTACCACACTCAAAGTTGCATCCAATGTCCAACGCTACAATCCTGCACCACTTGTCCTCTCAGTGAACAGTTACCGGCTCATTGTTCTAGGGTGTAACAGCCCACAATAAACATGTAATTAATCAACTAATTAACATCAAGTTCAAACTATGAGTAGCACTTACCTGTGGTTGAAGTCTGCTTACCGCAACAAGGTTTTGGGGACGACTCTCCACCCAACCGTAGGCTCAATTGCGCAAGGACTTGCTACAACTGGCCACCCCCGAGCCCTCAATCACCGTACTACTGCCAATGACTCCTCTGTATTAGAACACCATTCTCCCAAGAGAATGAGTGATAGAATCTTGGAATGATGGAAAATGCCTCTCATCTTCCTCGCCATCTATTAAATAGAGCAAACATTAGAAGGGGAACCACATGCACACACTCCATGTGTCAACATGCAACTTTACTGCTTTCTTGTTTTATACTTTTGTTTTTACTTTTTGATAGCTTTACTGATTTTTACTGCTTTCTTGTTTTATTTCTTATTTATATTTATTTAAATTATAAAAGAAATGTGAGGAGAGACAACTTACCTGTGGAACGCTAGTTGATAAATTGCGTGTTGATTATAAATCGCTTGATTAATCTAATTAGTTACGTGTTGTTATTTCAGGGCTGTTACATAGGGCGTACACCGAATGTGCATCTGATTTGATCTGAAAATGCTAATGACCAAACCAATATAGCCACGACCTTCCCTTCTCTACTACACAATCCCTCAGGAAATACGGTCACCCCCTTCCGTGCAATCACTCACCTTCCAAGTTCCCTAGAATTCCCTAACCTAGGTGATCCATCCTTTGGCAAGGCTTCCTCTCATCGAAAGAGACAAAACCAAGGCATATAGCTGCCTCAAAACCATCATACCGGTCATAGCATGCTCATGGCAATCAATGGACACTATTGGGTACCAGTGTCCCACAATGGCCCTGCTCCTGAAGTGTTTTACCAGCATACTGCTACATGTTCCAATTTCTTTTGCTACTGCTGCTAATTCTTGTAGTCGATTTCAACCACCCAACCGGGCATGTTCATGCATTCCTGTTCCAAGCACATAATTTCCATTAGATTCAAATAAATTGAAATAACCTCAAATCATACCTCATTGGTAGCTTGTCAATAAGGTACACTTGCAATTATGTTCGCTTCCTATCACAACAAGTCAAACTAACTGTTTTATCAAAACATCATGTATAAACATATCACATATGGTTAGCTCAAAACACAATCATCATATATCAACATCATAAATCACATGTAACCATCATAAACCAGAATCATAGATCACATATAATCATCATATACCATAGTCATAAGTGACATGCATAATAAAGCTGAAATAAAATGATGATACTTATCCTTTCATTAATCCTTAGCTTCTACCTTTGTCTTTATTCTATATGCACTATGGATCGGTTGCCACACCATACAAACACCCAATGCCTTCTCCTCAACCATGTGCACATACACATAGTGTGCATCACACGCACACAACTACACACGTCATACAACACCATGCAATACATGCATCTACACCATTACCATATGTACCACCTGTACACTGCAACCACCTGCACAACATGTGCACAACATCACATGTACACGGAACCACCTGCATAACGTGTACACAACGCCACATGTACACTGCACCATTGTACAACGTGTACACAATACCAAATGTACACAACATCACATGCAAGACATGTGCATGACACCACTTGTTCAGAGCATCACATGCATGACATGTACACAACACCACATGTACAACATGTACACGACAACACATGCTCACAACGCCACTTGTACAATCATGCACACAACACCATATGTACATAACACCATATTTACAACATGCATAGAACACCATATGTACGTAGCACTGCATATCCAACATGTACATAGCATCTTTTGTACACAACACTGCATATCCAACATGTGTACAACACCATATGCACACAACACCGCATATCCATCATGTACATAGAATCATCTATACCCAGCACCGCATATGCAATATTCGCACAACACTATCTGTACCATCATGTACATAACACTGCATAAACAACATGTACACACACTATGTATACACAACACCGCATGTGCACAACATCATAGATGCAACATGTACAACATATACAACATATGCACAACAATAGTACCTCACATCCAAAAGCACACTGTCTCTACCAAAAAACCTTGTTCCCTGTGTCTTATCTATGCTTGTCCCAACATGTCGCAGACCACACTACTTTCATTTCGATGATGAATCCTTCCACATTACCTGTCATAAAAATAGGCATAATACAAGTATACAATATCAATTCATATACGCATGATACTAACCTCGTATATTTGTCGTGACTACTCTTCCCACTTGATTCCTCATGAACCAGGAATCTCTTCATGCCATTCACCTGCATAAGAAATCATTCCTCCACAAGAACAATCCCTGACAATGTTTCAGATAGTGACAACATACATACATATGTAATCATAAGCATAAAACAATCATCATCCTTTCAGACAACGACACACATATATACATGCATACATATATAAACATCAACATAATCATGATCATGACATAATTACCAGATAACATAAGGTCTAGGTTAAGAGAACTTCCTTTATCTGTGTAAAACATGTACAACATTGAGAATAATAGTTCCCAACATAGCCAAGGAATCCGACACCTCAGATCCATTTAATTAACCTTTTCTAGTTACCTTTCACATGTTTGTATTGCCACCATCCATTTACCACAACGGACCCAACCAGTCCAACTGACTGTCATAGTCTTACCTTCCATTGCGCTTACTCACGCACATAGATTCATCTGAGTCTTGCATTACCTATTGGGTACCACATGACTCTCCATGAGCTCCACTAACTTTCCTCTTTCCCAACCAATTCCCAAGACTCAAAACATAAAAGGCAACCCAAGAAACAAACAAGAAGAAGATCATGAAAACCCATAACAACAATACGACATCATAGCAAAGTGGCATAGCTATGCACCAGACACACACAAAATCACAAATCAAGTGCAACAATCACAAAAGACCAAAAGCACAAGACTAACAACAAACACCATCACTCAATCCCCATGGTTCCCAGTGCTTCCAAAGGAAATCTCAACCTGAGCTTTCTTCAAGATTCATGGCAATCTCTCTTGCCATGCAACTCCCTACATTATACTACCATAAACACATAATGCCAGTGCATAAATAAACATAACAATACATCAGTTACCTTATCTTTTCATGCCAATCTTGTTGCCTTGCAACTAAACACATCCACGCCATCTCTCAAGGGACTCCAATTATCTTGACATATCCACTTGTAACTAGAGACTAGCTAATATACCTGTCAAGTACATGTTCATGAATCTAGCACATATCCACATAATGTCAACAAAATCAAGGTTAAGAAGACTCCCTATATGCAA
The DNA here is from genome assembly GCA_031772625.1 of Pinus tabuliformis. Lineage (NCBI taxonomy): Eukaryota > Viridiplantae > Streptophyta > Pinopsida > Pinales > Pinaceae > Pinus > Pinus tabuliformis. The sequence continues at coordinate 2,007,584,025 of CM062816.1, forward strand.
AGCACTCATTTGTTTGGAATTGGGGTTCCCAAACATAGCCAAAGAAATTCTTGCCGAGTTGTTTTCTTTTACCTTTTTCCTTGCTGCAATTGAGGCTTACTATGCATTGTCGCATCACCCAACTGTTAGTTATATAAACACATCAACTATTACCTTGTCACACTAATACCAAGCATGTTTCTTGCAATTGCTCACACATGTCAACCATATGTTCCGCATATCAAGACAATCATATCTATCAATTCGAAATCAACCTTTACCGGGACTAACAATGATGTCATAATCCATAGTCAACTCATAGTCATCAGTCATAATGCTACAATTATCACCTATCATTCTCAAGTACATGCCAGCTATCTCAACTCATATGTATTAGCACAATCATCTTAAAATAATATCATTTGAACACATACTCATATTAAGCAATTCATCAAACATTCAACCAACTTGCAACATGCCATGTTAAATAAATCAACTAGATGACATAATCAAACAATCAAGCACCAAATATACAACATAAGCAAACTCGTACCTTACTGTGTCTCAGGGGAGGCTATCTTGTCTGCACAATCAATCTAGTTAGAAAGATATAACTTCACAACATATCAACTCAAACATAAATAAGATCATGATATCTAGAATAGTCACTAGCTAACATGTTTACATCATAACTCATACACAATCATCATTCACATATATGTAAAGTAAATCTATATTAGTACAACACCATATCACAAATATGTTGGCTCATACCCGAATATCATAACCATAACCATCTGCATAGGCCAATCCAATTTAGCATGATACACATAACATCAAGGTATAAATTCTATAACCCTAATCATCAAGCTAATTATCATTCTCATCAACAACATATAACCTAATCGTCATGCTAACTGTCATATAACAATAACAAGTTAAGTTGTAACATAATCATCAGGTTATCTAATATAAAACAACAATATAAATGCATATAACTACAGGTTACTACCATTCTTGATTATCCGACACATGTGCATATAACTATACTAATCAACTAACATCTATCATGAATGTAACCATAACATCAAAATACGTACATAAACCTAATGTATATAAAACTAATGCATATAACAATCATTGACTTACATACCTGCATGCCAAACATGCAATACATGTATGAGGATCTACTCTTACCCCAAAGTCCAATGCTACAACCTCATTATGATGCTCTGCATCTCCTGCTCTATCTCAGCCAACACATTAGCATTATAACATACCAATATCACCCTCATGACCTAAATTGCATGCCATCACTTCACAAGGCATTCATGCATAACTATAACCAAGGCCATACATGCATGCCCACAACCATTACTCCATTGTACACATTGCCTCATGCAACTATCAACCTACATAAGCAATGCTTAATCAACTACACATACACATAACCACATGTAGTCGAGCATAAGCGATCAATTCTTGTAATCAACCTACAAGATTGATGCATGTAATCAAATAACCAAGAATGCAACCCAACATACAAGGATGTAATCAAGCTGCATATACTCATGTAACCAGTCATATACTCTTGACGATGCATTCCATAAAATCAACATCAAGTTCCTCATGACAACCTTACTACAACCATGATCAATCATTATGCAATGCAACAAGCACATGGAATGCAAGTGTAAGAGACACACATACAATTGACATGCATGCATGACCAACACATTCACCCAAGGAGAGAACAACCATTCTCTGATACTAATCTTTAACACCCCCACCCAAGTCTACCCAAAGTAACCATGCCAACCGGGGTAAACATGAGGAGATATGCTATTACAATCAGATTAGATCTCCTATGTCACCTTAAGGAAGTGGAATTGACAGAACATCACATACAGTCATCCAACATCATCAACAAAACCCTTAGGAGACAAGGCAACCACTCAGACAGCCTGTCCCTGGGTCCCACTGCTATTCTGTAGCTCTTACGCCATATTCGCTCTCATGATATGGGCAAGGGAAGGACTAGAAACCCAAAGTCACTCTCACAGGCCTGTCTGCCAACGACTGTGGACCAAAATTGCTAGTTTTGTGCCAATGACCCTGGGATTTAAGCCACTTTTCTAGCTCAGAATCCTAGCCTCTGCCCATAACTTGTTGTAACTTCCAGAATTCATTAAAAACATAATAACAATGCTGATCAATCAAAAATCACCCTTAGGACTAGGCCTGAGCATCCCCAAACGGGACTGACATTCTGTTAAACACTTTGCATCAATGCAACCTACAAGTCTAGGATACAAGATAGAGCATAAACGACTGAAACAACTTATGAAACATAACCATAAGGATCACCTCCTTCTCCATTGAACTACTACTTCATCATTTAGGTCTTACATACATCCATTTAACAGTTACAAGTAAATACATGAAATAACCATGACATGAACCAGTCATTCAACCATGCTTACAACCAGAATAAAACCATATAAATATTAGAGATATGACAACCATTAAATCCACATATAAATCAGTGCAAAAGTAAGGGAACTTAGCTTTTATTAATCATAGGCAAATCCAACTAGGTTGCGACTTCCACGTACCACCCGACCATAGACATGGCTGAACCAAATCTCTCTTTCAGCGAGTCACCCCCGTGCCATATTCCAAGCATGAATGTGGAATCGCATAGAACAATCAAGGGAATCCAGAGGTTAAACCACCTCCACCCTCATCAAACCATGATCACACCAAAACCAATGCTCTGATCACAACCGAATGGAAATTGGAATGCCATGCGGAATCCATCACTATCCTTGAGGAATTTTCCGTCTCCTTGTCTCTCAGGATTTACCATAATCCAAAGTTGGATCACTAGGCCCTAAACCGAGACTGCTCCCTTAGGCTTTACCATGTCCTGCCAAAATTGGTCAAGGGATTCCTAGGCCTTTGGGAATGAACCTTGAGACCACCTCCGCCATGGATTCTGAAATCTATCTGGCAAACCAAATCTCAAAAACCGAAATAAACATCCCAGCATACCATGGCATCCGGAAAAAGGCTAGGCTAGGCTGAAATCCACTGTCATAACCTGGCAAGACCATGCCAATGACAGATCGAGAGCCATACACCAACATGCAAAGCCATGCATGTCCAACCTAGCTAGGAAATCACACATGCAAAAGGTTACCTGCAAGTATTCCTGTTGAAGATGCTTGAGTCTTGCTCTTCTTCCTTGACCATTTATTTCCCTTCCTTGCTTTTCCTTCCTTGATCCAAAGCTAGAGTGCTCCAAGAAAACTCTAAGTGACCAAGAGTGAGAGAGAGAGAATAATGAGAGAGCTCCAAACTTGAACTGACCAAGAGCCTACATTAACAAAGCCTAACATTGAACAACCTGCCAATTGATCGTTAGAAGCCTTTTTATCAATGAGGCCTCTAATTTCTTCATTTTCCATTATTTTCTTTCATTTTCCTCCTCACATGCAACCTATGACCTTTTACCTTCCTTTTCTCCTAATTTCCTTTATTTTCATAAATAAATGTGCCAAAAATGCGTTTTTTTCCTTTTAATGCCTTTGCCTTAGCCTTTGCCAAATTTCCTTAGCCAAAACACACATCCAATGATACCCACTAGGATATCTTTGCCCAACATTCAGCTTGGAATACGTGTCCCTTACCCGTGGTCTTATTTTTCCTTTATTTACTTTTATTACATGAACTTTTCACCAGGGCTGTTACACCAACCAACAAGATGATGAGGAGGAGAGACAAGGATGAGTGAAGGCAACCACTTAGTTAGTGACTGCCAGCACAGGGAGAGTTTGAGCCAAGTGGGAAGACGAGTTGTGTAGGGAAGATCAAGAGAGAGTTGACCCTCCCATTACCACATTCAAATAGAGTAAACAACCACATAGATATATAAGACATTTATGACTCAGTTGATAAACTCAGAGCCTAGGAGCACGATTGGAAGGAACATGTCTTTAGATCATATTCTACAATAGGTAGTAAGGAAGTCTTCTATTTCATAGGGAGAAACTACAACAATGGATAATGTGGTGGTGTTAGAGACAAATCCAAGTGGAGGAGATTCTTCCAAAGTACCTTACTCATTGAGAGGGAGTGTTGAAAATGTAGTGAGTGTTAGAGCCTGGATCTACCTCAGGCTGAAGGAAGGCAGGTCTAGGGTAACATCAAACCACGCTTAACCTGGTAGCTAGCCCTACCAGGTCGGGAGAGGGCTCTCTCCTTGTCAATCTCAATTAGGATATTGGAAATTAGGGCTTGAGATGACTGAATTTAATGTAGATTTTAGGCTAGGTATAGTAGCTCAGAGGATTTGATTGGATTTGTTTTGGGTCGAAACAGCAAGAGAAAGGATGATTTGGACTATGTAATCGATGTCAGTTTCTGTCGGCAAACCTGGGGCAAATTAAGTGCCATGTGCAGCTAAGTGAAGATTGTAAATGTGAGAAGTATAAGGGAGAAAGACCGCTGCCCTACAGGCATCAGATAAAGGATGAATCTGCAACAACAACTTTAGATGAAAGAGAATCACGAGGTTGCTCAACAGAGCATCTAGCCAAAGATGAATTCTGCTAAGACAACCATTACAACTAACAGCAAAATCATCATGAAAGGAGCATCATTACAGATGAATTCCTAACATATCACTTAGATAATGTTGTAACAAGGCAGAAAAAACATAATGTGTAAATGAATTACATGAAAAACCTACTATTAACATCAGCACCGTGATGAATCCCAGATCCAAAGGGCAAAACACTGCTTTATTAAAATGATATTCAAGAAAAAATTTACACAAAGCCAAGACAACCTCTCTGCTGCCAAAATCCAACCCCTACACTGTGAAATTCATAAAATTTATACATTTAGCTCATCCATGTATTAAGGGAATTGAGCTCAACCATCTTCTTCAAAATAGAATCAGTTACATTAAACTTGGACCGAATTTCTGAAAATAGGTGTTGAAGATGAACTCTTATCTCCTAAACCATAGCACCTGTTACAAAATGGAAAGACATTTTGTAGATAAGGTCATTTTGGAGAAAAACCTCTCTCGAATTTTTGAAATTCATTTCCAGTTGCTCAGAATATATGCCACAAAAATCATCTCTAAAACAGAAAATCATTAAAAATTTAAATATGTGAAAATGAGCTGTAAATATCTAGTCACATATCCAAATTCATGACACCTGTGAATAAACTGAAAGAGGTTTTTTTTATATGGCTCATGGTTAACAAAAACCTCCTTGGGTTTTTCAAAATTACTTTCCATCTGTTGTAAAATGGCACCGCACTAAAATGACTAAAATAATAAAATAAATAAATAAATTTGCTTTGTTTTAATGCAGGCTCCAAATATCACTGCATATCTCCCACATAGTAGCACATGTGCATAAAATGAAGGAGGTTTTTGTTATTTGGTATGTGATGGACAAAAACCTCTTTCACTTTTGAAAAATTCCTTACCATTATTTCAGAAACTGATCTTGTAGTAAACTTGTTGTTGTGTGCAGCAACTGACCTCAAAACATGCATAACCAAGAATCACTCATTCATTTCGATCATATATTCTGATCCAGAAACCGGTTACGGGAGTGTGATATACCGTTGGAAATATTTTTCCAAGCTTCTTCTGATGGAAATACTTAAGATATGATTTGCATTGAAGATCATGTGCAAAACATCTCTGAAAACCAGACATAGTAAGAGCCCATTTTGATCCCTGGTGACAGGCTACAAAGGCTGGAACTAACAGTGATTAAAGGCCTTCGAGATTGTGCCTTAGCTAGTGAAGACCTCAATTTGTCTCTCTTCCAGTATGAGTGTGAGCTCATGAGATAGACTGCAGTTAGGATGAGTTTATTTCTAGTTTACTAGAATGATAATCAAAATAGTACGCGTAGAGTTGGAGATTCCATTAAGTGGAGTCTTCATCAATTTGACTACAGAACGAGGTGGAAGTTACAAGCTTAATTAGAGAAAGTTAGTCTATCAGTCTTGATTGGATGAAGAATGAGTTAAGACTCCAAGTGTTGATTGGAGAGAGAAAGAGTATCACTCTCAATTAACTTGCTAATAAGAACTCCAGATCTAAATTGAGTTAGGGCACTTGCATGCTCGAATTGGGTCTATAAAGAGGAGGATGAAGGCACAAGAATTCACAAGTGTGTCCATGAGTTTGTGATATCTTCTTTGATTGTGGAGAGCGCATAATTGAGAGCTTATGTCCTAAGAAATAGGAGATCACAAGTGTGTAAGGATTTAGGAGACTGTGTGTGCAATAGATTTGAGGAAGCTTGTGTCCTAAGAAAAAGGAGACCACAAGTGCACAAGAGAATGGGATGATTTATGCTAGAAAATAGGGCCTAGTTTGTACTAGGAAATCAAAGGATTTGTGTAAGGATTTAGGAGGCTTCTAGTGTGAAAATATCAAGGAGCGGGGATAAGGAATTGTAAGGGCAAGTCTAGGTATTCAACAAGGGAACAATTGTGAGCTAGAGGAACGAGATCAAGCATTGATCAAGGCAGGATGAGATAAATTGTATCAGTTGAGATTAGTGAGAAGAAGTACAACGCTTTCTCAGAGATAAATTGATTGTAATAGATCAAATTGCTCATGAATAATCAATAAAATACAACAACAGAGAAATAAAGTTTCCCCTTTTGGGTTCCTTGGGTAAACAAACCTGTCAATTTTTGTGATGTGTTTTTATCTCTAGTATTTTTATTCCGCTACCTCCAAATTGTTAAGAAACTTTGTATATTGGTGAAAGTAAATTTGGTTTCGATTTTCAGTTGCCTAGTTTTCAATAATTCACTAAGTAGTTGTAGAGTTTCAAGGAAAATTTAACATAAACTAGTAACTTCATCAAAGCCTTTCCACCACTTGGAAGCTTCACCCTCAAAATAAAATGTTGCCCAAGAAGGACTTGACTGTCCTTTAGTATTCTCAACCATTTTTCAAGATTGGTTTCATATTTTTCTTCCTCTTCTATAAATATAGGTATTACAATTAATTCTTACGTGAGGTCAAACCCAAACCCTCAAATTTGAAGCAGACTGATTATGGGGTTTGCATATTCAACCTTCGGATGGCTTGAAATCCCAGAAACTTGTAGGTTATGGGCCCAGGATCATGCTTCTTCCACCTTTATCGCGCAACAATGAACTCAGGGCCAATTGTGGACTTCCTTCGTACCTAAACACCAATAACGATTTTGGACAGGTCACATCTTCTAACCATATTCCCTCACACAAAAGTTCCCTAACACAATTCATCGGTGATGACACTCACAGGTCCCACTTGAGAATGAAGATTGAAGGTTAGGTGCTTCTTGGGTTCTTCCTTCCATTTCTGTTATTGGCTCTAACGTATCTGAGTCTCGACCATGCCAACTGGGCCCCGCTCAAGTTGGAGTTGGGCTAGTCGTCTACTTCTTGGCACTTCCACTATGTTGTGGCCCGATCATGTAGGCATGAATCCCTTTTTGGTTCCACTCATTAAATTTTAACTTCGCGAAATTCCAGCTCATATGGCCGATACATGGTCATAGGCCTCATACTCCTCAGTGCCATAACCAGCTTTATCTATTCCCTCGGTGATGGTTCTTAAGAACTTTCAACACATTCTTTCTCGCCTTCAATCACCCTAATAATACACGACACCCACAACAATACAAAAACCTTACAAAAACAAAGGAGTCGACAAAAATCGGTTTAAACGCACAACCTAGGTATTATATTAAAAAAACAAAGAAATTACATGGTCACTCAGGGATTGGCGACATTCAACCAAATGTCTCATTACATTAGTCATTGCTTCTGACATCTCGCGGGATGGATATATATAAGAAAAGAATCCTAAACACCCTAAAAGAACACAGATCTCATTTCTTCCAGCTCACACCTTCTGGAGGCTTCTAAATATTAAAAGAATTACATGAATAAGAGGAAATCGTGTCCTATGTATTTGGCTTCCACGATGCCCTTTTTGGAAGCATCCTAAAATCGATTTTGTTTTGGGGTGAGTCAATGCTCCTGCATGAAACTCCCGTGCTTGAAAAAATTCATGGTCTCTTGATCATGTGTTTTTATTTTTGCATATCATCCATCTCCATCTCTGATCCAGACTTAAATAGGAACACAACAAATTATAGATATAACCATAGATACAAAGATGCAATAGAAATAACACTTCATTTCATTAATATCAAAATACTGAAATATGCTTACAAACAGAATGGAAATAAACTAGCTCAAGTGATGGTAGCTTATCTCTGAGAAGAGATGTGGTGGCTACATGCCTTTGAACTGTGTTACAATGAGGCTCAAGGGCCTATTTATTATTGAACAACAAGGGAAAACATTAAACGACCAAAACCCTAACCCCATGAGATGTAACGCCAAGAGTTTGTGGGCCCTGTTGGGGTTAGTTGGGCAGCCAACTTCCCGGGGCCGTAACTTGGTCATATTATCTCAGTTTGATGTGTTCGATACCTTGTTGGAAAGGTATCTCCGAGTACTATAGGATTTAATGTAGGCTTGTGCCTATGGACTTTGGCACAAGCTTGCTGTGGACCTCAAAAAAATGTCGGTTAGGGGGTAAAAAATGATTTGAAAGTTCAGGACCCGAAAAACTGCTAAAAATAGTAAATGCCTAAATAAGGAAATAGATTAAATCGACTAGAGGTCTAGGTGGAATAGGCAGGTGGCCACCAATATCCACCTGGATCAGTCCTCCCCCCTTAGGAAGCAATGGTCCCCATTGCGTACAGAGCCTCCATGAGGTGAGGAAATTTTTGTTGAACGTGGTCCCTGGTGAAGGAGTTGGCCTACTTTGACAACTCGATATAGATGGATCCTCTGTTGGCGAGTGTTCTTGATCTGCGTGTCCATGAGTTGATCAATTATGTCTCGTTCCATGTAGTCCGGGTTGATATCTATTGGTGTGAGTTGTTCTACAATATCAGATGTGTCCAACAATGGTGGAAAGTATGGCTGAAGGCAGTCTACATTGAACATTGGGTGCAAACTAAGCAACGGTGGGATGCTGAGATTGAAGGCATTGTCACCTACAACCTTGGTGATGGTGTATGGCCCATATAGGAGTGGGCGAATCTTTCAGTGGGGTCTAGTGAGGCACTCCATCTACAAATGTAGCCAAACTTTGTCGCCCACTCAGAACTTGTGCAGAAGTTGATGTTGATCATGGTATTGCTTGTACTTAGCATTGGCTCTATCCAATATATCATGGACCTACTGGAAGATGTGTTGAATGCACCCAATGAAGTTGTTAGTCCTGTCGGCTTCGGACTGGACGTGACATGAATCTGCCTAAGTAGATGCAAATGGTATGGCCATATCAATGGGACATAATGGATGAAATCCCAACCCTACCTGAGGGGCTATGGCCCATTGATCTATAGAGAGCTTTGTTATAGTTGTGCTGGACATAGGGGAGGCTTTCATCCCATGTGCATGGATGCTTCGAGTTGTACATGCGCATAATGTGTACGATCACTTAGTTGTCGACCTCTATTTGGCCATCAGTTTGGGGGTGGAACGTCGTGGACTTAGCAAGTTTGGTATCCAACATCGATCAGAGACTTGACCAAAATGCACTTTGTAATCTGTTGTCCCGATCTGAAATAATGGACTATGGGATCCCAAAGTGTACCCACACTCGCTCAAAGACGAGCTTAACAATGGCCAATGTTGTGATACTCTTCTTACAGGCCGCCACGATGGCCATCTTAGAGAATCTGTCGACAACCACGAAAACACAATCGTTGTTGTGATTAGTAGAAGGAAGGCTCGACATGTAATCCATGGAGATAGATTCCCAAGGTCAACTAGGAGTAGGTAAAGGAGTATATAGGCCTTCCTTCTTGATGGTTGATTTGGAAATGGCGCAAGCGATGCAGGATCCAATGTAGTTCCCAACATCCTGATGAAGTTTCGACCAACAAAAATACTTCCGTAGTACCACCATTATTTTCTCTACTCTGAAATGTCCAGCAACCCGATTGTAGTGCGCCTCCCAAATCATCTTGGCATGTTCTCTTAAAGGAACACAAATGTGTCACAGGTGGCATAACAATGCATCCTGAAGGTGAACATTTGGAACATGCTTCCCTTCTAGGAGTGTCTGGTATATGCTGTCGAATTTTGGATCACTCTGGTAAAGATGCGGCCACTCTAAAGTCTCGTACCCACAGGAGTCGAGCACAGTGATCAACGCCATGACTGGTGGTCGACTGAGGCAATCTACAACATTATTGTTGCTGCCCTTCTTGTACTTAATGTTCAAATGGAACTATTGGAGTTAGGTGGACCATTTCGGATGGTGATCATTCTACAAATTCTGTTGTGTCTGTATGAACTGTAGGGGTTAGTGTGTGTGGATGACCGTTTCTTTCCCCATAATGTAATGCTTCCATTGACGGCAAGACTGTACAATGGAATGCATTTCTTTGTCATAAGTGGGATACTTTCAGATTGTGTCTGAAAGTGTCTCACTGTGGTAAGCCACTAGATGCCCCTGTTGAGTAAGAACTGCACTAATAGCATATTCAGAGGTGTATGTCTCAATCTCAAATAGTTCCTGCATGTCTGGTAATGTGAGCACTGGTGGAGATCAAAGGCGATGCTTTAACTCGGCAAACACTTTCTATTGGGTTTCATACCAAAAAAAAATTTCTTTTGTTACGCCCGTAGTGACTTGACTTAAAAGCCAAGTGATATGAGAGAACCCCAACACGAACTTGCGTAGAAATTGGCAAGACCCAAAAAGATGCAGAGCTCTGTTAGAGTGGTTGGGGCTGGACAATCCCGAATGACTTGTATCTTGGCTGGGTCCACATGCACACCCTGCTCATCAATGATGTACCCCAAATATTGAACCTAGGTCAAGCCAAAAGAAAATTTCTCCAAATTGGCACACAACTTGTGTTGTTGCAGGGTTTGAAGGACCTGTTGGATATGGTGAAGGTGTTCTTCCCAACTGTGGATGAAGATCAAGATGTTAGCTAAATACACACCACGAATGCATTGGTGAAGGGTCACAAGATGTCGTCTAACAATCCCATGAAGATTGCTGGGGCATTCGTCAATCCGAAAGGCATGACCAACCATTCAAAAAGGCCCTCCTTGGATTTAAAGGTAGTCTTCCACACATGGGAGGGTTCTATAGGCACCTAGTGATAACTGAACTTCAAGTCAATCTTGCTGAAATAATTTTCCCCCTTGAGCTGGTCCAGAAGGTCATCAGTCCATGGGATTGGACACCTATTCCAGATAGTGATCTTGTTCAGCGCCCGATAGCCAATACAGAGTCTCCAGGTCCCATCCTTCTTCTATACCAATACATGTTGGATGTGGAGCCTAATTATCCTCTTTATTCAGAGGTATTGTCGCATTGGACCCCAGTTTGTAATGGGGTGACAACGCCACTACGGTAGAAGTTATGTTTAATTTAGAGTTTTTTCCCTAGAAGGCAACCCCTTGCTATATATGAGGGAATTGTATTGCAACTACAAATATATGTGTATTCTGAGCGAGAAAAAGAGAGGAGATTGTGTGAGAGCAAAGAGGAAATTACAGTGGATCTGTTGTAGGTTGTATCTCTTCATTTTGCTGGATAATATAAAAGGAAGGACTCGCTGTTTCTCTGTGGACATAGCCCAAAGTGGGTGAACCACGTATATTTGTGTCTCTCTTGTTTTATGCATTTTCTATGTTTGTGTTTCTGCAATATTTTATGTGTTCCATTGCTCTGTAATATATAATTTTCTAATAATACGATCGCGCTCGCACAGGGTGATGAGCTTGGCCTGATGTGCTCTTTTTGCAACAGCTCCTGAATCTGCCTCTTAATCTCATCGTTCTCTGGAACAGAGTGTCGATATATAGGTCCATTGGGTAGCGGCATGCCCGGGGTCAGATTGATGGAGTGCTTGACCTAATAGTGCAAAGGCACCCTTATAGGTGAGGCGAAAATGTCCCTGTACTCCTCCACAACCTTGTCCATCTGTTGTTGTTGTGCGGAGGAGCCCTATTTGGAAGCCATGGCCACAACCTTCTTCTTGCTTTGAGGGTGAATCATAAGGAGAAAAAAAATTCCTAGTCTGGGAAATGATCTTACTATATTTCTTTGCAATGGTCAAAGATATGGCAATAAGCGGGGCTACCTCCAGTATATTGTACAACTTATTTCCCAAAGTAATAATCACAGAGTGAGGTCTAGACTCATATTCAACATGTCGCTTCCAAAAGTTTGCTTGTCCTAATAATACATCACAAACTTCAAGAGGAGAAACATCACACAATACCTCATCTGTGAAGGGCTTGATGTTGTAGGGAAGGTGACACTGTTGGCTGACGCGGAGATCTCGTCCTTGGTGAAGCCACCCAATTGTGTACGACTATGGATGTGTTGTCGTCGGTAGGCCCAACCACTTCACGACCTCTGCTTAAATGAGGTTCTTTTGGCTCCTGCTATCGACAATGAACTGCATCGGAGAACCCTTCACCCACATCTCTGAGTGGAAGGGTGTCCCCCCTCCTCTGGATCCTCATGCTCATTCTTTTGGATCTTGGCGGTGGCCACAATGGCACTGGGCTCTATGTTAATGATCTACTTCCCTGTGTCATTCCCCTTGTCGGGTTCTGACTTAGAGTCGGAACATGAGTCTGAATCAGGAGCCTTCGGCTCGAACACCAGTGATCGCTTTGCCTGACACTCACTTGTGTTGTGAGTGGAGATCTTATGGAACTCACACCATTTTCCCGTGTCCTTCTTCGTCTTCGTGGTGTTGTTATTTTCTTGTGGCTTTGGCGGGTTGTCCTAGGTCACCTCGTCTTGGCTTTGTGGTTTGGGGGCGTCTTTTCCTTGCTTCGGATTCGCAAATCCAAAGTCTCACTTCTTCTACTTAAACTTCTAATCAATCTTGACAGCGTATTGGTATGTCATGTCGAGTGAGGAGATGTCCAGGAACTCATCTCGTCCTAGATGTACTTGTGTAGATAGTCGCAGTACTTGAGTACCAAATGCCGCTAAGAATCCTTGATACCCAACTTTGTGTGGAGGGTATGGAAAAAATTTGTGAACTCCGACACATCTTGGTCCCTTCCCTATCGTAGCGTGGTCCACTTTATGTATTTATCTTCATAGCTACCGATAGGGTAATATTGTTCCTTGATGGCGTCTCGAAAAGAATCCCAAGTGGGTGCAACTGAAAATAGTGAGGATTCTCTCTCGTTCTTTTGTTCACAGTAGGTTTCCCACTAGTCTTCGACGTGTGGGGTGGCTTTGAGAAGTACAAAAGTAATCTTTTCCCGATTGGAAAAGTCATGAGCTGAAAAATATCCTTCCAACAGATTCAACCATTTATATACGATGTCTACATCTACCTGGCCCTCAAATATGGGAATATCAAAGTTAACTTGTACCTTAAAAGGGGTGGCGCCTCCAGAGTGGCTGTTGGATGAAGATGTGTCTCTTGTGGGTAGCCGTCAGAGGATCTGAGCAAAGTTATCCATCATCGCATTCCGTTGTCGCTCGAGAGCTCCCTCGAGAAATATTTTGAAAGGATCTCCTGTCCCCTCGCCGTTCTTTTCTTCTGCCATGGGAGGTCGTCGGGATTTGTGAGGATGGTCCTGCAAAGGTTCAACCAGTTCGAGCTCTAACTCCTTATACCCTGACCTCATTGGGGACATGCAAAGAAAAACAAAGAAAGAGTGGACCGCTTTGATACCATTGATCCAGACTTAAACAAAAATGCAACAAATTACATATATAACCATAAATATAGAGATGCAATAGAAATAACACTTCATTTCATTAATATCAAAATACTAAAATATGCTTACAAACATAATGGAAATAATCTAGCTCGGGTGATGGTAGTTTATCTTTGAGAAGAGATGTGGCGGCTACATGCCTTAGAACTGTGTTACAATGAGGCTCAAGGGCCTATTTATTGTTGAACAACAAGGGAAAACCCTAAACAACCAAAAACCTAACCCCAGGAGATGTAACGCCAAGAGTTTGTTGGCCCCGTTGGGGTTAGTTGGGCAACCAACTTCCCGGAGTCGTAACTTGGTTATATTATCTTCGTTTGGCGTGTATGATACCTTGTTGGAAAGGTCTCTCTGAGTACTACACAATTTTCTGTAGCACATAGGCATAGACTTGCTACGGACCTAAAAAAAATGTCATTTAGGGGATCAAAACTGCTCCGGAAGTTCAAAACCCGAAAAACTGCTAAAAATAGTAAATGTTGAAATAAACAAGGAAACAGATGAAACTGATCAATATCCACCTGGATCAATCTCGGTCTTCTTTTGCCTCATGTATCTCTGAGATTTTCCTCATGTTCAACAGTGAGCTGCAACTGAGCCTCCACTGACACCTGACCGACCCTCCTCCTTTGGCTTAAACTTTTGGCATCTCGGTTCACCTCCTTTGGAACCTCTCGAGCTTCCTTTGCTCCTTGGGATGTTGCAAACTTGCTCACCTCCTTCGACAATTCTACCCACAACCACAACTGTGGAATTGTCACGCAACTTCTACCCAACCACAGTTGGAAGTTGCTCTTTTGTAGGAAATATTTCCTTCTTCCTGCTCTTTGAAACCACCTAACACAAACTGATTATGGGGTTTGTGTATTCGACCTTTAGATGGCTCGAAATCCCAGAAGCCTATGGATTATGGGCCCACAATCTTTCTTCTTCCACCATTATCGTGCAACAATTAACTCAGGGCTGATTATGGACTTCCTTCATACCCAAACTCCAACAACAATTTCACACAGGCCACATATTTCGACCATATTGTCTCATACAAAATTTATTTGGAACAATTATTCAACGATAGCACTTACGGGTCCCACCTTAGAACAAAGGTCAGAGGTTGGGTGCTGGTTAGGTTCTTCCTTCCATTTTTGTGACCAAATTTGACCTATCCGAGTCACGACAAAGCTGATTGGGTCCCACCTAAGTTAGGGTCGGGCTGGTCGTCTACTTCTCGACACTTCCACTATGTTGTGGCCTTACCATGCAGGCTCGAATCCCTTTCTAGTTTCGCCTGTTAATTTTAACTTTGTAAACTTCCAAATCATATGATGGATGTGTCGACATAGATCACATACTCATCAACGCCATGATCCCCTTTGTTTATTCCCCCGACGATGGTTCTCAAGAACTTTCAATGCATTCTTGCTCATCTTCAATCACCCTAATAATACATGAGACCCATGACGATACACAAACCTTACAAGATAGGTATTATATTCAAAACAAAATAAATTACATACGTGGCCGCTCAAGGCATGGACCATTCGTCTAGATATCTCATTATATTGGCCGCTGCCTCTGACATCTCGCAGGTTGTCTATATATATTAAAACAAATCCTAAACACCCTAACAAAACATGTACCTCATTCATGCCATCTCACACCTTCTGGAGTCTTCTAAATATTAAAAAAAATGCATGAAATTAGTGGAAATTGTGTCCTCTGTCTCTAGCTACCACATGCCCTTTCTGGAAGCGTCCTGGAACCGATTTCGTTTTGGGGTGGGTCGATGCTCCTGAATCAAAATTACAATTCAATATATTAATGATCTCCAATAGTTATGATATTTTCCAGGTATATTCTCTGTGGTTTTTCTTTCCATAGCTTTTGAATCACCTCAGTTGGACATTCCAATAAATAATTATGATAGTTTAAAGTCAACATACCTTTTAAAACCCCGATTTGGAGATATCTTGCTAGTTGACCTATGTTCTGATGTATCTCTAAAATTTTATACCCTTCTAAACTTGAAATTTCATCTTGCAGTACTTTTATATGTTGACCAAAATTTGATGTGCTAAGTGAAATTTAAAGTAAAATTTCCCAAAATCGCAGATTTTTGGTCCTTTCCAAAGAGCAAACTTGCATTGTTTTCCATGCACCCTATTTTCCAAATATTATTCTGAAATTTTCAGCTGAAATTATATGGGCCATATTCTTTCCAATGAAATTCGTTGCACTTGATTTGGATATTTACAAAAGCATATATGATATTTTACCCATAACACCTCTTTGAGACTAGCCTTAGGACTAGTCAAAAACCCTAATTTTAAGAAGCTATAAATACAAATTTGTAGTTAAACAAAGGCTTCAAAATTTTACCAAGTGTAATTTAGTATGTATTCTCAAATCTCTAAAAATATCATAGCCTAAAAGTTCATGGGAAAAAGTTACAGTGAACATACCCAGATGACTTGTCTAAAACTTATTTTAAGACTGGTCACAAACCTTAACTTTTAGAGGGTATATCTCCAAAAGTATAATGAACCAAACCATGAAATTTTGTACCACCTACATATTGGTATTTATCCTCACTCTCCTAAAGATTTGATTGTCTGAGTCTTCCTAGAAAAAAATGTATAGTGAAGTTTCTAGGTTGACACATTTGAAATTGATTTCATGACTCGTCACAAATCCTAACCTCCAAAGGATATATCTCCAAAAGTATAATGAACTAGACCCTAAATTTTTTACGACTTGTACCCTTATATTTCTCCTCAAATTTTTGTTGCTTGAATCTTTGCATAAAAATTTATAATGAAAATTCCAAGGTAATTTGTTTGAAGCAACAAAATCCTAGAATTATATGCTTTGATAGCAAATGTTATGATCCAATACTCAAAATATCATTAAAAACCATAATTTCACACCATGTACACCAATGTGAGTGTGGAGCACAATTCCAAGTTAGATAAGAAACACAAGTTACACAATAACTCCTTAAATAACATGAGAACCTTCATCAAATACCCAGATACATTCATACATATAAACTACCTCCCCTCAATAATGATTACATTATCTCTATATATAGCTATTCACACATTGCACAAGTGGCCCCTTTATTATTAGTCAAACTATTTACATATACATTCAACCCTATATATATTGCTTGTGTTGTCATTCCAAAAAAATTGTGATATCATCTCCCTCAACTAGTGAAATAACCCTACTTTTCAACCTCCATAATGTTTCTTCATTCTCTAGTAGCTTCTTTTTTGCTTCTTCCAATTGTTTAGATAATTTTCTCAGCTTTAATGAAGATGCATTATTTGTTATTATTACACTTTTTTTTTTTTTGAGGAAATATCTAGGTAGATCCACCCGAAGGGATCACATCCCATTGCCTTATTAACAGAGCCTAACCTTAAAGGCATCCAAGAGAATTGACTATGTGACCTCCCATTAGTGAGATTCTTTAGCGACGGGAAATCGACCAATTGAGCAAACCCTCATAGTTTTTTTTTTCATTGTGCCTTTGTGCATTTCGAGTTTTTTCCTCCATTCCACTAGCAATCTCTAAACTTTTTTCAAATTAGCTACAACTAGGGACATCATTGTTTCTCCCATGTTTGGGTCAAATTTGTCTTAATTCATAGAGTCTAAGCTTCTTAACTCTTATTCTAGCAAAAAATATTTGAATTTGAAGGAACCAATGGGTTTTTTTTTGTTAGCTTGTGATATCTGAATTGAAGTTGGTATATGGTTTGAGACTCCTCCTTCACCAACCGAGGACTTTAACATATATCTTCTAAAACCCTTTCTACCACCCTGAATATGTTAAGAACTTTGACACTCTTCCTCTTCCTATTTTGATTTTTATCCAAAATAAAACCATCTCAATAACTTCCACATCACAAAGCCCAAGTTCTTCAAACATTTGGACAAAATATCTAACGAAGGGGTCTTATTTGGCTCACACTTTGAACTCCACACAAAGAAATCCACCTTCCCCACAATGATCCCTTCCATCAATAGATGTTGATGGACAATGCTTTAGTAACAAGTGGTATTTCTTTAGTCTCATGATACGCAGCCTACGACTTTGGCTTTGGCTGAATCATTTGTAGGATAGCGTAGGGTAATGCGCTTTCACAACCAGTTTGGGTACACAATCACATCTAACGCAACAAATGGTGGCTTCTCGAAATAATCAAAACAAAGCTAATCAAATCGATTTCCAAAAATGGGTACACATGAACAATGCTTTAGACAAAAATCCTCTAATAATTTCTAACCAGTTGCAATTGACGTGGATGATGGGAGCAAAACTGCTTATAAGCTTGGAAATTTTAGTGATCTATAAATTTAGGTAAAACATAACCTTTGTCCCGCGAGGTGAGTAAAAAATGTCACCCTTGGGAACTCGAAAGGACGTGATATAGTTTAATCAATGGAGACTGAACTGAAATTAGAAAAGATGTGATACAGGTTAATCAATCAATCTCCATTGATTACTATAGCCAATAAATAGTCATGTAGGAAAGGGAGGCACATTGATCACTTGTATGGCGAACCATGATTTTATAAAATGTATATTCATTTAACGAATTTTCTGTACAAGTCCAATCATTATGCAGTGATTGGATGTATGTAGGTAATCAAAAAAATAAATCATAGCTAGGTGTGAGGCCGAGATTTCACGACTTATAGGACTTTTTTCCATTTTTAAATTTTGAAATGCTAAAAATGATAGTTAAAAGATAAAAATTGACACTGTATATTTGATGTCTAAGTATTTAAGACACTGCTTTTAGATTCTAATGAGTTATAAATTTTAAGTGATTTAGACATAGCTCAAGTCAACTTGCTTACTTACATCATCGATGATTAGTTGGGAATGGGATTCTCCTAGATACAAAAATGAATACTAGAAATATTGGAGTAGTGGCCTCCGATGAATGCTAAAGCTTTTTCATATAGCCGAATTGGGCAATTGTTGTCATAATCAGTGACTATATTTATGTGAATAAATGTATATAGCATAAGAATACTTATGAGATTAACTGGTATACACATAATAACAATAATTGATTCGATGGTATACATGAAGTTGTTCTTTGGGTATATCATGCTTATATAGTTATATTTAGAAACTATGATATATACCATGACATATATCACTATATATATGATTATTGAATACTTGGTTAACTTAATATTCTTATTCTTATTGATAACTTGGATTTTCTTGTTGTGGTTCCTAGTTGGTCTGGTTGTGCCTACCTTGTTTTGCAATCGAAGGCAACTTGTAATCAATGAATTCGAGCAAGTAATCAATGAATTTGAGGATATCGCGGAGAACAACAATAGGGATGTTGTTGTGAAGGTTGCAACATGGTAATTAGCATGTGCTCATTGTTGTTTGATGGTCCTTAAGTGATCACTATTTCGGGTTTTATATTATTATTAAAAAAATATAATAGTACTGTGAGCTTTAAGGAGCACTTTGCAATTCCACTACAGGAAAGTTTGGCATCAAATGCATGCAATATGCCTTTACATAGGTTTTAATAATATATTGATACTAACGATTTGAGTGTGGAGTAAGCCTGGGTGCAACTATAAAGCTCTTCATTCTTAGTTTCTTTTTATTGAAATCGACCTCTTGTGCTATGTGTAACTGTAATTACGTGTTCAATTTTTTGAACTAGTTTAATACTTCTTTATAAATGACAATAGAATCTCTCGAATCTCAATCGATGCTAAGAAATTCCATGTCAATGAATTCAATTGAATCTTATTCGATGCTAAGAAATTCCATGTCAATGAATTCAATTTCTTTTACATGTGGCTACATGGAAAATACACACATCTTAAAACTCGTTTCATGGTGATTAAGTATAAACTATTAAAGTAAGCTACAAATTTCTTGTGACTTGCTTCCTCTGCACGATTGTTCAGCAACCCCCCCCCCCCCCCCCGCTTCATAAAGGACCTGCTTCCTCCACACAATAAAGCTCTACACAATTGTTCAACCTCTCACCTACGTAAAGGACCTACAACTACGTCAGTTCTAGCATGAGTGGGCATAACAATAGCATAACAGTGTCAGTGTTAGAACACTCATTGACGAAATGACCATTCACAAAATTAGCCTTTTTTTTCGATTTTAAAATTATTTGTCAAGCACTGACAAATACTAAAAATAAAACGCCCTCCACCAAGGGAATTATATCCCATTAGAGCTCGCTCAACTAATCGGAAATCAGAAATAAAATTTGTAGAAAATTAGGAAATTATTTTTTAATTTACTAGAAAATAGAAATATTAAGCATTTTCTCCTAGCTTTGGTTAAAATTGCAATAAACTCGGGAAAATATTGAAATTCAATGTGGGTCAACGCGAGGTGAATGCTATAGTCCCCGGTGAGGCATGGACTAATAAGGTGAAACCAAAGAAGGGTTTTGAGGAACCAACATTTGTAGATTTTACAAATGATCCCATGTCATTCATGGGGGTGTAAGATATAGTGATGACTCATGAATCAACTCCCTATCGTTGTTTCCTTAATTGATTATCCATTTGGAAACGTTGTTTCCTTAATTGATTATCCATTTGGAAAGGGGAAAACGATACACGAGTCATGTGATTTAGATTAGGAAAGAGAATACCCTTTTAAATTAATTAAATGATGCAAAATTATTAGCATTAACATTGTTATAATCTCCAACTATATTGAATTATTCTATTGGTTCAATTAAAATAAGAAAAGAGAGAGGGAAAAGGGTAGCCAACTAGTTTGCATGATCCTTAATCAAAATTTTGAAAATAAGATTGTCGCTTTATATAAATTGTAAAACAATTAAACCAGTGCACATAATTCACAACTAATCATTTATATATTACGGAAACAATTAAATCACTGAACATAGTTCACAACTAATCATTTATATATTACGAAGAGTTAAAAATCAAATGTATAATATTATTTCCTAAAAAATAATGAAAACTTATAAATTGAATTTATAGTATTAAATTTGAACTCCAAATTATAAAAGTCAAAATATTGAAAATAATATCTAACTAAAATAAAACAAAACTTAAAATAATTTTAAAAGCAATTAATTATTTTAATAAAAACAATTTTAAAATAAAAAATTATATTAAAACTAATAATGATTAACACTGCGTCAATAAATTATTAAAATTTACATTGGCAAAAATGAAACCTCGAAAATTCTTACTCTAATTTACATAACACAAAATAAAATAAAATATTTAAAACTTTCTCAAAATACTATGAAATAAACTTCACAATACCATGAAATAAACTAAATATTATCCCGGACACAAAACACTTAAAATGAAATAAGGCTCCATTAAGATACCCAACCAAAAAATAAACTAAGTATTATCCATGAGACAAAACACTTCAATTGAAATAAGGCCCATTAATATACCCAACACAAGTCACTATTGTAATTATATCTCAAAAGAAAATTCAAATTATTATAGTGCATATATCATTGTAAACCAAACACAAACTTAGTTCAATGCAAATAAATATTACTATGAAGATGTACAGCAACATTATTGTGATAGAACAAATGAAATCTACCGAATCACTGCAAATAAAATTCCCTAAATAATTACAAGATCTATAAAACAATAATAGCATGCTAAATATTAATATTATACATATAGGTATTAAAAAAAATGTGAATTTGACATTACAAAATCTACTAAAACAATAATATCATGCTAAATATTATAGATAGAGATATTAAAAAAATGTGAATTTGACATTAGCGAAAATAATGTTAGAGTGGAAAACCATTTTCTTGAAGATTAAAATCAATGAAGCAAAAAAACATTGTAATTTTATTAATGAATATAAGTTGGAGATACATACAGTTGTGGAACTATCAAACACGTTTTAGATCGACACTAATGAGGAACAAGTCAACATTCATCTGTAACATTAGTATACAAGAGCCACAATTCAAGGGAAAATATTTTATATCTCCATTGCAATGGATGAAGAATGATCACAAAGGCTATACTTATAAATATATTTATATTTATGTATTATCATTATTAGTGTACAATTATGATTAATACTCACTCTAAGATGTATAATTACTCCACATCAATGTTGTGTGTATATGTTAAGGGTAAGGGGAAGAGCACGGGAAGAAGCCGTTCTACTAAAAATGTGTAAATACACCACACATGTGAATGTTTGTAAAGATGACACACAATAATTGTTTTTCATGTACACACCACGTGCCACCCTCTCCAAGATATATAAGTACTTTCCACCAACGTTGCGCTTATGCATTCAAGAGAGGCTTAACAACAAAGCTTGGAAAGAATGCATAAATACACCATGCATGCTAATGTTTGTGGAGCTTGGAAAGAATGCATAAATACACCATGAATGCATAAGTAAATTGTTTTTCATGCATGCACTACAATTGCAATTGCACCAAACACCCACTCCACGATGCACAAGTACTCCCCACCAACATTATTTGAGGGGGTAAATGTTCCCATAGTAACACATGGGAAAAATATCTAAATACACTAGACATAAGAATGTTCGCAAATTAAGCACAAATGAATTGTGATGTGACCTAGCCCACGCTTCCACGTAGCCTTGGCTTTCCACCTGTTCGGGCTTTATGACGTGGTGTGTTTGGTTTGTTGTTTTGGCGGTTGTATGCAATATGGATAACAGATATTTTGTTTGGAAACTGGGAATAATTTAATGCGTTAATAAATGCCCACCTACAGTCCTTGGGTCTAGTTCCCTCCGTTTGGTCTTTGCCCAAAATGCTTTTGCTTCCCAGTCATTCACAATGTCTCTATTCTGCTGTGCGGCTCTGCAAGGGTTTGTTTGTCACAACATATGGTTTTCGTTCCGGCGCATATAGCAATCTCTGGTTTTTCTTCTGGGTATGGCTGTAAGTGAACGCTGGCCTTCCAAACTTGTTTGCGCGGTTGTCAGTGGTTTTTCCCTGTGGAACGAGTCTGTCTTGGCTCTGGAGGTGTGCTCGCTCGAATTCCTTTCACACAGTGAGTTCTTTGTCTCGTTTTGTCGTCCTTCTGCTATTTGGTTTCGGAATCTGGTCTCTCGGCCAATGATTATCATTTGTTGTTGTTGATATTGTCCTTTGTCTCTGCTACGGTGTGTAAATCAGTTAACTTCTGGTGCCAATGATCTCAGGTGACAGCATGATGGTCTTCCGCGGCCACAAACCAGGTAACTAGTTCCTTCCTTGATTTGGTTTGACCTTCTTCTGGTACAGTCACTGACCAAGCCTGCTCCTCCTATCTCAGGCTTCTTCGGTTTGTCGGTGGCTCTGTTCCGCAAGCTCCTTGGTCCGGTCGCACCCAGGTACGTTATATTTTCCTTCTGCTTCTATTTGGCTTCGGTTCAGGTCTCACTGTACAGGTATGCTAACTAGAATTCGTTTGGTTCGTGCAGGTCAATGGTTCGACCTGGATACACGGATTTCTCACGGTTCGGTCTCCAAATGTGGCAACCCTCTGCCGGTAGGCTCTGGCTCTTTAAGTCCGTCAATTTGCAGTTAGGGTCTTTGAGTCTCTGTAGGGTTTGTCACTCGCCGTCTTGTAGTTGTGTTCAGTCTGAATCGCTTTCACAAATGAAGCTTAAGTCTGGCTTCAATTTCTGTTTTGGTTGGCTGTCCGTTTGGGTTAAGGGTGTTCCCTGTTATCAAACCCTAGGCTAGGGTTTGTCCGTTCTGTGGACGCTGGCACTTGTTTTTGTTTATGAACGAATGTAATATCTATGTGGTTTGAAACAACAACAATATGAACACAATTTATTGATCTCTGTTTGCTTATGAAAATATAAAGATTCGTCCGAAATTACCTTTGCTATGGTTTGTTTTCTCCGGCACTCTGTTTTCGGTATTATCTTCCCGGTGGTCTCACCGTGCTTTACTGTTCTGGCTGTGGATTCGATTCGTTTGTTCTTCGCTCTGGTTATGGACGTATGTATGAATTCGATATTGTTTGTTGTTCAGTGAGGACAAAAGAAAACACGACCTACAGTGGTCGTCCTCTGTCTGCTAGCATTGTATCAACAGTTCAATGAATGAAATATAATGGCACAGTATGTAGGCAATGACACAGATGGACAGTTAGAAAAATATGTTTTGTCTCTTTTTATTTCTTGATCCTGGAAAAATGCTGAACCTTTTCCCTGTTTTACATTGCTACATTTATACATCTTTTGTTTACAGTTAATTGAAACTGTAATTGCTTTCAGTTAAACAGAAATAATATAGTTGTGTAACTACTAGCTCTCGGTTCAGTTTACTTGACAAGATTTCATTTGGACATTTTTGTCTTTTCCTCTTTAAGTTGACAGAACAATTTCTAACCCGTTGTTTATTAAGGTCAGACAACTAACAACCCTAACCGACCCATAACTTTTGACTAACACAACAATTAAAAGAAAAACAAAACAAAATCCTACCTCATGTCCTGATAAGTTAAACATAAAAGACAATCCAAAAACTAAAAGACAATCCAAATGCTAAATCAACTTTCCAAACTGGCAGAGACTTCACCCAGTCATGGTGCCCTAGCTGGATGCTCCTGCATCAAATTGGCTCTTACATTTATACCAAACACCCATTGCAAAATGCTTAATTACACTGAGAATATTAAATTTACATACTAATGCGTTGGCATTTAAATAACCTCCCAATTATACACACTCCAAAAAAAAGCCTAAATATGTTCTTTCTAATATATTTTCTTAAAAAAATGATGGACTCACAATGTCAAACTTCCATGCTTATGTTGCGTAATGTAACTATGAAAGACCATTAAGGGGCATCAAATTAGGTTTAATTTGCGAATTCAAATTTTAGCAAGTTGAATGAATAAGAAACAATGTACAAAATTGATGATGTAAAGTAAATAGAGTAGCCAATTCCATAATTTAGCAAGCAACACTTGAGGAAGTAGCGAATATGCATGCCTTCTATTATTGTTTTATGCTTTGTAAGGTTTTTAGGTTGTTTGATTTATTATGTAAAACTTACCCTTATTAGAAATAATGAATAACTTTTTCTCTAGACATTAATAAGGTAAACTATAGACTCACATATTGCAATGAATATTGCTGTTATTGAATCTCTTTGAAATGCTTTTGATTGTATTTTTTTGCAACTTTGCTATAGTTTCTTTTATTAATACAAGATTACTATTAAAAAAAATAAAATAATAAAAAATATTTTTTAACAATTTTCTATGAAAAATAATTCTTTGATTGAATATTTGAAATAAAAAATTGTAATCTTTTTTTTATTAATACATGTCTCTTGATTACCACTAAATTATAAAAAATATTTCTTAACGATTTCTTATGAATTTTTTTTTGTTTTTTTAATTGAATGAGAATTTTAGGAGAATTGGTAACTTTGAAAGTTCGACTGCCACTATTACACTAGATACAACTATTTCATAAATACCACAAATGAGCCAGTTACAACATGTCTCCGGAAACTTAAACCCACACAGTTGGGGAAACAAACTGTTCACAGAACCACTCGAGTTAAGATCCTTTGAATCTCTTAATAAATGAGGACATGAGGGTGGACTTTGATCCACTTATGTGTGCAAGGATCACGCAACCATTTAATATTGTTAATCTGGGTGCAACCACACGTTTGACCACTACGAGGTGCCCCCATAGCTCTACGAAATTCTTCGTGGGAATTGAACCTTTTTCAATGGCGAAAAATTCCCCACTTTCCACCATTAAATCCAACCCTTTTGGGATTTATGATTTTTTTTTTAATTAAAAAAAGTACTAAGAAAATATAATATGTAAATTTCAAAAATCTAAACAAGTTAAAAGTTAATGAATTTCTTATAGAATTAAAGTAAAAGTATATGATAATGTTTTAGTGTTTATAAAGCATAATATCAACCCTATTTTGGTGGAAGTAATTGGTAATGAATTACAATGGGGTGAAAGCAAGGGACTTACATTTGTCAATTTTACAAATAACCCCACCTAATTCATTGGGATGTAAGATATATTGATGACTCCTAAATCAATCTTTTATTGTTATTTTTCTTGATTGATTATCCTTTGGCACAGGGAAGATGATTGATTATCCTTTGAGAAAGGGAACATGATGCACGATTCATGTAATTTAGATTATGAAAGAGAACACCCCTTTCAAATTCATCCAAAGATAGAAAATGATTAACATTATCATTGTTATATTCTCTAACTATTTTGAAATAATATTGAGAGAATGAATAACCAACTAGTTTGCATGATTCTTAACCAAAGATTAAGAAGTATAATATCTCTTTACAAATTTGTAAAACAATTAAATCAATCTACAATTAATCATTTAAATATTATGAAAAGTTAAAAATCAAATATATAATATTATTTCTAGTATATTATAAAAAATAAAAAATAAAATATATAGTAACAAACTTAAACTCCAAATTATAAAAAACAAAATATGAAATATAATATATAATTAAAATAAAACAAACTATAAAACAATTTTAAAAATAATTAATTATTTTAATAAAAAATATTTAAAAATAAAAATTTCATAAAAAGATGGAAAACTACTTTAATAAATTATTATTATTTATATTAACAAAAATAAAACTCTCACACAATTTTTACAATGATTTGCATAACGAACAATAAAACATAATATTTAAAATCTCAAAATATCAAATGCTAAACTTCACACTATCATAAAACAAAATGAAGATTATATTGGTTATCGAGGATAAAAACCCTTGAAATGAAATAAGGCTATATTAATATTCCAATACGAATTTATATTATAATTATATTTCGAATAAAAATTTAAGTTATTATAGTGTTCCATATATAATTGTAAATTCAACAAAAACTTAGTTTAATGCTTATTACTATGAAGATGCAAGGCAATGCTATCATGGTAGAACAATGAAATCTACCAAATTACTATTAAAAAAAATTATTAAGTAATTACAAATCTAGCCCAAAAAAAGATAACATACTAAGCATTATCGAATTTATAAAAATATTGAAAAAAATTGTGAATGTGACTTTGGAGATTTTTCAAGATTAAAATGAATGAAACACCAAAAAAAAACATCCTAGTTTTGTTAATGAAGATAAGTTGTTAATAAATTTAGGTGTTTTGACGAATATTTGTGATTGGTGTTTTTTTACATAGGAGTCATTTATGGAGGCAGAAGAATTGCTTGGATGATTAAAAGTGGTCAGGATCCAGGCAAATATTTTCAAAAAATCTTGTAGAGGCAGTGTTTGAATCGTGATTTTGATGGTGAAAATGGATTCAACACTATCAAAAATCTCTAAGGCATCTAAAATCTAAAAGCTTAACAACTGAAACTTGGATTTACAAAAACCCCTACCGGATTTTCTTAAAATATGCCCAAAGTTTCCATGGCTTTCAAGGCAAAAAAGTAGTCTCGTTAGACTACTACTTTCAAGTATATGCATTGCTAAAAATGGTTTACATTTATGCAAAGCACTCACTTCAAAACGCATAATTCCCCAAATGGGAACCATTTTAATAGCATCTAGATTATACACTAAAAAAGAGGGTCTACATTTATTTAAAAAGAATGATTGACTCATAAAGTAAAACTTGCACATATTAATTATATAATTATTTTATTATATGCTTAAGAATATGTGTGTTTTTTTTTAAAAGGTTATAAGTTTAAATTTAGAGAAGATAGAGTATGTATGTCTTCATAAATTTTAATTCAACAATCACATCTCTCTATGAAGGTGGGTCCTTGTCCTGTAAACAACGAGTATTATACATCAATTTGATGTCTGCCTTAGTTGTGACTTTAAAATTGGACTATTATTATTATTATTATTTATAGAATTGATTTAGAACAATGGGTGTTATACATCAATTTGATGTCTGCTTTAGCTGTGACTTTAAAATTGGATTATTATTATTATTTATAGAACTGATTTAGTTTTTTCATGGGACAACCAAATGGATGGCACACTGAGATGTTATTGCCTCCACATGGTTTCAAATCCCACGGGGACATCTATAGCCCTTGTGACAAGGCTTAAGGAGTAGCCCCCCCCACCCTTCCTAATATATCTCATATATAATCTCGGTGAAAAGTTGCTTCAAATATTCACCATAAATTTTAACATAATTCCGATCAAAATCAAGGATTCTATCATCATTTGAGCATGTGATCATGCCTCCCACGGTATTGGAATTGACTAATAACTGGAAACTAATAATGAAATGAATGATTTTAATGACGTCCACAAGGCTGAGCAGCCTAAGAGACCAAGAGAATAACAACCTTAACTCATCTTCATATTCATTTTGATGTCAAATCTTCTGCTATGAGTCTTGACTAGAAGGCTAGCAATTTGATTGATCTTATCTTTGTCAAATAGATGGTGCACGTTGTCAACCTTTAGATTGTTTTCATACTAAATGCGGATATCCTTATATGCTGCACATTCCATGACACAGTGCCATTTCGTCTCCACGACACCCTTATCGCAAAAAATGCAAGTTCTCTCTTCCCAAACTTCCTTGGGGCTCTTCCACCTACGAGTGTCACATCTAAGGTGATGTGACCCTGTGTTCAACCATGCCACTAGCACCCTTGCTTTTCCTTTAATAGTTGCTCCTAAATATGTTTTCTCACCATGGTCACAAGTTGGGTTGAACTCTTTGATGTATTATGCTTTTTTACGACCATTGTGATTGGTCTACATGGCAATCCTAAATTTTTCCATCACAATTTTTTTTTTATTTCTTCTTTGGTGCTAGGGCATTCATGTAGCTTGATATTCCACTTACTCAACCACTTTTTGTTTTGCTTCATCCAAGTTTTCTTCCTACGATCTAATCCCTCTTCCATAACTATCTTGGGCCAATGCTGGTTATCCATGTTTCTAGCCTTATTTAAATAGCTTATTAACTTGATTATCGTTGTTGCCTCCAATAGAAAAGTACCTGCTTCAATGAAAAGGATTTCATACGAGACTGTGGCTTTAACTTTGAGATTGCTAGTAATTAGTTATTTTTGTATTCTTTCTAAGTGCCTCCCACTGCAAGTTGACATGCTACTTCCTTATACCTCACAATCATAAAGAACAACCAACGTAACCAACAAACCAAAAAAGATTTTTTTGATTTCTAATATCAAAATTTAACCTTTTTCAACCTATTTTAAAATAAGTATGAGGCTCTCCATCCTCCCTAAATTCTTTTCGTCCTAATTCTCCCAAGTAAACTTCTAGTAGAACTCGATCCGAAATATTTATATTCTTTCACTATCTCGAGAAAACTACCTTTCAACAGAAAAGCACTAGGTTTGTCTATCGCGATAATAAATGTATTTGACCGGATTCCGACGCACATGGTCGGAGAAAAGTTTACTCGCGTAAAGTTTTAAACGACGTGCCATATGCGTTTGAACATAACGGGGACTGATTGACATTGAATCAGGGGTAGGGTTATTGGTCAACAGCATACAGTTCGGAATCCCCACGTGAGTGGAGATGAAATTCGTGGAGCCATTGACTCATATAGATAAATCAGGGTTGCTTATTGGCTAAGTCTCTGCACAGAAAACATACCCTTTACGCGTCATCAAGCTTCTATGGCCCCCTCACGCTTGTAAGCGTCAGGATTTCGATTCCTCCTGCTGGTCTATGTATATAGGGAGGCCATGCTTCATTGTTCTTTGAAAGTGGGGTACCTTTACATTTCGCATTACCGTTAATCTACAGCGAAATTCTCAAGGGGTGGCAAAAATTCCCCCAGAGGGAAAATTTCGTCCTTTTCTATTACCAAAAAGGACTGGCAAAACTGTTCGTTGCATATATATATCTCCCCACCATAGATCCAGTTTGGCAGGCCAGTTACTTGTAAATCAGATAGCCCATTTCTCAGATTCGGAGTTCTAGAGATGGATGAGGTAAAGGGCAAGGTCAAGGATTTTATGAAGAAAATAAACAACCCCTTTGCCTCTTCTTCTTCTTCTTCTTCTGGAAAATTCAAAGGCCAAGGTCGAGTTCTGGGCTCATCTTCGTCTTCCTCGTCGAACCAGAAGCCAACCTCCACAATACAAAGGCCTCAGCAATCGGTAGCCCCAGCCCCATCATCGGGCAGCAAAGGCATCATCACGAAACAAAACAATACAGGTAATTCGAAAGAACCCATTGAAAAAGACCTCTCAGAGTCCTTATCCCTTAATCAATCTGAACCTAAAATTAGAGACGGAGTTGACCCATTTAATTCTAAGGCAGATGGATTTGACCCATTTGATACTCTCGTTTCATCTACAAGAGGACCCAAATCAGGGACATCCTTGGATATGTTTCAATGCCCTGTTTGCAGTAAGTGGTTTAATTCAGAGAATGAGGTTTCCGCCCATGTTGAGAATTGCTTGGAAAACAACCCAACTGATGAGGCTGAAAAAAATCCGTCAGAGGGCAAATCAGAAGCAAGGGATGAACTAGTAAATCAGGTGGGCATCTTTGTGTCTGGAAATCCCTCTAATGCGACTTTTGAGATCCTTCTGAAGCTGCTTAGGAATATTATCAATGATCCCCGTAACGAAAAGTTTCGCAGAATTAGGATGAGTAACCCTAAAATTCAAGAAACTGTTGGCATGGCTGTTGGTGGTGTAGAACTATTGGAAGCTATTGGTTTTAAGTTCCAAGCAGAAGGAGAACATGTATGGGGTGTTATGGAAATGCCGTCCACAGAGGGATTGAGTGTCATTACTCATGCAATTGCTCTTTTGGAACCTCACGTTCTCAGTCCCATATCATCGTCATCGGTTTCATCAGATCGTCAAAAAAGTGCTTCTGCGGAACCAAAGAAAATTGACAGACAGGTTAGATCTTTACCTTGGTTGAATCTTTTGTTTTTTGGTTGTGAAATTGCTTCGTTTAAACTTCAGAATCATTAGAATTGACTCGTCATTGTCAGGCATCTGAAGTGGGTGGCCTTCCTGTGTGAGACAGCCATTGAAGGCCAATCTATTATTCACACTCTTTCAGAAGTTGCCATTACCCATTATTCACACTCTTTCAGAAGTTGCCATTACAGGGCCCTCTTCCTTCAAATTTTCTTTCAAAATTACCCAGAACTTGCTCTCGGCCCTCATGGTTTGTTCCCTTGGTAGGTGGCCTGACATGCCACTGCCTTAACCATTGAACCGCAACTCAATTAGCAATCATTTCCGTATAGTATTGAACTCTTTTTTAGCACTAACACCGGCAAAAACATGGAATCTCAACTCATTTTTGGCTTCATTTATAGTGCATCTATCTTCACTGGTAGTTGTCCCTATGTTAAAGATGGATACGTTGAATACTTTATTGGTGTAACCTTTAAGAATTGCCTTTTACTATTTACAAACACCACCTTTATTTTGACAGTCCAGACACTGATTTTGTTTGGATTAAATGCTATTTACAGTCAATTTAGTATATAATGTTTTGTCTAATATTGTGATCTTCTTACTTCCGGATCAAAACTCAGGATTCTGAGAATAAAATGAGAGCAGTTGTTTGTATGGGGCTTTAATGAATTGCAAGCAGCCTGCAGGGAAAGTGTTGTATTGCAATTTGCAAGTTTTCTATCATCTCATCAACGAAATGTTCTCATTAATTGTGTCGGAAGATGCTAATAGTTTATGTTCTAAATTATCCATCCAACCTTTTATTTCATTTATCTTAGTTCTTTAAGAAGCTACAGGTGGCATATGTCTATAATATCACAAAAGTTATGCAGAAATTGGCTACTGGTTTATAATTGTCTGTACCCTATTGCATATCCTTTGTTTTCCTGTAGACGTTTGTCAAACAGTTCCAGCAATGTAGGTGTGGAACAGACAAATCTTATGACAACAAATAGGATTTTGACATCTCAAGGAAATAATTATTGATGAAATCTTTTAATAACAACCAGCATTCTTCAATTTCAAACAAAACTCTATCTATATTTTCCACTAACAACTCAATTTTTTTGCTTATCTCAAAATATTGTTTCCAAATTAAAATTCTTCTTTCATTTAACCAGAACTTCTTCCACTCGTACTGGACTATATCTTTCTCCTGCTAATAAGATTAACAATGAAAAGAAAAATGGATGAATAATAATAAGAAAATAAACAAGCATAGATCCATTTTCAGCAGCAAGAGGTCCTCTTTTCAGCTCTGATAGACTTACTGTTGGGTTTTTAAATCCATTTTGGTGCTTAGATCTGGGTTAAGATGGATCCATGCTAGTTATCTTAAATTTTCGGGATTGTTTTACATTTTTGAACTGAAACCAATTTATTTTTAATGCCTTTGGAAGGTTTTATTAAATTTGCTTAACTATCTTGAAAGTGGATTTTCAGGTGCGTGTATTTTTTGCTGCTCCAGAAAGCATGGCTGCTAGGATTGAACTTCCAGATTCTTTCTATGACCTTTCAGCTGCAGAAGCGAGAAGAGAAGCTGAATCAAGGAAGAAAAAGATTGAAGATTCCCAACTTTTGATTCCAAAATCTCTCAAAGAAAAGCAGGCAAAATCTGCACGGAAGAGATATAAAGCCACTGTAATTCGAATCCAGTTTCCAGATGGGGTAATCCTACAAGGTGTTTTCCTTCCACAAGAGCAAACAACTGCTCTTTATGAGGTTAGTTTAGAGGCTTTGGGAAAGAGTTGTAAAAATATGAAAGTGATTCTATATTGTTTCTTATTTTAGTGTATTTATTGTGTGTGAATATGTGAGCAATAATAGACAGCTTGAGAAATAAATAAAATAATCTAGTGGTTAGTTTGACCGAGTCTTTCTCTTATGAGTAAACTCGGCTCATTTCTGGGCCCACTTGATTTGATAACAAGTATTACAATTACTGGTCGAATCTCATAACAAAGGTTTGTGTGTAGAACTCATACTATGTAAGTGCTCTTGTTGTATAAAATCCATGAAAATTTTGCTCTGCTTGAATGAACAAATCCAAAACTAACTTGTAACCCAAGACACAGAATTTTCTCCACTTAATTTGCAGCGAAATCAGAACAGAAATAAACACTGTCACACGATAGAAATAACACAGAATTTCCTAGGGAACCAAACTGGGAAAACCCTCTGCTAGCTGTAGAAAATTTATTGACAAAAGTCTGAGCAAACAGAATTTATTACAAGGCAAATTATTTCTCTGGAGAACAAGCTCGTTCTCCCTGCTAGTACTTAGCGCAAAGTTCAAACCCTGCTTGCAAGATCTTCTCCTTAGCTCCTAAATCCTTGTGCTGGCCAGCCGCTATTTCCTTGCGCTTTGCTGGAAATTGCCTCCTATTTCCTAGCGCACAGGTGGCTCCTATTTGCTAGGAATTTCTCCTAATTCCTAGTGCACACCAGCAAGGATTTACTCTGCCAAAACTGCTGAAAGGTCTTTCCTTCATGCTCTTCCTAGCTCTGCTAGCTCCTGCACACAAATTCGTTCTCTCTATTGTCCTGTCTCACCAACTCGTGCTCACAAAACAATGATCAAATCTGTGCCTTCATCCTCCTTATAAGCTTTCTGACCCATCTTGGGAAGTTTAGTTTTGGAACTCTGACATGTAATTGACTAGTTAACTGAGTCTGACTGACTCATGCAACTCGTCCTAGCCACAAATAACTTTTGAGACTGGACACTTGTCCTTTTCCAAAGCTAACTCGCACTAGGAGACAAATAACCGAGCCTCTAACTATTATCATGAGTAAAACTGCTTCATGAACCATCCTATTTCCTAGGAAGTCGTGCATGCTAAATGAAAGACTGTTTGTGGTCTTTCTTGACTAACGCACAAGTCAAGAAGGACCTTTTTCGCTACACTTTTCAACACTCCCTCTTAGCGAGGAAGGTGCTTTTGAAAAAACCTCGTCCTCCTGGATTTGTCTCTAACACTACCATGTTCTCCGCTGCTGCAGTTGCTCCCTCTGAACTAGAAGACTTCCTTGCATTCTTTTGCGGAACCTGATCTGAAGACTTGCTTTTTCCCACCATGTTCTGTGGGTCCATCACTTCAGTGATAACTTATAAGTGCCATGTACCCTGTGTACCTCTGTGGCTGCTTCTTCTGGATGAAGGTGATACTGGAAGATCTGACTCTCTCTTGACCTCCCTTAAACAAATCCTCTTCCCACTTGGATCGAACTCTCCCCATACTGGAGTCATCGACTGAGTGGCTGCCTCCACTTGCCCTGGGCTATGGTCCTCATTATCCTTCTAGTCGGTTCAACTGCCAACTAGCCTAGACTCAAATTGAGATACTTGTTGAGGCTCCATCTTGATAGCTTTGTCCTAGTCTTGCTCAACTATCACTTCTCTACTCTGAGCTCTCCCTGCCTTGTTGCTCAAGGCTGCACTTGTCTCTACCTGCAACTTGTAGAGATTCTTCACCCTCACACCTATCTACTTCTTACATCCAGAAGCGAAGTGTTGGGGGTATGCCTTACTTCTGCTGAAGATGATATCATATCCCTTGTCCTCAAGGGTAGCTACCGAAACAAGATTCCGCCTCAATCATGGAACATAGAGAACATCAATGAGATGAAGAGGATTACCTGACTCCCTCTGAAAACTGATAGTACCAATTCCTCTATCTGCATACATGCCATCATCTCCTAGCTCAATCTAAAACTGCATGCCCTTCTCCTTCAGGGGGTTGAAACTCTTCTTGTTCCTGATCATGTGGAAGGATGCTCTTGAATCAATATACCATATACTGCTATCTATTGAGATTTCCATGCAAGAAATCAATGAGAAATATTTCTTGAACTAGGCAGAAAATGCATCTACCTCTGCTATTGCAGCTACATGATCCTTACTGGACTCCTTCTTCCGCTTAGGACACTTAGTGGCATAGTGTCCAAGCTCATGGAAATGGAAGCACTTGATCTTGCTTAGAAACTTCTTGTTGCCCTTTTGACTAGACTTGGCCACTCCTTGGCCATCCTTGCCCTTGCTGCTTTTGCCTGCCAGGGCAAAGTTCTCCCCGTCCTCTTTCTTTGTCGATCTACCATCTCCGGTCCCTCTCCGGATCTCTTCCTGAACGCAGTCAGTCTAAAGCCTTTCCCAATTGGGAAAATTCTCTCTGCCGCTGACAACATCCTGGAAACCATACCAAGAATTGTGAAGTCCTAGTAAGGCCAAACTCACAATGTCATGGTTAGGTACAATCACGCCCACACCACCCAGTTCATGTTGTACTTGAGTGAACCATGAGAAATATGTGACAATGGGCTCATCCTTGCTCATCTGGATACTTCTCAACTTCTCCTTAAGAGCAAGCTTCCTATTATCACTGGTACTTTCATATAGTTCTAAAATGATTTTGAGCATCTCATAAGTTGTCTTCTTCTCATGGATATGAAGAATTATATGATCTCTAATCCCTTCTCTAATAATCCTCCTTGCTTTAATATCATTCTTAGTATGCTAGGTCAATTGTTGGGTATCTTGTGGTGTTGGTATGGCCTGCTTCACAAATTCTCGCACCCAATTATCCTCCAAAACTATCATGATCCTCCCTATCTATGGAACGAAGTTAGATGCTCCCTATAAACAGTGATCAACTCTCAATCCTTGGTACGCCATCCTGCGCCCCTAGAGAGCTCTGTAACATAGTGAACTAGGGTTGATTCACTAGCCCTCTTGGCTGCCCTTTAGTCCTTCAAAGTTTAGCTCCTTAGGCTCCAATAACTCTGCCTCTCCTATCAGCCTTGTAGTCCTTCACAAGGACTAAACTTAGGGCACAATAGATGCCTTCCAACATCCCTCCAAACTGTACTTAAGATGCCAACAATTTTTTCCCAAACTTGGACCATCAACCTAGCAATGCATCAACGTGGAAGAACAACAATCTTACCTTTGCAAAGGATGACTTCCACTGCATTAATTTTCCTTGGCCTATGCACCCAATCTTGAGGTTTCGACCCTCCTTCAAAACTTGTGTAACCCTACCTTTACAAGCCTTCTTTCATTGCATTGTAACTCGGCCTAGTACATGTTGCTGTTCCAAGGTTATCTACCTCTGTCCAACTCCCATCTAGGGCTTCAACCTTCTTGTAACAAGCACATAAATCTGTGGCCTGAAACACAAAGAATTACACAATAAAAGTGAGTACAAAACTGCCCTCAACCTCAACCACCAACTACCCAAATTCGGCCTGTACCAATCACAGGAAAAGACACAAGAAATTTGACTCCTTCCTTCGATGAGGCTCCTAGAGGTTGTGTGTTGAGATTGCAACAAGATGGAGCTTAGTGAAAAGAGTCGCCTTCACTAAGTGGGCCCGCAGGCTATTTTTGGCGCAAGTCTATTTTTAGACTATGTCTATTTTTAGACATATGGATCATGTCTATGGATTGCAGGTTGCTGTTTATGGATGATTGATCAAGTTGGGAAAAAATAGATGGACTTCTATTTTTGATGAAAGTGTGAGTGATCACAGTGTGAGTGATCAAAGTCTATCTTTAGACTGGCTGTCAAAAATAGAAAAGTCAAATATTATTATCTCACAATAATATTTGGACTATAAACTTAATCTTATTCTCTTGGAGCACTTCAGTTTGAGCTACAGAGGTGGCACATGCAGCTGTCAGAAGGAAATACGCTCTTCTTATGAGTCAGTTGAGTTGTTGCATGCATGACTTCAGTTAGAACTCAATCAATTGAGTTTGGTGGAGTTGATTGTGGAGTTGATGGAGTTGTGTTCAGTTTAGCTTTGTTAAACTGGTTGTATTTAGTCTAACTGGCAAATAGACTAGAGATGAGTTGGGTGAATTAGTTATTAATTAATTCACAAGTTATTAACTCATAATACAACTAATGAATACATCAGTTAACTCAGTTGCATGTCAGTGCATGTTCAGTTCAACAGGGACAGGTGGTAGAGAATCAGATTGCTATCAGTTGTGACTATAGTTGTGCACAAGATCTTGCACAATCAAGGGATTGAGTATGCCAATGAGTTTGCTCACGTATTTGCCCACATTATAGCTTGTGCTCACGTCCAACAAAGAGTGAGTGACTATTTTGCAGGTGAAAAACGAGTTTGGTGAGCCATTCTCATCAGTTCTTGAGCAGGTATTGAGCAGTGGAGGCAGGCAAGCAGTGGAAGAGATTTGGAGATCAGATCTGAGCTGTATTGTGTGTAACAGAGGTGGAGATATTTGTGAGAAGTATTATGCTGTGTAATGTTACATGACTCAATCATTAATATACAGATAGTTGGGGTTTTTAGCGAGATGCTTTCCCCGGGATACATACTGTGTTAATGTGTGAATGCTCTTGATGTTTTATTGTTATTGATGCTGCTATATTGATGATCAACGTAGAGGAGCTTATGTATTGTGTATGTATTCCACAATAGTACATGATCAGGATAATCTCTGTTGAATATGTGTTAAATTATTCAAAATTTCTACATGGTATCAGAGCTGCTTGATTTGTAGAAGAGATTTTTACAGGATATCAAGCGAGGATTGATCATCAGATCTATTATTCGGGAAGTGTTTACATTTTATTTCTTCAGGCAGAGTCTGTAATCGGGCTAGGTAGCCTCTGGATTCATCCTTCTTTTGGAAGGTGAGATATCCGGTGAATGCCCATACAGTCGATCTCTGTACAAGAAATATTTTGTTCTCACGAATTCTAGATCGGAAGCAGTTGAGTTGGTCGCTGGTGGAATTCGAATTTGCAGTAGTGTTGTTGAAAATGTCTTTCAACGGATTGCAAATGTTATTCCAAAGCAAGAGCGACCTGGCGCTCAAGGATAAACTCAGAAACAATAAAGGTGAGAATGGATCTTCATCAAAGGTATCTGATGAAGAGAATTGCGCTTTGGCTGCCAAAGCAAAGAAGGGGAAGAACAAGAAAGCTTCTCATTCCGGTGCGAAAGGCAAGAAGCAGGATATGTCCAAGGTGAAGTGTTTTCACTGTCACCAGCATGGACACTATGCCACTAATTGTCCGCAGAAGAAGAAGAACAAGCAAGCTGCTGGATCTGCAGGGGGAGAGGCCTTAGCTTCTCAGTTTGAGCTTGATTTTTCATTGATCGCATGCTTGGTTTCAAGTGTGATGGGATTAGTGTGGTTCTTGGACAGTGGTGCGTCTTTTCACATGACGGGAGATAGAGATTTGTTCTCTGATCTGGAGGACAAAGATCTTGGAGTGCACATCGAGATGGGCGATGATGGTAGATACAGTGCGACCGGTATCGGTACCATTTCCTTTGAGAGGGAGTCTGGTAAACCCTTTGTATTGAAGGAAGTCATGCATGTTCCAGGATTGAAGAAGAATCTCATCTCAGTGGCGATGTTAGAAGACAAGGGGTATGATGTTGTTTTCAGCGAGGGAAAGGCCTTCCTGCGCAGTAAGACAACTGGTGAGACTCGGAAGATAGGGGTTCGAGTGAGGAACCTTTATCAGTTGCATGTAGATGGATGCGCAGCAATGGCGGGCAAGGCAGAAGGATTGGTGAGCCGGGATGATGGCGAGTTGTGGCACAGG
The DNA here is from genome assembly GCA_031772625.1 of Pinus tabuliformis. NCBI lineage: Eukaryota > Viridiplantae > Streptophyta > Pinopsida > Pinales > Pinaceae > Pinus > Pinus tabuliformis. Next base: position 2,007,622,430 of record CM062816.1, read on the forward strand.
AGATTGGGTCACCTTCACCATGGAGCCTTGAAGATACTGCAGCAGATCACTACAGGGCTTCCTAAAGGCACACTTGCGCAGTCAGATCAGTGCAAGGGGTGTACTTTGGGGAAGTTTGTGGAAGCCACCTTTCACGAGAAGGATAGTCGCGCGACGACGATCCTTGAGAGAATTCACACAGACGTGTGTGGACCTTTCTCAGTTGCTTCGACAGCAAAACACAGGTATTATGTGATTTTTGTTGATGATTTCTCTCATAAGTGCTGGATCTTCTTCATGCAGAAGAAGAGCGAGACATATTCAAAGTTCTGTGAATTCAAAGCACTGGTCGAGAAGGAGTCGGGGAAGAAGGTGAAGGCTCTTAGGAGCGATAATGGTGGTGAATACATCTCGGACGAGTTCAAGGATTTCTACAAGACAGAAGGGATTCGTAGAGAGCTCATAGCTCCCCATAACCCACAGCAGAACGGGGTAGCTGAGCGGAAGAACAGAACGATTGTGGGTGCTGCACGGGCAATGTTGCATGATCAGGGCCTACCCCTTCACTTGTGGGCGGAAGCATGCAATACAACAGTTTATGTGCAGAACCGTTGTCCTCATAGGATACTTGGCATGAGTACACCTGAGGAGACTTATTCTGGTAAGAAGCCTGATCTTTCTCATTTGAGGATTTTTGGTGCTAACGTTTACATGCATGTGACGAAGGATGCCAGGAAGAAGTTGGAGTTGACCGCAGAGGTTGGGATATTTGTGGGGTACACTGATACGCCCCACAACTATCGTGTGTATTTGCCAGACAATGGTAAAACTGTTGTGTGACAGGATATAAAATTTCAGGAGGAGAAAGCCATGAAGTGTTCGCTTGAGAGGGAGCTACACTTGCATGCAGATGAGGAGCTATTAGTTCTTAAGGATGAGCTTCAGGACGTGGATCAGCCACAGGACGAGGTTCATGGAGTGGAAGAGACCACTCATGCAGCGCCAACCATCAGAGGGCGAAAGCGCTTGACAGAAGCTGAGTGACTGGCTCAAGATGCAGAGAAAGTTGTAGGACCACCTACAGCCCAACGCAGGCAGAGACAGTCACCTGATCGGTACACTGGATACATGGCTCTTATGAGCAAGTGTGTTGTGACTGAGCCATCCTCTTTCGAGGAAGCTGTGGAGGATCCCGCATGGGTAGACGCCATGGTGGAAGAGTATGATTCTATTGTCAGAAACAGTGCATGGGAGATTGTTCCTAGACCGGAAGGGAAATCAGTGGTGGGTTCGAGATGGATCTACAAAGTTAAGCAGGCAGCTGACGGGAGTGTGGAGAAGTACAAGGCAAGATTTGTTACCCGAGGCTTTTCACAGATTTTGGGGATCGATTATGAGGAGACCTTTGCACCTGTCGCAAGGTATTCTTCCATACGGACGATTCTTGCTCTCTCAGCGCAGATGGGATGACACATTCATCAGATGGATGTGAAGACTGCGTTCCTCAACGGAGTCATTGAGGAGGAGGTGTATGTTGAGCAACCCGAAGGCTTTGAAGTCTTCAGCAGCGAGTCGCATGTGTGCAGGCTCAAGAGAGCGCTGTATGGGTTGAAGCAAGCACCACGTGCTTGGTACACACGGATAGACAGCTATTTCACAGGACTTGGATTCTCCAAGAGCGAGGCGGATCCGAACCTATACCAGATTGTGGTGGAGGGTAAGTTGCTTATCATTGTACTGTATGTTGATGATTTGATTCTAACGGGTGATGAGCTGTTGATACTGTCATGCAAGAAGGATCTTGCTACAGAGTTTGAGATGAAGGATTTGGGCCTTCTTCACTATTTCCTGGGATTGGAAATATGGCAGCGCAGTGGTGGACTGTTTGTTTCTCAGGGCAAGTATGCTCGGGAGATACTGGAGAAGTTCAACATGCATGGCTGCAAGCCTGTTGATACTCCTCTTCTTGGAGGTTGGAGGAAGGAGGATGCCACTTCGGGAGAAGAAGTGGATGCCACTGTTTATCGACAGTTGGTGGGGTCGCTGATGTATTTGGTCAATACACGACCTGATATATGCTATGCAGTTAACCAGCTTTCACAAGCTATGGTTAAGCCTACCAAGCTCTTCTGGAAGGCGGGCAAGCATGTATTGCGCTACTTGAGAGGCACATCGGGATATGGTTTGTGGTACAGACAGGAGGATGAGGTGAAGCTATGTGGCTTCACGGATGCAGATTGGGCAGGGAGCCCAACAGACAGAAAGAGCACATCAGGAGGGGTCTTCAGTATTGGATCGACAGCAGTTTCTTGGTACAGCAGGAAACAAAGATCCGTGGCACTCAGTTCAGCAGAGGCCGAGTATATGGCAGCAAGTTTGGCTGCATGCGAGGCTATATGGATGAGGAAGATCCTAGTTGGTTTGTTCGGTTCTCATTTGGATCCTACTGTGATTTACTGTGATAACCAGAGTTGCATTAAACTCTCGGCTAATCCTGTATTTCATGATAGATCTAAACATATTGACATCAGGTACCATCATATCAGAGATTGTGTGCAGCGGAGGATCATGTTACTTTCGTACATTCAAACGGAGGATCAGGATGCTGATATTCTGACGAAGGCTCTCACCAGGAGCAAATTCGAGTACCACCGAGGCAGGATAGGGGTTGCTGATAATCCATATCTTGTCGAGAGGGAGTGTTGAGATTGCAACAAGATGATGGAGCTTAGTGAAAAGAGTCGCCTTCACTAAGTGGGCCCGCAGGCTATTTTTGGCGCAAGTCTATTTTTAGACTATGTCTATTTTTAGACTTATGGATCATGTCTATGGATTGCAGGTCGCTGTTTATGGATGATTGATCAAGTTGGGAAAAAATAGATGGACTTCTATTTTTGATGAAAGTGTGAGTGATCACAGTGTGAGTGATCAAAGTCTATTTTTAGACTGGCTGTCAAAAATAGAAAAGTCAAATATTATTATCTCACAATAATATTTGGACTATAAACTTAATCTTATTCTCTTGGAGCACTTCAGTTTGAGCTACAGAGGTGGCACATGCAGCTGTTAGAAGGAAATACGCTTTTCTTATGAGTCAGTTGAGTTGTTGCATGCATGACTTCAGTTAGAACTCAATCAGTTGAGTTTGGTGGAGTTGATTGTGGAGTTGATGGAGTTGTGTTCAGTTTAGCTTTGTTAAACTGGTTGTATTTAGTCTAACTGGCAAATAGACTAGAGATGAGTTGGGTGAATTAGTTATTAATTAATTCACAAGTTATTAACTCATAATACAACTAATGAATACATCAGTTAACTCAGTTGCATGTCAGTGCATGTTCAGTTCAACAGGGACAGGTAGTAGAGAATCAGATTGCTATCAGTTGTGACTATAGTTGTGCACCAGATCTTGCACAATCAAGGGATTGAGTATGCCAATGAGTTTGCTCACGTATTTGCCCACATTATAGCTTGTGCTCACGTCCAACAAAGAGTGAGTGACTATTTTGCAGGTGAAAAACGAGTTTGGTGAGCCATTCTCATCAGTTCTTGAGCAGGTATTGAGCAGTGGAGGCAGACAAGCAGTGGAAGAGATTTGGAGATCAGATCTGAGCTGTATTGTGTGTAACAGAGGTGGAGATACTTGTGAGAAGTATTATGCTGTGTAATGTTACATGACTCAATCATTAATATACAGATAGTTGGGGTTTTTAGCGAGATGCTTTCCCTGGGATACATACTGTGTTAATGTGTGAATGCTCTTGATGTTTTATTGTTATTGATGCTGCTATATTGATGATCAACGTAGAGGAGCTTATGTATTGTGTATGTATTCCGCAATAGTACATGATCAGGATAATCTCTGTTGAATATGTGTTAAATTATTCAAAATTTCTACATTGTGACTGCTTCAAAATTCCTTTCCTATATGCTAGCACTCAATTTGTGCTGGTCTTAGTTTTGTACTCGCTTTGATACCATGAAGAAAATCCATGAAAATTCTGCTCTATTTGAATGACCAAATCTGAAACTAACTTGTAACCCAAGACACAAAATTTTCTCTACTTAATTGTACCAAAATCAGAACAGAAGTAAACAATCACACGATATCAATAACACAAAATTTTCCAGGGAACCAACAGGGAAAACCCTCTACTAGCTGTAGAAATTTTATTGATAGAAGTTTGAGCAAATAGAGTTTATTACAAGGCAAATTGTTTCTCTAGAGAACAAGCTCGTTCTCCCTACTAGTACTTTGCTCAAAACCTGCTTGCAAGATCTTCTCCTTAGTTCCTAAATCCTTGGGCTGGCCAACCACTATTTCCTTGCGCTCTGCCTAGAAATTGTCTCTTATTTCCTAGCGCACAGGTGGCTCCTATTTGCTAGGAATTTTTCCTAATTCCTAGTGCACACTAGCAAGGATTTACCCTGCCAAAATTGTTGAAAGGTCTCTCCTTCATGCTCTTCCTAGCTCTGCTAGCTCCTGCACACAAACTCATGTTCTCTATTGTCTTTTCTCACCAACTTGTACTCACAAAACAATGGTCAAATATGTGCCTTCGTGCTCCTCATAAGCTTTTTGACCCATCTAAATTTGGCAAGTTTATTTTTGGAACTCGGACATGTGATTGACTAGTTAACTGAGTCTAACTTACTCATGCAACTTGTCCTAGCCACAAATATCTTTTGTGTTAAAATTTGACAACTTAGGGATGAATTTCTCCTAGAAGAAATCATATCTTTTAGTTCTGTTTGAACCACCTATAATAAAATTTCATTTCTAACAATTCTAATATGACTTTCAAAAAATAGTAAGTCACATCTTAGTTTGCAAGTGACTTTCCAAAAATAGAAAGTCATGTCTAAATGATCAAAGATGATCTCTACATATGGAATCGATTTTAAAATCAAATCAATCATGATTATACAAGTCAAGAATTAATATTTTTATCCTTATTAGTATTATTATTATGATACTATTATTTATAAAATAGTCTAAAGTCATTGATCTTTAATGGATTAATAAAAACGATTTCTCTCGTGAAATAAGTAAATTAAATTGAGAATATCTTAATTGGCAAATTGAACCTCTCTCTTGAAATAAAATAGTGACTCCACACTTAAGAGAATGTAACTCTCTCTCACTAATTCAATGTATGGCAAAAGTGTAACTTTTCATTAAATGCACTTGTAGCTCCCTCATTCAGTTAGATTTGTAACTCTCACCAAATATTCTCTCATGTCTAAGTGTAACTCTCTCTCTCCTTAATTCGAATTGTAAGTTTGTAACTCTTCAAGACGTGTACACCTCTCTCTATTCTTGGGATGAGTTATACTTTTCCTCAAGTAACTCTTTCCTCATGGAATTTGATTCTCCTATTATTGGCTCAAGGCATGAATTCATTTTGTAACTCCTCCCTTTTTTCATCTATTTAAGCAAGAGCAAGTGAGAGTTGATGTATCATGTTCATTGTGAAGAAGAAGCGCTAGTGTTGAGTGTGTTCAAAAGAAGTGTGAGAGCAAGTGAAGAGTAAGAGCAAGGGAAGAGCTAGAGCAAGTGTGAAGGACAAGATTTGATCAAGAGAAGAAGGAGATCTTCAAGCAAAGAGCAAGAACACTTCAGTTGCAAGTTGATAAGACATTGATGACTTTATTCATTCTCATTCTCTCTCTCTCTCTCTGTACTCTGTTGATGAGTTGAAGAAATCTAATAGAAGAAGAATCATTTGGGTTTTCCCCTTGTGTGTTTTCCCCTGGTCATTGGGTCTAACTCTTAGTGTCTCATATTTGTGCTTGGCTGTCTTCATATGATTCTTAAGTTTATGTTCTATCTACAATTGCTAATCTGAAAAGTTGTGAAGAAGAAATCTGCATTTTAAGTAATTGTAACAAGGTAGAACATTTAATTTTCTGCAAAGTACATTCAATTTTCTGCAAAGTATATTAAAGTTTCTGCAAAGTACACTCTATTTTCTGCAAAGCACATTCAACTTTTTGCTAATTACATTCAATTCCATTCAATTTTATGCAAAGTACATTCAATTTTTTGCAAGTACATTCCTTTTTTTGCATAGAACTTTCAAGTTTTTGCAAAGAATTTTTAAATTTCTGCATAGAACTTTCAGATTTTAACATGGTATCAGAGCTTTGGTGAAGACAAGTCCAAGGAGACCAGAGATCACTTGAAGAGACCCCACTTGTTGCCAAAGTTTTTTTGATCAAGATGACTTCGTCCTACTTCAAAGTAGAGGAAAAATTGAATGATGCTTCAAAATTTGGTCCATGGAAAACAAGGCAAGATATCACTCTTGAAGAACACAAAGTTTTGGAGTATGTTGAAGGCACAATAGCTGATCCACAGAGAATTCAAGTGCTATTGTCAATTCCAAACATAAAAAGGGTGAAATCAAAGCTAGGAAAATTATCTTTGATTCTCTTAGTGATCATCTCATTACTTATGTTTTTAATTTGAAGAAAACTAAAGAAATGTATGGCAAACTAATTGGCATGTTTGCAATTAATAACTTGAACTAGATTATTGCCTTAAAGAATCAGCTAAAGGACATCAAGATGAATATATGAGAGACGGTTTAAGCATACTTTCTGAGAATGACTAAAATTTGGTATGAATTGTCAACAACTGGTGAAGTTGTACTCGACAAAGAAATGGTCTTGATTGCGTTTGTAGGCCTTTCTCCTGTTTGGGAGACTTTTATCACTGCCATTAGCAGTATCAACACTATTCTCACATTTGATGAGCTATTGGGAAAGTGTATCCAAGAGGAGGTCAGAATGATTTCTAGAGGGAGAATTTCACATCATGAAGGAGAACCTACTGCTTTTACAACTTATGACAAGAGAAAGAAAGGTGATAAAAAGAAATATGCTTTCAAATCAAATAAAGGGAATCTAGACATGTCAAAATTTGGATGCTTTAACTGTCAAAAGCATGGTCACTTTGCTCACGACTGTAAATAAAAAAGAAGAGAAACTAGAATAATTTTTTATTTTTATTTTTAGAAAGACTCTTCTGAAAATCAAAGTAAAGGGCTTCTTAAGAAAACAAAAAATCCAAGATATAGAAATATTGCAGCAGAAACTCAATCAAAATATTTTCTTGTTTCTGCTTTTTCCAGTTCTTCTGAAGATTCATTTGATAGCTAGTTAATTGATAGTGGTGCTTTCGAACATTTTACTGGTTACAAAGAAGCACACTCTAATCTAGTTGAGAGGGAGACTAATGTAAATGTTATCTTTGGAGACAATTCTACTAGCCAAGTTAAAGGTTATGGTTCAGTTTCATTTCAGTTAGATGATGGCAAATCTATTTTTCTGCAAGAAGTTTTATATGTACCTAGTTTGAAAAGGAATCTTGTATCCATATCTGCTCTAGAAGATAAATGAATGAAAGTTGCTTTTATTAATGGAAAGGTTCTAACTTGGCCTTTGAACTCAAGTATGAGAGAAGCCTTCGCTCTTAGATCAAGATGTGAAGAGCTGTACAAAGTCAATGGTAAACCCATTCATGCATTTGTCCATGATACTGATCTTCAGTGTGAGCAATGGAACAAAAGATTTGCTCACCTACACTACAAAGCCTTACCGCATGTAAATAAGATGGTTTCTGGAATGGTTGAGATCATAATGGATCATGAAGGAGTTTGCTAAGGATCTGCAAGTGGAAAGCATATAAAGGGACCATTCCCTTCAAGCAGAACAAAAACTAGTTAGGGACTTCAGCTTATACATTCTGATTTATGTGGACCTATGCCTATTACTTCTCTTGGTGGTTGCTTATATTTCATGGTTTTTGTTGACGATTTTTCTGGCAACACATGGATATTCTTTTTGAAAAGAAAGGGGAAGCATTTGATATGTTCAAAGTTTTCAAGGCTCTGATTTAAAATCAAACTAAAAAGCTAATCAAAGCTTTCAGATCTGATGATGGGGGAGAGTTCACCTCCAATGATTTTAATGATCTTTGCAAAAACGTCGGAATAAAGAAAGAAACCATTGTGCCATACAATCCACAACAAAATGATGTGGCTGAGAGGAAGAATATAACCGTTATGGAAGCGGCCAGAGCCATGCTGCATGATAAAAAACAACTAAAATTTTTGTGGGGAGAAGTTGCAAATACTGTTGTTTATGTGCAAAACAGAACTCCTCATCAGCCCTTAAACAATAAGACTCTTGAAGAAGTTTTCATTGGTAAAAGCCCTGAGGTGAGTCATTCGAGAATCTTTCGTTGTCCTGTATAATTCCATGTGCAAAAAGAGAAAAGGAACACGCTGGAAGCTTCAGGTTAGAAATGTACGCTTGTTGGTTATTGTGATAATTCAAAAGCTTATAGAATTTATGTACCTGGTCAAAGAACTATAGAGTTTAGCAGAGATGTAACATTTGATGAAGATGCAACTCTTAGAAAAGCAAGAGACTCTCCTCCTCCTGACATCGCTGAAAGACAAGCTGTTAATGAAAAAGAGATTGCATCTGAGTTTGAACCGGAACTTGAGAATGAGCTTGCTGATAATCCAATGGGTTCCATGGATCCTCTAGATCCTCCATCACATGATCCTCCTAGCAGAAAGAGATGGCTGCGAGATACCTTGCAAGATGTTGAACAACATGTTGCCCCAAGAGGAACACTCAGAGAAAGTAAGAAGTCAAGTCGGTTTCAAGGGTATGTTGCTGCCATGAGGAGCATCATTCAGGCAAAACCATGCACCTTTGAAGAAGCTACGAAAGAACAAGTTTGGAAAGATGCCATGATTGAAGAATACATGTGCATCATCCAGAATGATGTCTAGGAAGTGGTTCCTAGACCTCAAGGTAAATCTGTTGTCACTTCCAAATGGTTGTTTAAGATTAAACATGGTGTAGATGGTAGTATTGAAAAGTATAAGGCTAGATTTGTAGCTAGAGGTTTCTCCCAGAAAGAGGGAATAGATTATGATGAGTGTTTTGCACCTATAGCTCAATATACTACTATTCAATCTATTGTTGCTAGCCAGGGATGGACTTTCACCAAATGGATGTGAAAACTGCTTTCTTGCATGGCTTCCTCAAGGAAGAGGTATTTGTGGAACAACCATAAGGCTTTGAAGGGCATGACAGGGAAATTCATGTATGCAAACTGAAAAAAGCCTTATATGGGCTGAAGCAAGCTCGAAGAGCTTGGTATGCTTGCATTGATAACTATCTGATAAAGCTTGGTTTCACAATAAGCAGTGCAGATCCAAACCTCTACTTCAAGACAATCCAAGGTATACCTTTGATTTTGGTATTGTATGTTGATGATTTATTCTTGACCAGAGGAGAACCTCTTATCCTCCAGTGTAAGAGGGAGTTAGCTTCTGAATTGGAAATGAAAGACCTTGGTTTGGTGCATTACTTTCTGGGTCTAGAGGTTTGGCAAAGACTTGGTGAAATTTATCTTTCTCAAGGAAAATTTGTTGTTAAGCTTCTTGAAAGATTTGCTAAGGTAGAATTTAAGTTCATGCATACTCATATGGAAATGAACTTTAAGAAATTATGTGGCAAAGCTATAGGACCTAGTCTAGCAAATCCCACAGAGTATAGACAACTCATTGGTGCTTTGATGTTTTTTGTGAACATTAGGCCTGATATATGCTTTTTTGCTGTAAACACTTTAAGTCAACATATGACTGATCCCTTTCATGCCCACAAAATTACTGCACTCAGATACTTGCATGGAACTATAAATCTAAGATTGAAATATACTGCTAAAAATGTAAGACTTTATGGATATACTAATGCTGATTCGGCAGGTAACTCTGCTGGTAGAAAAAGCACTTCTGGGTGTTGCTTTAGCTTAGGATTTGCCATGATCTCTTGGACGAGTAGAAAGCAAAAGTTTGTTGCACTGAAGCTGAGTACATTGTTGCTAGCATGGCTAGCTGTGAGGCAGTTTGGTTGAGAGAGCATTTTGGGGGACTATTTGAGCAAGTTCCACACACAACAGTTATATATTGTGACAATAAGAGCGTGACTCGTCTTGCAAAAAATCTTGTGTTTCATGACAAGTCCAAACATATTGAGATCAAGTATCACTATATTCGGGATATGGTGCATGTTATGAATATAATTTAGGGTATATAAGCAGGCCCTCACCCTCATTGTAATCATCTTATATCTCATTAATTCTTTTATACAATATAAAATCACTGCCCTACAATGGATATCTTTGTCTTCGAAGTATTTTGAAGATTATTCTGCTGCGTATACGAACTTTGTTTGTTACATTGGTATCAAAGCCATGTTCTCCGATCCCGACCATTGGCCATTAAAATCTTTGTCAACATAGTTGTTGCCGAAACTGAAGTGTTTCGCTACTCAAGTGGAGTTTCTTCATTTTCGCCATTTAAGCTTTTGGCCATTGAGAAAAAAAATATACAAAAAAAATGTTAAACACATATAATAATAATAATAAAGAAATTCATGACCATAGAGAGAGGAAATGCTAGGGTGATAACAAATAAATGTGAAATTGAAACTTTTATTGTACCAATACTACAGGTTCGTACGACCTTCACATCCCTTCATCACTTCGTTTCATACAACCACTGGTTATGTATGCATAATAGGAATTAAATTCATTTAAAAATCAGACCATTCAACCATCATATCATACATACCGTCTTGCATACAGAGTCGTGCCCAATTAACACTGTCATTTCAAGTTGATGTGGTCTAAAATTTAAAATTTAAATATTAAACCACATTAAATTATATCCCATCATTATAGTAAAAGTAAATACTTTTCTATAAAGTATCTAACATTCGAAAAATTATATCCTTACGAGAGTAAAACATATATATATATATAAGAGAGAGATTATAAGTATTTAAAAAAATAAAAATAAAAGGATAAAGATACTAAAGGGTAATTAAAAAAAAAGAAAAGAAAAAAGAGAGAGAAAAAATGAAGTTTGACAGAGAGTCAAAAAAGAAAGAATATAAGGTGGGTATAAAAACAATGAAAAGACACTTATTTTAAGATGAAGGTATATATATGTGAGAGTCATTGACGAAGTTATCAACATTCACAAAATAGAGTAAATCATTCAAGAAAACAAAAAATATAATGAATTATAATCCTCAAATGAAGGAAGTCAAGATGAGTTCCACACAACAATCTTTATTTTGGACTAAATGTTCATTTTGTCTAAACGAAATTGGATATACATATATTAAAAAAAGGTGCAATTTACGTTGTCCAGCATGTGGAAGATTATTTAGTACCGAATAACATCAAGGTAATACACAAATAAAAAGGTTAGAGAAAGAATTCGCAAAGCTTGAACAAAAAAACAATGCATTGGAAAAAAAATGTAAAGATCTCGAAGACATGTTTTACAAGAAGTCAAAAGAAAAAGACGAAGAAATTTTGCGACTAAGGGACCACAATGAAAAATTATTTTCACAGATCAAAAAGTCGAAGGTTAAGAAACAGAGACTAAAACAAGAAAATGAATGTTCTGAGAAGGAACTAAATGAGAGTCTATTAGAAAAGGAAAAAGAAAATTTGTGTTCAAAAACTCTTAACCAAAGGTCATTAGAACAAATCAAAACTATAAAAGATAAAGAGAAGGATATTAAGGACAAAGTTAATGATTCAAAAATGACGAACGCTTATGTCTAAGGAATCATAACCAAAACCTTACGCAAATAAAGAAGCTTAAAAGTGACAAGAAGTTACTAATGACAAGTTAGAACAACTTCAAGAAGAAGTATTGAAGTCTCCAGTCGTTGCAGTCCAAGTTGAAGATAAAGGAATAAATACTGATCCAGTCAATATCTCAACTCAAGAAGAAGAGAAACCTATAGAAGTTAAAACCAATTCATATATTACAGTTCAAACAATGGAAACTCCAAGTGATGATTCAGTAACCAACTCAACAACAACAGTATCTGAAGTAAATCGAGAAATCACCACAAATAGATTAAGGCAAGATCAAACTGCAAGAGCTCATTATTGATGTAACGAACAAAGTTCGTATATGCGGCGAAATAATCTTCAAAATACTTCGAAGACAAAGACATCCATTGTAGGACAATAATTGTATATTGAATATTGTATAAAAGAATTAATGAAATATGAGATGATTACAATGAGGGTGAGGGCTTACTTATATACCCTAGGCAGGTACCTCTTCACAACGATTATGTCCTTTAGGGACATACCTCTTCATTACTAACTATTTAGTTAATTAATCACTAATTATAATTATTATTGTTTACATTATTTTCTATTATTTTATTATGTACTATCAAATGAGTCGAGTTGCTTCAATATATAGTGAGTTTGAGAGGTCGAATTCCCTTGTTGAGGCCGACTTGGTGGAGGAGGCCTAATTAACCTATTTTACAATAAAATAAATCTTTACTTTGACAAATAAATCACAAGAAGGGTTCTTTACAATATGACATAGGCAAGGACACTTGACATGAACCCTAAAAGCCTTCAATGGAGGCTTTGACCTAAAAACAATTGACCCAAGCATGAAACCCATGCTTTAATAAGTCAATTTATTTAATAATAAAAATTCTTTTCCTTTCTTTTGATAAATACATTTCATTGACTCATGTACAATTATGAAGACCAACACTTGTTACATTCTTCAACATCTTGTAAGAAACAAGATTGAAGGCAAAGGACGACACCTAATCAAATGAAAAGTCTCAAGCCTTTGTTGTAAAATCCAAGAAGAAAGGGAAGTTTGGAAAGTCCAAAGGAAAAAAAGATATGTCCAAGATTCAATGCTGTGGATGCAATGAATATGGACATTTTAAGAGGGATTGTCCAAACAAGAAAAACAACGAAAGGAAGGAAAGGAGTAGAGCCCACATAGTTGAAGATAAAGAAGAACCTGAGAAGAAGTCGAAAGGTGAAGATCCCAAGGATCTATACTATTGAAGAAAGCTCCACCTCTATCAGTTTTATTTGTAGTTTGTCTTTCTTTTATTAGAAAGTAGCATTAGAGTAACATGCACCGTTGCATTCTCTAGAAGAGTCTTGATTTTTGTGAAGCATGACATCATAGAAGGAAGCATATGATAGTAGAAGATTTAGAGTCTACATGATCAAATTGCTTTGGAAGAAATCATTTAGCTAAAAAGAATGAGAAGATTTGGACCATCTTGCACATCACAGTTCATCCAAGTATTTTCTAACATAATGTTAGAGGTAGTCATCTTGCAGAAAGGATCACCAGGATCCTCCAATAAGAACCATCATTTAGGGAAGGTTCTTTAATATTTGGAAGAAGCATTATGACATGACTATATATTCCATTTAGTATGGAAACAATAATCTTGAAGGATGAAGGGATGATGATGGTCAAATTGTGGTTTGAAAGGCAGAATTGAAGTCTTTCTCCTCTTAGGAAGGGAAATTTATCTTTGATAAGGATAGAAGCAAGCTCGTTCAAAGAAAGGATGGCTAGATGGTTGTATGAAAGAAAAGGTATGCATGTCTTTAGTAACTCTAGAAGGTAGAATTCATGTCTACAAGAATCTTGTAGAAAGAGTTGGTCGCAAAAAATGTGCTCAGTAACATGAGCATGAAAGGACTTCCATGTGATTACTCGATGCTTGGAAGGAGTTTGGTATGCTTTGGAATGGCTAAAGATCAAGAATCTTCCATAAGATAGCATGGCTTAGACATGATGATATTGATCAACATCAAATATGGTCTCCTAAAGAAAGAGAGTTGGCAATGACAACTCCAAGGAAGAAGATATTGTAGCTCACTGATTACTTCGATTGAAAGTTGAAAGGATGGAAAAGGGTTTTTGTACAATATGGAGATAGATCATGCGGAAGGATGTTGATCTCAACATGGTATCTTGACAAAAGGCCATCATGATGAGGCAATTATGATATCGATATTTTGGTATTGGTTATCTGGTTAAGTTTTTGCTACTTGAAAAAATGTTGCAGAAATGCATAATGATAGTTGAGGCAAGTGTATATACCATTGTTTGTTTTGAACTCAATTCAAAGAATACATGGGTTGCGTGGATGACTTTGGTAATCCTTGGAGGATTATATGGTCAAGATGTCTACTTCATCTTGGGATTGAAAGGTATCAGTACAATAAGATAACTTGATGCTTATGTTTTGATGACAATGAAGATCACTTTCATGATTAGAGGGAGCTATGATTAGCTCTACTTTGATTGGCTCAATATAATGCCTTTGTTGATGATGACTAGAGGAAAGTGATATGAAATGTTGATGGCTTGAACCCTATCAGAGACTGAAGAAAGAATTTGGTTCCATTACATCCAGAAAGATAAAGCTCAATATGATGAGATGCAAAGGGGAGGAGGAGCCATGCCACTACTACTTGAAGATCTCCATAAAGAACTAGTAGTTGATGTATTAATGAAGACACAATTGAAAGGAAGTAAAGAATCTCCTCTATGTTTGAGAAGGAGTAAGAAGTCTCCTTAAGTATTTAAGGAGCAAGGATACATTCCCTAATCAAGAGGGAATGATGATCTCCTCTTTGGTTGAGAGGGAGTGATATTAGACATCATATTCTCCATGTGTCATGCACTAGACCAGGACTAACAATCATAAGTTCAAGTGAAGACACTAGGAAGGAGAATGGAGGATTGGATAAGCATCTGAGATTGGTACTCCTTAAGGATAGAAAATCCAAGATAGGAAGTAATCCCATGTCTGACACTCTTTGAGGATTGGACAACCAAGACAAGAGTGGTCGGAGAGGACTGCTATTCTTTGAGGATTAGGAATCCAAGATAAGAATAGTCCTAAAAGGACATTCAGATGGGGTATGTGCCTTAAGAGGTAGTGTGGTGCCTCATGTAAAGCCTCCCAACATTATGCTCTAATATAAGTAAAGTTTTTTAGTTAAGGCCTTGCTATGTTGACATTGCTGATTATGATGTTGATGCTTAAAGATGGCTTATCAATCCGACTCTTCTTATGATAATATTTCAGTTTGAGAGAATCCTTGTACCAGTTATGTAATTATAAATACCTCCCTAGTTAAGAGGGAGTGTTGGAGAATGTAACTAGATTTAGTCTTCATAATTGTCATTGTACTCATGTCATTATGTATATCTTATGTTTCAAGCAGAAGAAAAATATTATTTTGAAAGCATGGGGCTTCATTCATGCTCCATTTGATTGGTCAATTAAGTCAAGCAAACATTTTATGCTTCTAGGATTTGTCAAGTCAAAAGAATAGTTGAATGAGTCAAGAGAGTCATTATCATTTGTATAAGACCCATTTGGGCAAGTTGTAACATGTAAAATATATTATTTGTGTTTAGAAAGCCATTTGTAACCTCCAAGACCAAGTCGGACCTGCCAGAGGAAGTCGGCCTAGAAGAGGCATATTTGACTTCATTAACACACATAACATCAAGTTTGATTAGCAAGAAGAAGCAAGAAGAAGAAGAGCGAAGGTCAAGGAAAAGGAAGAATCTCAAGAAGAAACTGAAAATTTGACTTTTGTACACATTTATGCTCACACGTGCAAGAAAGCTAGGGTTTTTGCAGTCTACTGGGGGCTGAAGTTGCAGGTTTGACTTTCAGATCTCAGGTAGAGGGTTGAAACTGTGATTTGGAGCAAATTGGAGGAGGCTTCACCTTTGTTGACTTGGTTGATCTTTGTCTTGTTTGGAAGAGATTTTTGGAGGGCTAACTTGGTGTTTGGAGGAGATCTTGGCTTTGGTATTTTGGTCTTTGATTTTTCATTTGATCTGATTCTATAAGAAGAGAAGAGATTCTTTTTGGGTTTTTTCCTTTGAAATGGTTTTGCCTTGGTTTGGAGCCTATATTCTATGTCCATTGTCTTTTTTGGTTTATGGTCTTATAATTGTTTGATGAAACAAATCTAACAAAGAATAAAAGAAGATAACATAAGTTCACAAGCATTTATCATGGATAAGGAAAATTGTTTTAATAGCTACCTTGATTTTCCAACATATGACATGTGTCTGACATAAGTTTGACTTGTGTACTGTTTGTAGGAGTCTAGGACATGAGTTTGACTAGTGTCAGACACAAGCCCTACTAGTGTCCCAAAATTTGGACACGTGTCTAGTGAAAAAACATCTTAAAATTGATTTATTACGTCATTCTCATGCAATTTAGTCAAGGGTTTGGAGCTCTCAAAGGTTTTGGAGTGCAACTAAGGGCGATTAAGCAGTGTTAGAAGGATATTTAAATTTTGAACGTTACCATTAATTGACTTAGGATGTTTGAGAGTGGTTTTGATCTCATTGGAATTTCATATGGAGAAAGTAGAATTTTAAATCCCACTCAAAATCCAACAGACTTAACAATTTTTAGGATTTTAGATTGGGGATTGCAACATTTCCATTGGTCTTTGTCATGTATGAGGGTATGGAACTAGCATTCAATTAAGAGGATCAAGCTGTCAATTTACCTCGATGTTGGTGGCATTAATTGTTGAAATCCTCTGTCATGACCCTAGTAAAAAAGTACCCATCATTCAAACAAAATATTGACTTGACATGTTAAGCTTTTTCTATCTTATTTTAATGCTTAGAGGGTGATATTGATGATGATGATCCCAATATAGGCAATGATTTTGATGATATGTAGTACTAGTTATTTCTTGTAGCATGATTTTTTTTGGACTGTACAGGCCTTTAGGGCCTCTTTGTTGTATTTTTGGTTTAGAGGTGGATTGCACTCAGTGCATATTTTGGTTATATGCATTAGTTGTATGATTGAATTTATATCGTCATGTTTTATATATTCCATATTTCATGTGTAATTCACTAATTTGTTATATTTTTTAATATATATTATATAACATGTCTTTTGTGTCATATTCTGGGGGTTGTCGTATCACATGTCAGATACTGGTATTTTTGTGTCCTTTTTGTTCCATATCCTCGTGTCATGTGACTTAGCTGCTTGGGATGCCAAAAAGGTCGCATCATTTTTTTGGGGTTAAGACGCATTGCTTGGAGTGTCGGGATTGATGCACATTGGCTTCAGATGGATGCTAAGGATGATTGTTGGTTGGAGAAGCTTTGAACAACCACAAATCTACACAAAATGAAGAGAAAAATGTCATAGAAGGTAGCACGTTGAAGATGAAGATTCTATGTAGTGAAAATGGCAAATTAAATGAGAAGGAAGGGTGTTTGCTGCATTTATAGGCTTTTAACTAGCATTTCATATGGAAAAATTGAAAAACAACAAAGGAAAGTGCTAATCGACAAGTTCAGGCCCTTGTTTGCCAATTGCTAGCTTTGGAGAGCAAATAGGCACATGGGGTGAGTGATTCTCCTCTTGAAGGCTAAATCACTGACTTCAAGGCCTTGTTTGCTCAATCACTTGGTTTGAAAGACAAAGAAATTTCCCAACCCAACGATTTGTCTTTTAGAGAATGAATGTGACTGAAAATAACCTTTTTTGATGCTTTCTCAATCTATTTTCAGTAAATTTTGCCCAATTCAGATTCTAGAGGGTGAATAATTGGGTTTGAGAGGCAAACACACCTCTGAGCTCACCAAATTTAGCTGAAAAGATATTGCCAGTTTTATAGCCTTGTTAGGCCTTTGAACTTAGGGAGTTGGCATTTTGGCTCTTTTGGCAAAGGAAACTTTTATTAAAGCTGCCAAGCCTTTGAACTCAATTAGTTGGCACCTTGGCTCCTGTCATGAAGAAAAACTTAATAAAAACCTTGTTGAACCTTTGATTCACTAGTTCTCTGCTATTCATTGAGGATTTGATCACTTGTAGGGTGAATCAATCTTCATGAGAAGGAGTTGGGTGGTTGCCAGGATTCCTTGGTTCACTGATGATCATTGCATGTCAGTAAGATTTTGAGATTTACATGGTTCTCTGCACATTGGAACAAGGTTAAATCCTCTACCTGAAATGCTTCATACTAATCATGTAAACCTTGTCTCCATGGCTCAAAAATGAAGCAAAAGGAAACTTGTCAAACTATTTTAAATTAACTGAAATGGAGACCAACAAACTCCCTTGGTTTTTTGGCTTCATAAAACCATAACCCACTCTCATGAACTCAGATTTACAAATTAGAGGACTCAAAGATCTTTCAAATGAGTGGTTGGATCACTGTTGCGCGAAACGCCCCCCACAAGGATCCAAACTAGGAACAACGTCCCATACGGATCCGTGGGGGATCTGCCATATGGATTTATGGTTCGGAATTTCGAAACCGCGGATCGGGCAGGCGAAGACGGTTCTTGGAAATTCGGAACCGTGCCAACCCGATCCGCAGTTCCGGATTTCTGAACCGCGGATCCGAAGACAGATCATCCTCGGATCCGCGCCGGATTGGGCATGGATCCCAAGCGGATCCGAAGGGAGATGGACGGTTCCACAGGGTTTCACAGGGTTCTAAATATTTTTTATTTTATTTTTTCTTTGACTTAAGTTGGGTTGGGGCTTTTTGGACACTCCCAAGGTGCTCCCTTGATGCTCCTTAGATGCTTCGTAGACGCTCCCTCATGGTTATGTTAAATTCTTAAAGTAAAAGTGAATACTCCTTTATTTTTCATTTTCATCCTTTTACTTAAATTTTTAACAGTACCATGAAATGACTCAGGATGTTTGGGAGTGGTTCCAGCCTCATCGGACTTCATATGGAGAAAATAGAATTTCATATCCTATTCAAAATTCAGCAGACTTAACAGTTTTTAGGAATTCAGGATCAATGGGATTCTAGCATTTCATTAGATTATATCAGGTATGAGGGTTTGTGATTAGCATGTAATCAAGAGCACCAAGCCCTATATGTACCCTAGTGTTGGTGGTGTTAATTGTTGAACTCCTTTGTCATGCCCTTAGCAAAAAATTACCTTTCAATCAAGTCAAAATCATTGATCAAGCGTGTTAAGCTTTTTCTACCATATTTTAAGGCTTGGATTAGGTTGTTTGATCAAAATTCGGCAATGTTGACTAATATCCCTAGACAATCAAGGTAGAGTCAAAGGCTAGACAAGAGGAGAAGAATTTATATTCTAGATGGTTGATGCTCGAATACTTAATCATTAATGTACAATGGATGCCATATCTATCTTGATTTATGTACGAATATGCATGCTTCCATATCTTCTACAACTAATTTGGTATTTTGGATGTTTTTTTTAATATAAATGCAATATATATATATATAGTAGACACTTCCGAGACGCTTCGCTTCCTAGATTTTTGGGAAATGACGCTTCCGTATCACCGCTTCGTGCAACGTTGGGTTGGACAACACATTTTGTGTTCAAATTGACAAGTTTCGTAATGTGGAAAGTCGAAATTGCCTAGTTGATGGGAAATTTTTTTAATGTGCATTTCTGTACCTATGAGCCTTGAATTGAATTCTGTTAGTTGCATTGAGTTTATACACTTCAAAAACATCTAGGAAACCTCTTTTGGAATTCCCAAACTCATTTCAGTGGATGTCAAAATATGTGCAAAAGAAGTTTGGTGCTCAGTTAGAGCGCTGCTTCACTTGAATCAAAATTGTCTTTGTGGGAATGCCTTTTATGCTATATGGTTTTTAATCTAGGTAATTGATGTTACTGAGATCCTCACACATGAAACTAATTTTAAACAGTGAATGTGGCCTCTGGACATCAAATGCACTTAAGGAAAACACATTAAAAATTGTTGCCTTACCTACCGTGAGATTTCCAGTTGTAGGAACAAGTCTAGTAAACTTAGACGAGGTTGTAGATCATGCTTGTGAACTTGGAATCATTATTTCCCTTTATCTTACTCTTCCATTTGCCCATAGTACCATTCTTGCATTGAGATCTGGGTGCTAAATCAAACAACTGCCTAATGCAATCTTGTTTGTTGCCTCAACATGTTATTATTTTACTAAACGTGTCAAAATGTCAATGAGGTAGGCTTTGAAAACTCACTTGTATCACCCTTTGCACATTATAGTGCAACCTGATGTCACATTCACACACAAACTTTGTTAGAACTAGAATCCATCAACCTAGGCATGCAAACTTGTGGATCATTGAAATGTCTCATTGCATTGTTAAAGGAAACTTGATGTCACCATGACACGCTTGCCTCCTCTTATTTAGTTTCCTTTGCAAAAATATAATATCTTATCATGCACGAATATTAGTTAGTAACTTTTCTTTCACTTTGTTAATTTTCTCTTGAGACTCTACAACTACTTAGTGAATCATTGAAAACAAGGCAACTGAAAACTGAAACCTAATTTACTTTCACTAAGATACAAAGTCTCTTAACAATTTATAAGAAACAGAATAAAACACCAAAGATAAAAACACATCACACAAATTGATATGCTTATTGACTAGGAAACCCAATAGGGAAAACCTGCTATCTTTGTTGTGGTATTTTATTGATTGTTCTTGAGAAACTGGATCTATTACAAAGCAACCTGTCTCTGAGAAAGCATTTTGCTTCTTCTCACAAATCTCAGCTGATACAATTGATCTTGGCCTGCCTTGATAACATCTTGATCTCGGCCCTCTAATGCGCAATTGTTTCTCTGCTAAATACCTTGACTTACCCTACAAATCCCTTAATCCTACTCCTTGATATTTGCTACCTAACATCCTCCTAAATCCTTGTGCAAATCCTCCTATTTCCGAGCGCAATCTTGGCTCCTATTCTGTAGCGCAAATCCTCATATTATCTTATGCACTTGTGGTCTCCTATTTCTTAGGACACAAGCTTTGGGCACAATCTACTAAATCCTTGCACATTTGTGATCTCCAATTTCTTAGGACACAAGCTCTCAAATATTTGCACTCCACAATCAAAGATGACTCACAAACTCATGAACTGTCCTATGATTTCCTGTGCCTTCATCCTCCTCTTTATAGACCCAATTCGAGCATGCAAGGAAGGCCTAGTTCAATTTTAGAAGTCGACTTCTGATAGCGAGTTAACTGAGAGTGATATTCTCAACAATCGACACTTGGAGTCTTAACTCGTTCTTCCTTCAATCAAGACTGAAGACTAACTCGCTCTAACTGAACTTGTAACTGCCACCTCGTTCTATAGTCAAACTGATGAAGACTCCATTGTTGAAAATTGATAGCTCAGGGATGAATTTCTAAAAATAGAAAGTCTCAAGTATGACTTCCCAAAAATAGTAAATCACCTTGCATCAATTGGTAATCAAACATTGTTGATGGAAAATCCCTTTTGATCATTAATCAATCCTAATAGTTCAATTTCGACTTAATCATCAATATTATTATTATTATTATTATTATTGTTATTACTCTTATGATATTATTATATTATTATTAAAAAGAAATTCAAGTCTCTCAATCATGAGACTCAATCATGTCATATGTAACTCCTCTCAATTAATGCATATGTTACTCTCTTTCTCTCTTTAATGCTCTTACACACCTCTTACACTCTCTTACACACTTTAATGACTCGTTATAAAAATATTCCTCTTACACCTCTTTAATGCATAAGTTACACTCCTCTCCTTTATGGCATAAGTTACAATCCTATTTTGGCATATGTAACTCCTCGAGGCATGTGTATTGCTCCTCCTTCATGTCAATAATCCTTTGCCCCTACTATATATATGTGTCTCATATCATCTCACCTCACTTGTGCATTGTGAATTCGAATTTGAGAGAGTTGGAGAGACTTGAAGGAGATTGTGAGAGAGAGAAACTTGGAGAGTAAGAGCAGATCTTGGAGAGCCAAAGTGATTTAGTGTTTGCATTAGCTACTGCTATTAGAGATATTCTTCAGATTTTGGTGAACTTCTTCTTTCTCTCATTGTACTTTGTATCTCTGCTGAACAATTGATTTCTAATAGAAGAAGAATCTGGTTGGATTTTCCCCTTGTGGGTTTCGCTCTGGGCATTGACGTAACTTCTCTGTGTCTCATTGAGTTCTTGGTTGTCGTCCATTGTTCATATGGTTTATGTTCTATCTACAATTACTTAACTTATTTTGCAGCATAAAGGAGTTATGGATTTAAGTGATTATAACAACGTAGAACATAAGAATTTCAACATCCACTTAACTGAAGCTCCAACTCTATGCATGCTAACTTGATGATTATTCCAGTAAACTGGAAATAAACTCATCCTAACAGAAGTCTAACTCATGAGCTGACACTCGTACTGAGAAGGACAAATCGAGATCTTCACTGGCTAAGGCGCAATTCAGAAGACCTTTACTCGCCACATTTTCAACACACTTGCAATGTTCACCCACAAATGCACTTCTTTCACATCCGTCATCTAAAAATTGTTTGTCTCATTGCATCTGCAATGACGAGGATATTTTCCATCACCAATCTCATGACAAGGCTGTGTAAGTACCTTTGCATTATGGACATCAAGCAAATTAGAACCACCTCAATCAAATCAATAAGTTGCAACAATTAACACGTAAGCATTTAATGTAAGGAAAGCGGACAGTGAGAACTCAAGAGACAAATCAAGCTCATGATGCAACTTTATATGAAACCAACAATATTTTATTCAAAGGGGTTATGTATATCATTCAAACATTTCATCCTTAAACTCATAATCATCAATCAAGCATTAAAGGAACAAAATCAAATGAAGGCGAGCCAATTGACGAGACTTATTCGAAAAATTTAAGGGGATCCGTAAGTCTAAAGACTTTGGGCTAGTTGAGGCCTCAACACAACTTTTTAGGTGTATTTCAAAAAGACCATCTTGTTAATAATTTAGGGGTTTGGCTTAGGTTTTATGATTTAGTTTTAATATTTTTTTTAATGTTTTTCAAATTGAATTCCAACAATTTTGAAAAACTTTGGGTCGAAGTTTGACTTTGTTTGAAGTTGTCAAATTTTGATTTTCACGCTGGGCGAGTCAGAGTCACATTGACTTTGGGGTGATTCATTATCATATTTTGACTTTGGTACATTGACCAAGTTTGACATGTGATTACTCATGAGTCCAAGTTTGTCTCGGTCAACCTGAATAGCACTCACCAACATGCCTCTAAATGCCCAGAAACTGCCCTGACTATAAATAGCCAGAAACTGCTGTACCCTTCTTATATTTTAGTACTTGTTTCGTTTTTTCTGAGCTGAGTCAAATTGTCAACTCCTTTTGCAAATTTTTTCCTCAAGCTGGTAACCCCTTGATTGATTGATTAATAACCTGCTCAGTCTACATCTGGATTCTCTATACCCATTTAGCCTAAAATCTTTATTCTTCTCAAAGCAAACAAGGAAGTGCAGGGTACTTTTAATATATTATGATACCCTCTTTGTTGCATTCCAATATATTGCCTTTGGTGAGTTATGAACCTAGACAAAAAAAACTGACTGAATCCTCTTTGTTGCATTCCAATGTATTGCCTTTGGTGAGTTATGAACCTAGACAAAAAAAACTGACTGAATGGCTGATGTCAGTTATGGTAGTTGCTAGATAAAAAACTAAACTACATATAAGCTATCAGTACATAGTTTCGTCGATGGCCTTTGAGCTATTTTCTTCTGATAACTTCAACATGAATCCTTGTGGTTGTTGTATGTCACCATTTAGGAATGTGTCCTTGAATCCATATGATGTACTTACCGTCTAAACTGGGCTTCCAAGAGCCAAGAAAATTTAATCAGTTATCATTTTTGCAGTGGGCGTGAGGGTCTCTTTATAATCAATATCTTCTTGTTGAACATTTTTTCCTTGAAAGTGTAGGTTTCCAGGAAACCTCTGGGCGCTGCCCTTCATTTCAAGGATGGTACCCAGTGTAAAGTAAGTGACATATAGTATTGTGTACCTGAGCTGGCAGGGACATCAATTGAGACCCACAGATATCAAGAATATCTCGGAGGCAGCCAGTTGGGGTGACTTGATCCTGAGACTTCCTGCTTGTAATTCACAGCACTCAACTGCTTGAGTAAGCCTACTAGGGTATCTTCTTATTAAACAATCATTTAGCAACAGGCATTAAAGTACGTAGGACTTTGACATGAACCCTAGAACTAATGCAAATTAACATGACAATGATTTGTTATCTAACAATAGCTGGTCAAACATCCCAAGTCATGTGGGGTGGAGGAGGCTGACCAAAGGCTTAGCCAAGCTCCCAGACCATGTTAGTAATGCACTAAGGTTACCCATAGCCATTTCCTCCAAACCGGCAAGGGTTTTATTTTTCAATTGTGACTTATAATAAGTTTCAACAGATCTTCAATGTCTACTGTTTTTGTAGGACCTTGTTTGGATTTGAAAGTGCTTAATTGACTTGATATTAGTAAAGTTAGATGTTTTAGTTGTCTCATGCTTTTAAATTTTGTGTTTTTTCTTCTTAAATTTTATGGGCAAACTTGCTGAACTTATCCATCTGGCGATGCCATTGTCTTGGTCATTGCAAAAAATGCATGTATCCAATGCATTGAAAATTGAAACCATTCCTATAATGTCCAAAGCCAGAAAACTTTTAAAAGTCGAAGAAAGGTAAACTCGGTCCAAGAAAATATTAGATGTAAAATTTTAAGTCCGAATCACTGGTATTGGTACTAGAGCTTGCCAAAGTTACTATTGATCACAACCAAATCCTGCTTGATATTTTGATGCAACTCGTGTATTGTTTCCAGTATATGAGGAAAAAGAAAAACTCAATTTCCATACGATAATATGGAAATGTCAAAATATCAAAAATATGAAATGAATAACGCAAGAACTTAGGTGCATTCAACTGCCCCTTATGAAAGATGTGTAATGTTTATCCTTATTGCTGATCTGACATATGACATAAGTTGGTCTGATCTAATGTTTAAAAACTGAAAATAAAATAACAACTTAGTATAGATTAGATGTTTATTATCCATGTTTATAAATCAAAATATAAAAATGTAAAAAAGAAAACCTGACAAAAAAATATTAAGTATTGATTAATATATACACACATTGTTGATGTTTGTAGTTTGGGCAGGTACTTTTGCATACGCCTAAGTGTCTAGGCTATTCAGAAGTTGTGCAAGATCTCCTTAGAACACTTGCTCTAGTGTGAGCAAGCTGATATTGTAACTTAATCAAAGTTGGAGTTGGGAAAAACACATAATTATTATGTTGGCTTATTGAGCTAAAGTAAACTTAGGAAAAATAAATTATTTACTTTAGTGATTATGTTTTAATCTCAACCCTTCATCTCCAGTGAGGCGAGATCTTATCTGAGTCATAAATTGTTAGTTAATGTAGCTTGGACATGTGTTTTAGTCTTAGATGGTGTCTATGAGGCTAAGGAACACATTTTCTCCAATACCCAGAAAAAATTCCTTAGGAAAATGCTTTGAATAGAATTAATTAGCTAGTTTAGTAATTTTCCTAAGTCCAACTTAGGGAAATGG
Source organism: Pinus tabuliformis (assembly GCA_031772625.1). NCBI lineage: Eukaryota > Viridiplantae > Streptophyta > Pinopsida > Pinales > Pinaceae > Pinus > Pinus tabuliformis. The sequence continues at coordinate 2,007,647,769 of CM062816.1, forward strand.
CTTAATTAATCAAATTAATTGAGGTAAATCGATTTTCCTCTATTGACTTCTAGAAAAGTCATGAGAAGGGGTCAAGATGATTTTAGCCATCGATTGAGATTACATTGTGGCCGTTGATTGTTCAACGAGAGATTATAAGAGGAAATCAATGGGCATTTGGAGAACAAATTGAGACACAAAATTGTAGTGATAGCAAGGGTGCAGAGGCAGAGCAAGGGCATCAGCAAATCGAGATCAACAATGCTTGGTGACAGGATTGCCAGAGGAGATTTATCATGCCAATTTCCTGAGTATTTGGAGATCAATTTTTCTGCAGGGGGAGGTTGATTTTCCAGGAGTGCGAATTGCTCCAGAGAGGACGAATTGCATCCATGTTTATAAATCAAAATATAAAAATGTAAAAAAGAAAACCTGACAAAAAAATATTAAGTATTGATTAATATATACACACATTGTTGATATTTGTAGTTCGGGTTGGTACTTTTGCATACGCTTAAGTGTCTAGGCATTCAAAAGTCGCGCAAGATCTCCTTAGAACACTTGCTCTAGTGTGAGCAAGCTGATATTATAACTTAATCAAAGTTAGACTTGGGAAAAACACACAATTATTATGTTGGCTTATTGAGCTAATGTAAACTTAGGAAAAATAAATTATTTACTTTAGTGATTATGTTTTAATCTCAACCTTTGATCTCAAGTGAGGCGAGATCTTATCTTAGTCATAAATTATTAGTTTATGTAGCTTAGACATGTGTTTTAGTCTTATATGGTGTCTATGAGGCTAAGGAACACATTTTCTCCAATACCTAGGAAAAAAATTTCTAAGGAAAATGCTTTGAATAGAATTAATTAGCTAGTTTAATAATTTTTCTAAGTCTAACTTAGGGAAATGGCTTAATTAATCAAAATTAATTGAGGTAAATCGATTTTCCTCTAATGACTTCTAGAAAAGTCATGAGAAGGGGTCAAGATGATTTTAGCCATCAATTGAGATTACATCGTGGCTGTTGATTGCTCAACAAGAGATTATAAGAGGAAATCAATGGGCATTTGGAGAACATATTGAGACACAAAATTGTAGTGATAGCAAGGGCGCAGAGGCAGTGCAAGGGCATCAGCGAATCGAGATCAACAATGCTTGGTGATAGCACTGCCAGAGGAGATTTATCATGCCAATTTCCTGAGTTATTTGGAGATCAATTTTTCTGCAGAGGGAGGATGATTTTCTAGGAGTGCGAATTGCCTCAGAGAGGAGGAATTGCCAAAGCAAGGAGATAGATTGCGAGGGTGATCGATTTGCACAGGAAAACTGAGATTACCAGTTGAGATGGAATTCTAGTGGTGGTCGAATTCATTTCCTCAACAGTGCGAGTTTGCTAGCGAAGAGCGTGAGCCAAGGTCACACGTGTGACCAGTTCAAGAGCCAGAGGGAGGCCGAATTGATCAAAGGAGACATAATTGCTTCCAGGAGGGTAGATCAACTTGTAGAAGTGACAAGATTAATTTTCGGAAGGTTTTCTAATTTAGGGCAAATGATTGTAATTTCTCCATCACAAATTTTGTTGAAGAATTAATAAAATTACTCATCTGCAGAACTACTTTTCCCCACATTGGGGGTTTTCTAGGGACATTTGTCCAAAAATATTGGTTCTCATTATTTGTTTGTGTGCAATAATTTTCTCGGTTCCTATGGTTCATTTATTTTCTGGAAAGTTGCAGTAATGTTTTATTTAGTATTTGCCACAATTAATTGCAGAAGACAAATAATCAATTGATAAGTGCATAATAACCAACTAATTGCAACAGTGTTAAAAATTTCACATGGTATCAGAGCAGATCTGAGGGTAGAAGGAGGATCTGCGCAAGCATAGGAAGAGAAAGTTCAAGGGTTTCTGAACCCAATTTATATTCTCTATTTTATTTGGGTTTTTCTACATTTGAAGTTTTTTAGATATGGCCACAATAGGTTTTGCGAGATTAGGATTTAGGACAGACTAGATGGAGCCTCCAACTTTGGCGTATGGAAAACCAAGATGTATTTTCTATTGGATGAGTATGGACTGAAGGAGTATGTTATAGCTGTATTGACAAATCCACAACAACTGGCAACCTATAAAAAGGAGAATGCCAAAGCCAAGAGGATTATCCTTGATGGAGTCAAGGACCATATAGTTCCTCATATCGCAAAGAAGGACACGACGAAACAGATGTGGGATGCAATTGTAAATTTTTACCAGAATACTATCGAAAATAGGAAATTGATTCTTAGAGAAAAGCTGAGTACTATTAAGATGCAGAAGGGGTGAAAACGTGGTTTACTATTTTACCAGAGTTCAACTTGCCAGGTATGAATTCGTTATAGTAGGAGATAAGCCAAGTGATGACGAGCTGGTGCGCATAGCCCTGAATGGGTTCTCTAAGCAGTGGGATGTGTTCGTCGAAGTGATCAATGGACGAGATACACTACCAGGTTGGGATTGCCTATGGTGTGATTTCATCCAAGAGGAGCTTAGACTTAGCTTGGTTAATGGCAGTAGCAACAACAATGATAAAATTTTGAAGTTCAAGAAGGAACAAGAAAGCATAGCCTAGCAGGAAAAGGAAAGGTGAAGAAGCAATCTAGTAAGGGATCAAGCTCAAAAGGAGAGAAGAAGAAGAAGGACCTTTCGAAGGTCAAGTGTTATGGATGTCACGAGTTCGGCCACTATGTCAACGATTGTTCAAAGAGAAAGAAAGGAAAGAAGGAAGCAACAACTTGAACTAGTGTAGATGAGCTCTCTAGTTGGATGGCTCAGGAATTTGTATTGATCGCTTGCCTATCTAGCTCAACTTCACAGGGTGTCTGGTATATAGATAATGGAGCGTCATTTCACATGACAGGAGTTAGAGAGTACTTCTCCAGCTATAAGGAGGAGGACATTAGATTTCAGATCCAGATGGGGAATAAGTCCAAGTGCAACCCAGTTGCAAGAGGGATTGTTCTATTTCAGAGGGAGAATGACAAGCCAATTCTTATTCATGATGTGTTGCATGTGTCAGGCTTGGGGATGAATTTGATCTTCATTTCTATTCTTCAAGATAAAGGGTATGGTGTTTTATTTAGAGGGGCGCAGGTGCTATTGAAGCACAAAGATTGGAGGTCACCTGTAGTGATTGGATTTAGGAGCGACCGGTTGTACAGGTTGCAAATGGATACTCCTAAGGCACTGGTTAGCAGTAGCAATCCGAGAGATTTGGGGGAGCTCTGGTATAGGAGGATGGGCCATATACATCATGGAGCATTTAGATTGCTTCATGAGACAGTGACAGGTGTTCTAGAGGTGAGCACAAAGCACGATGACATTTGTAGAGGATGTTTGTTGGGGAAGTTTGCGAAAACAACTTTTTCAAGGAGTGACAATAGATTCCAACTTTTCTAAGGGGGTACTTGACTTAGTGCATTCAGATATATGTGGGCTGATGTCTACAAAATCTCTAAGGGGATACACGTACTTTGCATCGTTTATCGATGATTTCTCCAGGAAAACCTAGATCCACTTCTTGAAGACCAAGGATGAGGCCTTCAGTTGCTTTCAAGAGTTTAAGGCTCTAGTGGAGAATGCAACAGGAAAAAAGATCCGAACTCTTCGGTTAGACAATGAAGGTGAATACACTAGTAAGGAGTTCTAGGACTTCTGTACCAGGGCAGGAATCAAGAGAGAGTGGATGATTCCTTAAAACCCGCAGTAGAATTGCTCTATTTCGGAGGTAGCGAGAGCGATGTTGTATGACCAGGATCTCCCTCGCTACTTATGGGCAAAGGCATGCTCAATGATGATTTATATACAAAAGAAGGTCCCACATAGAGCGCTTGGAAAGATTACACCTGAGGAGGCATTCAGGGGGAAGAAGCTAGATGTCAATCACTTTAGGATATTTGGTAGGCTAGCATATTATCACATTCCAGGAGATACATGTTCGAAGTTGGATTTGACTGCAAAGCGAGATTATTTTGTTGGTTACATCGAAACCTCCAAGGCTTATCAAATATTTATTCTAGGGACCAGGCGAATCATTGTTAGGAGAGATGTCAAGTTCATAGAGGGCAAGGCATATAGGAGGGCCAAAGATTTGCTAGTAGCAGGTGATCAAAGTGAGCAACCAGAAGAAGCTCCTAGAGTTGAGCAGCAGGATTAGGGGTAGTAAAGCACAAGTATTGATCCAGGTGGATATTGGTGGCCACCTGCCAAATCCACTTGGACCCCAACCATTGTTTCTTTCAGCTTTTCAGTTTCCTTAATTGTGGCCCAATTTACTATTTTTAGTAGTTTTTCGGGTCCTGAACTTCCGGAGCCGTTTTGAGGCCCTAAACAAAGTTTTTTTGGGAAAACTAGTTCCATGGACCAATGTTGCTCTTCCCAAAGTTGTAGTTCTCGGATAGATCTTTCTAACGAGATATTATGCGCGTCAAACAGAGATCGTATGCTAAAGTTATGACCCCGGGAAGTTGATGTACCAATTTACCCAAACGGGGCCCACAGTTTGGCGTTTCATCTTCTAGGGTTAGGTTCTAGAATGTTAAGGGTTTTCCATTGTTTCTCAACAATAAATAGGCCTTCGAGCCTCATTGTAACACAGTTCAGAGGCATGTAGCCGCCACATCTCTTCTCAGAGATAAGCTACCATCGCCCTAGATGGTTTATTTCCAATTCTGTTTGTAAGCATATTTCAGTATTTTACATTAATGAAATGAAGTATTATTTCCGCTGCATCTCTATGTTTATGGTTATCGCTGTAATTTGTTGCATTCCTGTTTAAATTCGGATCAAGTACAATCACGAGTATGAGCACTAGCTCAATTGCAGTTGATCCTGAGAGTTCGCAGAGCATGGAGCAACAAATTAGGGAGATGCATCAAGAGGATATAGAGGTGGATATTCCAAGAGGTTCAACAAACACTCAGGGATGCTCAGGAGTTTGTGGGAACTCCTAGGACGGGCAGGAGAGAGCAGAGACAACCAAAGAGAGGTACACTGGCTACATGGTGTTGGTCAGTCAGTTAATAGATAGTGAGCCTTACAGCTATCATGAGGCCGCACAACAACAACTGTGGCAAGATGCGATGGTTGAGGAGTATTCCTCAATCATGCAAAATGATGTGTGGGAGGTTGTACCGAGACCGACAGATAGGGCAGTGGTTGGATCACACTGGATCTATAAGATCAAGCACGGTGTAGATGGCAACATCGAGAAATACAAGGCTAGGTTTGTGGCCAAGGGGTTCTCTCAAAAAAGGGAATAGATTACGTGGAGACTTTTGCTCCTATGGCTAGGTACACTTCTATACGAGCTGTGATCTCATTAGCAACATAGATGGGATGGCAACTCCATCAGATGGATGTCAAGACGACGTACTTGAATGGTGAACTGGAGGAGGAGGTGTGCATTGAACAATAGGAGGTCTTTGTGGCACATAGCACAGAGACCCACTTGTGCAGGTTGAAGAGAGCTTTGTACAGGCTCCCAGGGTGTGGTATAAGCGCATTGATAGATACTTGTAGGTCATGAGTTTCATGAAGAGTGAGGCATATGTGAACCTCTACTACTTGGTGGTTGGGGTGATGTGCTCATTCTTGTCTTGTACGTGAACAACTTGTTTCTGATAGGTTTACTGGGGCTCATAGAGGAGTGCAAGAGGGATCTTATAGTTGAGTTTGAGATGAAGGATTTGGGGCTCATGCATTATTTTCTAGGCATGGAGATATGGCAGACAAATGGTGAGATTTTCCTTGGATAAGGGAAATACTTCATCGAGATTCTGAGGAAGTTCGGGATGGAGGATTGCAGAGGCATGTCTACACCCATGATCACTAATTGGAGGAAGATAGATGCATCCAGGGAGAATGATGTGGACCCCACCTTATACAGGTAGTTGTTAGGCTCTCTCATGTATTTGTTCAACACTAGACCAGATATATCCTATGTAGTAAACTCTCTTAGTTAGTTCATTGTGGAGCTGAAGAGAGTGCGTTGGACAACAATTAAACATGTGTTGAGATATTTGCGTGGCACTATAGAGTATGGGATCAGGGATGCTCGAGGTGATGGTGTCAGGCTAGTTGGCTATACTGATGCAGACTAGGCAGGTAACACAATGGATTAGAAAAGCACTTCAGGACGCTGCTTCAACATGGGATCAAGAAATATTTCTTGGTACAATAGGTAGCAAAAGTCTATGGCACTGAGTGTGAAAATTCTACAACTGGAATCCTATTGCAACAACTAATTGCTAAAAATTTTAACAATTTATCTGCTACGGAAAATATCGAAATAAACACATTGCAACCTTCACAAATAAAACACTGCGGAAAAATAATGTGCTGGAAACTGAGAAATGCTAGCACACACATAAAATATGAGAATTATTTTTGGACAAATGTCCCCGGAAAAACCCAACTTGGGAAAACCTAAGTCACCTGACACGGGGATTCGGGATTCATAGGATTCGGGGATTCGAGTGTCGGATTCGGACACGTTGACCCCCCGGAACAAGACACGTAGGATTCGTTATATATATATATATATATATATATTAGATATTTCTTACACAAATTCTAATTATGATACAAATTCATTGATTTCAAACATAGATCTTCATCTATAGCATGCATAGTACATACAAAATTCAAATACATGTCAGTGGTTACATAAATCATGATTCATAATTCATAAATGAAAGACAACTTACAACTACAAGATAGTAAGATAAAGACACTGACAACTGTAGTTTTCTCATTAAGTCATCAAATCAAAATGTGTTACATAGGTAGTGCTGGTGCAATGCCAATGGCAAATAGAAATAGAAAATATAAAACAACTACAGGTATACAAGCTTCAAGGCAATAGGTAGTCATCAATCCTTAGAGTCATCATCAGAATCAACATCAATGTCCTCATCATCATGGTCACCACTGCTCTCCTCTCCATCCTCCTCCTCCCCTGTATCCATAGTCGCCTCTACATCTGCTGGTGTGGAGGATGACCCCTCTAAAATATCATCGTCATCAAATCTAACAGGCTCTAGCACTGGATCATTGATATCCATGTTGGCCAATGCCAACTCAACACTGTTGTCCAGACCTATATCATCAGGAAAGACATCCCACATCTTTGTCTCTCCCCTCAACCACTCTTCCCTCTGCCTGTAAATAAGACGAAGGTTGGTGTGCACATACACCATTGTCTCTGCCCTGGACTGCTCAAGCCTGCTCTTCTTCACACTATACAAATTCCCATATGTGCTCCAATTCCTCTTGCAACAAGAGGATGAAGTCACCTGAGAGAGGAGCCTCATGGCTAACTGTTGAAGAGGAGGGCTTGTTGCCCCATGATTTGCCCACCAAGAATATGGCTTCTTAGCCCCCATGTCTCTAATCACATCATATCTTGCAAATCGACCAGTGCCAATGGAAAACTCTGCAAAGGCATCCTCCACCTCTTCAAGCAATGCACTATCCTGAAAAACCCGCCTGAATGCTTCTTTCCTCCCCTGTGAGATTTCACCATCCATGTGAGGAGGGAATCTGCGGGAAGGTCCACCATTCAGCCACTCATGGTTGTAGTATTTTGGGTTCAATGAGTGAGCCAAACAATGTAAAGGTGTACAATTCTTGTCCCATCTGCTAACAAGAATATCCTGTATAGTATCACAGAAGGCCTTTGGTGATGTCTCATACTCGGGGCACTCACTCTGTAAAATAATGCTCCTCACAGACTTAATCATGGAATCCCATCCCTCATAAACCTCTCCTAGGATGGGTTTGTCTGTAACTGCAAATCGAAGTAAAGAAATGATAGGGTCCATGACCTGAATAATTAGATCTACCCTCTCCCACCAATCATCATCTAGCACTATGTCCTTCACTCTTTTAGAGGCTACATGATCTGTCTTTCTCCAAAAAGACCAAAACCCAGAAATAACCATGGACCCAAGAGCGGTCTTGACCTCCCTCAACCTCTTAAACATCATGAATGAAGAGGCAAACCGTGTATCAACAATCTTCAACAATGATAGATTGGTGTACTCCTTGTAGATAGTGAGGGCATTTGTATGATTTTGCACAAAGTTACGAATATGTCGTGGATCCTCAATAATGTTACCAATCCAAAGCACATCAGAAGCAATGGATTTCAAGGCTAAGTTCAATGAATGGACAATGCAAAGTGTCCAAAACACTTGTGGATATTTAGCTTCCACAATCATGCCAGCAACCTTGCAAACATGTGCATTATCTGTAATGATTTGCACACAAGAATCAACACCTACATCTTCAATAACTTTAATAAATAACTCACCAATAAATTGTGCATCCTTGTATTTTCCAAGTGTATCCACTGCTTTCAAAAAAACTGGCCCATTCAAGGAAGACACCATGAAGTTGATGATTGGGTGTCGTGCTGGATCTGTCCATCCATCAGAAACAATGCTAGCCCCAAATGTTGGCCATGATGCTACAATAGGCTCAAGCATTTTTTGCACCTCTTTTTTTGCCTTCGTCAACAATGTGGTTCTAAGCTTCGCTGAACTAGGAGGCACATACCATGATGGAGACCCGTGAGTTAGAGCTCGACACATCTCAATAAATAAAGGTGAGCGTGCAACATTAACTGATATGAAGTTTTGATAGAAAAAGAAGGCAATGGTGAGATCAAGCTCTTCCTATTTCTCTTTTTGAAAAATCTTGTCCATTGGACCAAGTGTAATTGCTCTTCTTTTTGCTGCTTGTCCCCCAATAGAACTCTCAAATGGAAATTTGGTGGTGCTTTTTCTCAAAAATGGAAGGGGGTCTTCATTCTTGGCTTTTCTTGATTTTGCAGCCACATTTTCGATACCAACAGTGGACTCCTTTTCCATTTCTTTCCTCTTTTGTAAAGGAACAGCTTTACAAGCTTCAATTCCACAATCCGGTAAAGCCAACAAATGGCCTTTCACACGGAAATATGTGCTTTTGAAAGCAATATGACAAAAGTTGCATCTCCATTCCACATTGCCTCCTCCCTTCCCCTTGGTGCTTGTCCCATCCTCTCTTGTGACATATTTCCACAAGGGATATTTCTCAATGTTGTCTTTAGGTCCTCTTCCCTCAACATTACTTGCAACAGAATCTGATGATATTGGGGGAGGAGGGGCATCTCTAATGGAGACATTATTCCCCTTCCTTTGCCCCCTAACTGCTGCCTTTGATTGAGCCATGAATACTATAAAAAAAAAAGGAACAAAACATGCACAAATTTGTAAAAAAAATCATATACAAATTGTTGTAATAGAATAAAAAATGCAAAAAAATGGCGCTGAAATGCACTTACCTGCTGCTTGAATCTCCTTGCCGAATGCTCTACTCCCTTAGCTCCTTGCTCCAAACCCTTAGCTCCTTGCCCACATCTCAAACTATGCAAAAGTGAATGAGATATAAAGTGAAAACAAAAAAGAACAACGTGTTTTTAAGTCCGTTGAAGGTATATTTAGGGGATTCAAATCGTAGAATCGAGCATCGTGTCCTGTTCTAGGATTCGAATTCCTAGCGAATCGTATCCGATTCATAGGGTTCGGATTCGTAGAGGGGTTTGGACGAATCCGGTTACCTAGGGGAAAACGGTGCAACAATGGCCCAATGGTTAAGAGCATGTGTTTCTTCCTAGGAGGTCACAAGTTCAAAACCATAGGGGGGTAGAGTATGTATGCCTTCGTAGACTTAGCAAGCAAATCGCTGCACGGAGGTGGGTCCCTTGTCCCATAAACAAGGGGGTCTCATACACCAATTTGGTGTCTAGCTTGGCTGTGACTTTAAAATTGGATAATAATAATAATTATTATTATGTAGCAACGAAAATATGAGTACAATCTAGATGCCTGAAATTGGCAATCCATAGCAAGAAAATCTGGGCAAAATTATTGAAGGGAATTTACCCTTTCTCCACAAGCAATCCCGACACAACCTACCTTCAGAAAACTTTACCTCCGACCCTCTGTGTCAGCCTCGCACTGTATTGCGCAGTCTACTTGATGTCAAGCCTCCAACCAGTGTCTGATGAAGTCGTTTTGCCATTAGCTGCTAAGGAAATCGTCTCTTCGATCCTCTGGAACCTCTGCCCGACATCTGGATCTGAGAACGATTTTCTCTCCACCAAATCGAACTGCCCTCTTTGAAGCTACTGCGCTGCCTCATTGGTATAACTTGGCCCTCATGCTGCTGCCTCTTTGGATTTGGGAAACTTCCTTCGGATCACTGTCCCTGCCCCTCACTCATTGCTATGATTTCTGGCTCTCTCTGAGAACTGACTGCTGCTACTCAGGAAATCGATCTGCTAAGAAATCAAACTGCTCAAGTGTATTCTCCATCACCACATCGATCTCTTATAGTCCACTGTTGGAGCACCAACGACCGAAATTAAAATATAATCGATGGCTAGGATCATCTTTGGATTGATCCGTGTGAGTTCTTAGACTATTCTCATCGTATCTCAATTAATACTGATTAATTAACCATATTCCCTAAGTTTCAACTTAGGAAATATTAAAAAACGGTTAATAATCTAATTGAGACACTTCTAGGTGAATTTCTAGAAACGATTTGTGGGTTTTGGAGATTTCATGTATTCTGACTCTCCACAAAATTTCGTGGCTAGAACACATCCGATTCTACAAAATCTAACACTCCCTCTTAGCGAGGAATGTGTTCTAGTGCTGCACACCCTGTCTCTGCATCATCTCCTGTCATGCTGCTAATGTGTGGCTGCTACTGCCCACGAACCACTGCGCAAGTTTGATATATGCTGCATCTATGTTGTTGTTGACGCGGACATACTGCTGCCAACACTACATATGCACTGCAACTCCCTCTCATCTGTTTTGCTGCAACTGCAACATCTGCAATTGAAAAGCATCTAAAATATTCAATCAACTGTGTTTACAATGATGCATTTGTCACCTGAGTTCCCGCTGCTACTAACCTATGCACTGTCTTTGAAGAATCTACACTGTTGCTGACTCCCGTGCCACTTTGCACTGCTGCCAACCCTGCACTGTGCTCCTCAACATCTGACTGCAACTAATCTGCAACTGTCATTCTGGAATTGACTGCATCAAATGCCATTGATCCATCTTGCTATTTAACACTATGGGCCCCTGTAGCAAGGTAATGGTCCATGAGGTGGACTCCTCAAAGACCCTACCCAATATGGCACACTGGAGTCTTATACTCCTCCTGGATTTGGTGCCCCTATATATCCTTTCAAGCCTAGTCCCTGGCTGAGACCCTTCCTTTCTTTGCAACTCACACTCGACAACTCACACTTCTTCCCGCATCTGCCTCCGGCAATTAGAAGTCGATCTGCTGCCCAAATCTGCATTCTGGCTAACTCACATGGCTTCCTCTGGAAATCTCGTACAATGATCCCTGCAGAGCTACAAAATCAGAAAAATCAAAACTGGAAAAAATAAACCTTGAAAATCTCCCTCTTTCCCTCTGCTCGGCTGTTGGAACTGCTATTCTCACTCCCTTATGCAGTGAGAAAATCTGCACTTAGCCACTGCCAATCTCCCTGGAAAAATCGAACTTCTGAGACTTGAAGTTCCTTGAGAGAAAATTTCCCTCTGATGTGTGTGCTTTTCTCTTCCACCCAACGCGAATTTTATTGCCGCAAACTATTGCAAAACCCTCTACGTCCAACCAAGTAATCTACTTAGCATAAATTTGAGTTGCTGCTGCTCCCTCTGCCTGCTAGAATCACTCAATCTGGAAAGTCGATTTTTTTTGCCACTCTGCACTGAAAAATCGAACTTCCCCAAGCAACTTGGCCAGCTTGGGAGTGGATTGTGTTGCCTCTAGATATTTCGACCTGCTGCTCCTACTGAACAATGAAATTCCCTCTTTCGCTTTTGAGCTTCACGGTTGATCACTCACCCTCTGATACCATGTGAAAATTCCACAACTGGAATCCTATTGTAGCAACTAGTATTATGAAATAGATTTGCCAAGAAATTGAACTGCTCAAGTGTATTCTCTATCACTACATCGACCTCCTCTTATAATCCACCGTTGGAGCACCAACGACCAAGATTAAAACATAATTGATCACTAGGATCATCTCCGGATTGATATGTGTGAGTTTTTAGACTATTGTCACCTTATCTCAAATTTTATTGATTAATTAACCATATTCCCTAAGTTTAGATTTAAGAAATATTTAAAAAACAATTAATAATCTAATTGAGACACTTCTAGGCGGAATTTTCAGAAATGATTTCTGGGTTTTGGAGATCTCATGTGTTCTAGCCTCTCCACCAAATTTTGTGGCTAGAACACATTCGATGCTACAAAAACTAACATTGAATTCTACAGAGGCATAATACATAGCAGCGAGCATGGCTACGTGCGAGGCCATATGGTTTCGTAAGCTGCTAGTAGTCTTGTTTGGTTAGGGGGTTGAGATGACCATGATACATTGCGACAATCAGAGTTGCATCAGGTTGTTAGAGAATCCAATGTTTTACGATAGGGCCAAGCATATAGATATTAGATACCGCTTCATCAGGGATTATGTATAGTGCAAGATTGTTCAGTTACAATGTATACCCACAAATGAGTAGGTCGCAGATATATTAACAAAGGCTTTGTGGAAGGCGAGATTCATTTTCTTCAGAGACAAGTTGGGTGTTACGTGGAACACCTTCCTTGCTAAGAGGGAGTGTTAGCTTATGTAGCTCAGACAGGTGTTCTAGTCTCAATTGTGTCTATCAAGCTAAGGAACACATTTTCTCCAGTACCCAAAAAAAGTTTCCAAGGAAAATGCCTCGATTAGAATTAATTAGCCAGTTTATTAATTTTCCTAAGTCTAACTTTTAGGGAAATGGCTTAATTAATCATAATTAATTGAGGTAAATCAAATTTCTTCTAATGACTTCTAGAAAAGTCATGAGAATGGGTCAAGATGGTCTTAGCCATTAATTGAGATTAGATTGCGGCTGTTGATTGCTTAACGAGAGATTATAAGAGGAAATCAATGGGCATTTGGAGAACATATCGAGACAGAAATGCAGTGATATCAAGGGTACAGAGGCAACGTAGGGGCATCAATAGATCGAGTTTAACATTGCTTGGAGATAGGATTTGTGGCTAGAACACATCCGATGCTACAAAAACTAACATTGAATTCTACGGAGGCATAATACACAACAGCGAGCATGGCTACATGTGAGACCATATGGTTTCGTAAGCTGCTAGTAGCCTTGTTTGGTTAGGGGTTTGAGACGACCGTGATACATTGTGACAATCAGAGTTGCATTAGGTTGTTAGAGAATCCAATGTTTCATGATAGGGCCAAGCATATAGATATTAGATACCACGTCATCAGGGATTGTGTGTAGTGAAAGATTGTTCAGTTACGATGTATACCCACAAATGAGCAGGTAGCAGATATATTAACAAAGGCTTTGGGGAAGGCGAGATTCAGTTTCTTCAGAGACAAGTTGGGTGTTATGTAGAATACCTTCCTTGCTAAGAGGGAGTGTTAGCTTATGTAGCTCAGACAGGTGTTCTAGTATCAGTTGTGTCTATGAGGCTAAGGAACACATTTTCTCCAATACCTAGAAAAAGTTTCCAAGGAAAATGCCTCTATTAGAATTAATTAGCCAGTTTATTAATTTTCCTATGTCTAACTTTTAGGGAAATGGCTTAATTAATCAAAATTAATTGAGGCAAATAAATTTTCCTCTAATGACTTCTAGAAAAGTCATGAGAATGGGTCAAGATGGTCTTAGCCATTAATTGAGATTAGATTGCGGCTGATGATTGCTCAATGGGAGATTATAAGAGGAAATCAATGGGCATTTGGAGAACATATCAAAACATAAATGCAGTGATATCAAGGGTGCAGAGGCAACGTAGGGGCATTAATAGATCGAGATTAGCAGTGCTTGGAGATAGGATTTGTGGCTAGAAGACATCCGATGCTACAAAAGCTAACATTGAATTCTACGGAGGCATAATACATAGCAGCGAGCATGGCTACGTGCAAGGCCATATGGTTTCGTAAGCTGCTAGTAGCCTTGTTTGGTTAGGGGGTTGAGACGACTGTGATACATTGCAACAATCAGAGTTGCATCAAGTTGTTAGAGAATCCAATGTTTCACAATAGGGCCAAGCATATAGATATTAGATACTACTTCATCAAGGATTGTGTGTAGTGCAAGATTGTTCAATTACAATGTATATTCACAAATGAGCAGGTAGCAGATATATTAACAAAGGCTTTGGGGAAGGCGAGATTCATTTTCTTCAGAGACAAGTTGGGTGTTATGTAGAACACCTTCCTTGCTAAGAGGGAGTGTTAGCTTATGTAGCTCAGACAGGTGTTCTAGTCTTAGTTGTGTCTATGAGGCTAAGGAACACATTTTCTCCAATACCCAGAAAAAGTTTTCAAGGAAAATGCCTCGATTAGAATTAATTAGCCAGTTTATTAATTTTCCTCTAATGACTTCTAGAAAAGTCATGAGAATGTGTTAAGATGGTCTTAGCCATTAATTGAGATTAGATTGCGGCTGTTGATTGCTCAACGAGAGATTATAAGAGGAAATCAATGGGCATTTGGAGAACATATCAAGACAGAAATGCAGTGATATCAAGGGTGCAAAGGCAACGCAGGGACATCAATAGATCGAGATTAGTAGTGCTTGGAGACAAGAGTTGTGCCTAGAACACATTCGATGTTACAAAAACTAACAGTGAATTCTACGGAGGCATAATACATAGCAGCGAGCATGGCTACGTGCGAGGCCATATGGCTTCGTAAGCTGCTAGTAGCCTTGTTTGGTTAGGGGGTTGAGATGACTGTGATACATTGCGACAATCAGAGTTGCATCAGGTTGTTAGAGAATCCAATGTTTCACGATAGAGCCAAGCATATAGATATTAGATACCACTTCATCAGGGATTGTGTGTAATGCAAGATTGTTCAGTTAAAATGTATAACCACAAACGAGTAGGTAGCAGATATATTAACAAAGGCTTTGGGGAAGGCGAGATTCATTTTCTTCAGAGACAAGTTGGGTGTTATGTAAAACACCTTCCTTGCTAAGAGGGAGTGTTAGCTTATGTAGATCAGGCAGGTGTTCTAGTCTTAGTTGTGTCTAAGAGGCTAAGGAACACATTTTCCCCAATACCCAGAAAAAGTTTCCAAGGAAAATGCCTCTATTAGAATTAATTAGCCAGTTTATTAATTTTCGTAAGTCTTAGGGAAATGGCTTAATTAATCAAAATTAATTGAGGTAAATAAATTTTCCTTTAATGACTTCTAGAAAAGTCATGAGAATGGGTCAAGATGGTCTTAGCCATTAATTGAGATTAGATTGCGGTTGTTGATTGCTCAACGAGAGATTATAAGAGGAAATCAGTGGGCATTTGGAGAACATATCGAGACAAAAATGCAGTGATATCAAGGGTGCAGAGTCAACGCCGGGGCATCAATAGATCGAGATTAGTAGTGCTTGGAGACAAGATTGCTAGAGGAGATTTATCACGACTATTTCCTGAGTTATTTGGAGATCGATTTTTCTGTAAAGGGAGGTCGATTTTTTAGGAGTGCGAATTGCTCCAGAGAGGACGGATTGCCAGAGCAAGGAGATAGATTGCCAAGGTGATTGATTTTCACAGGAAAGTCGAGATTGCCAGTTGAGATTGAACTCCGATGGAGGCCAAGTTCATTTCCTTAGCAGTGCAAGTTTTCTAGAGAAGAGCGTGAGCCAGGGCTGCACGTGTGATCAGTTTAGGAGCTAGAGGGAGGCCAAATTGATAAGAGGAGGCTGAATTGCTTCTAGGAGGGTAGATTGACTTGCAGAGGTTACAGAATAAATTTTCCGGAGGTTTGCTAACGTACGGCAAACGATTGTAATTTTTCCATCACAGATTTTGATGAAGAATTAATAAAATTATTCATGTAGAACTGGTTTCTCCACACTGGGGTTTTTCTAGGGACATTTTGTCCAAAAATTTTGGTGCTCATTATTTCTGCGTGTAATAATTTTCTCAGTTCATGTGGTTCATTTATTTTTTATGAAATTGCAGTAGTGTTTTATGAAATATTTACCGCAATTAATTGCAGAAGACAAATGATCAATTGATAGGTGAATAATAACCAGCTAACTGCAACAATCTTAAGAATTTCACGCAATCACTTTGGAGATTAGAGTTAGGGATTTACCTCAATGTAAAGTTATAAAAACAAGGCTAGAGAGAGGGAGAAGATACCATACAGTAGCACACAAGTAGCACACGATTGAGAGAGGCATCTTAGTTAATGTGTTGGCTCTGAGGAAGGGGCAGCAAAGAGACCTGGATCAGCCAAGGAGGGTTTGATCAGCGATATCAGATCTTGTATTGTATGTAATTTCTCGGTTGGGCCACTTTCCTAGGAAGGGAGCCCAAGAAACTTCCGAATTTTAATGAAGAACTTGGATTGGGCAGAATCTGCGTGTCATTTATGTGGTTGAGATTGGTACATTTAGCTTTTGCTGTAATTATTTTGGTTAATACTCTAGCTGTGTTTTTATTCAGTAGACTTGATTCTGCTCGGAAATAATTATCTGATTGCTACGGTAAGAAAAGTTAATACACACCACAGCACAAATCCATTTCGTATCTTTTAAATACCGAGTGATTTGGATTTCTCAATTTCTTTTTATTCCTCTTACTGTTTAAGTAAGAGATCTGGAGTTGAAATAAGCATACATTGATTAATAATCCATCCCAATGTAACAATATGACTGATTAATTGCACATCATTGAAAAGGTTAATCGACCACTTTTTCCACATGAAATGGACACCCTGGCAGGTATGCGATCTTTTCCTCTTATGTTGGCAGGGGGATATGGTTTGACTTCCCTTTGGCGTCCGTGTATGTCACTTTTGATGTACATGCAAAATTTTAATTTAATACAGTCTGCCTATTTTTTGCCCACCAAAAAGGACCAGTTTGGTGTCCTAAAAACAAATTATGGTGTCATATTCTGGCATCATTTATTGATTTTTCCTTGCTCTTTTCTGCAATTTTTTTGCATTTTTCTTGTCATTTACTTGCTGAATTAGTTGAAAAAGCAAGAATTCTATGGGTTATTTTTCTTATTTTATATCATCTAATCATTAAGTTATGCATGTTTCAGTTCGTGGGATCGGCATTAAAAGAAGGATCCCTGGAGTTTGAGCTGCTGACACCAGCATTGCCGAAAAGACGAGTAATTCCACGTTTTGCAAAGCCAGGTGAGCGAATGCCAACACTGGACGATGAGGATCTGGTTCCGACTGCTCTTATAAAATTTAAACCAATTGAAACAGATTCCATCGTTTTTACTGGTCTCTCCAGTAATCTCCTCGAAATCAGTGAGCCACTTACATCAGAAGCATTTCCAAGCGGAGGGGGATTTGTACCTGGTTTGTAAGGGATCAAAGTTGTTTGTATTCATTGTCTGGAGTGATGTGGCTGTAATTACTTAAATAAGTTACTCATTATGGAATGGAGTAATGTGGCTGTAATTACTTATTTAAGTTACTCCTTATGTCATTCATTCTTTCAAGGGCATCCCTGATTTGTTTATATTCAATATTTACAGCGAGATGCAATAGTAGTGACAATATCATGGTGGGTTCCATGCATTTATCGGTTTGATATTTCGATATAGCAACATTATTGCTGATGTTATTGCATGCATTGTGGGGGGGTAGACTTCAATATTAGAACTTGCTAAGGGTGTAACTTACGATATTTAAAAAAATAAATATATTAAAATAACAAGTAGATTTAATATATTAAAATAATAAGTAGATTTGTGCATTCATTAGGAAAAAGTTCAATTTTATTTGTATGTCTTATTTAATTTTGAATTAAAATTGATAAAAGCAGATTGTGAGAGATAACAAATTATAATTACTCTAGTTTAATGCAGCTGGTTTTAACTGATTTAGATCTGTTAATCAAAAGTTTTACTTGTTAATAAGTTTTACTTGTTAATAATTCTATAGTCAAAATAATAAGATCAATGTTGAACTAAAATTTTGGTGTGAAGTTCTTTATTATAAAACAATCTTTTGATCAAATATCTTCCTAATTTTTTTTTTTTTGGAAGTGTAGCAAGGTTTTGTGTTTTTAATAAAATTTGTAATGTTCTAAATATAAGCAACCGAATTAAAAAAAGATGGACATATGTTTTTTGATGATTTAAAATATACATATATTAATGCTAGAAGAAACCATCTCCAAACAAATATTATGACCAAGGGGAAACATATCGGGTACACTTTGATCAAATATTTCTATAAAAAGCTATTTATAAAAGTGCACCAAGGTTCAATGACTCTAAAACTCGAAATGCCCCAAATAACGAAAAAACAAACAAAATGTACATCATGAACATAGTATATGCTTGTCAATAATTCAACATATGTACATATAGAGAGAAATATATTGGGGACACTTTGATCAAATATCTCTAAAAACTTATTTATGAAAGTGCACTAAGGTTCAATGGCTCTAAAGCTTGTAATGCTCCAAATACCCAAAAAACAAACAAAATGTAGATATTGAATAGCATAATCACTTGGACCCGCATCTCGTGATAGATCTTAGGCTTATAATCCCTATCACCGCTTCTCTATATAGCTGGGGGGATATCCCCTCCACAACGCTCTTATATATGATATTCTAGTAGATCTCCCCGAGAATCATCTAACTGTCTTATTGAAGGGGTAACCTAACCACATCTTCCTTTCTTCCTTATTTTCTAAGCTTAATGGATGAGTATGGTCCTAAGCAAGTGTTTTCAAAAACTAGGTTGGAAGAAACTATATGCAAATATTTATCGTGTCCGAGGAAAACATATTGAATAGATTATAACAAAGATATATAGGAGGAAAAATGCTTCCTATTACATACAAATTGGGAAATCCTCCTTTCCTATTATTAGTCCAACCTCGGCGGGAAATATCATTGTTAGAAGGAAGCAGAACAGAGGTAGCAGGCATTTCCGAGGCAGGAGGGATAAGTCCAGAAATGATCATCATGATCCATCCCTGATTGATATTCCTATTATAGATCTTGTGGTAAGTGGGCCTCTTAGAGCAAGTAAGCTTGGAGAAAAGACCTCATGATTAAAATTCTCTCTATGAATATAAGAGGTCTTGGAGCGGACCCAAAATTCTTGGCTCTTAAGAATTTATTTCAATCATCTTCGTAAAAAATAATCCTTATTCAAGAAACTATGCATGGCAGTCCTGAAACAATAGCCTATTTCAGGCGCATGTTTCCTACATGGCATATTGCTGCGACGGGGGCTATCGGTCTTTCCGGGGGTCTAGCTGTTCTATGGGATCCGTCCTGGATATCGGCAAGGGCTTTCAGATGTTTTGATGGCATCCTGCTTCTTGCAAAATTCAGGGGCATGGCTGGTATTGTACATATTTTGAATGTTTACGCCCCATATAAGGATTGTCTTTCATACTGGAAACGATTCTTGTCCTCTGAGATTATGGAAATTGACTCTTTACTGATAGCAGGTGATTTGAACTGTACTTTGAGTAATGATGAAGTGTGGGGCAGAGGTAGGAAAAATGATCTAGTGGGAGGGATCATTAGGGAGGCTATACTTCAGTACAACTTTGTGGATATTTGTCCTTCCAAGATGGCTCCTACTTGGGATAATGGGAGATCCGAGAATGCATATCTTGCAAAAAGACTTGATCGCTTCCTAATCCATGACAGGCTGATGGATCGTCTTGGGTTACCCTCCTCAAATATTTTACCATGTTTCATTTCTGATCATAGACCTATTTCCCTGCAATGGATTGCTCAGAGCCACAGGAAGGGTTTTCCTTTCAAGTTCAACAGAATATGGTTGGAGGATGCTGAGTTCAATAAAATTGTTCAGGATTCTTGGCTATCGTCCTCTCCACTTGACCCATCCTCTCATGCCCATTCCTTACTGTGCCGCCTGGTATCACTCAGGAAATGTGTTAAAGAATGGAAATTCAAAAAGAAGCGTACTAACAGATTAGCTCTTCAAGATATAAATAGGGAGCTTGACAGGATCGCGGGGAGATTGACTGATAACAAAATTTCTTTGGAACTGCGTGCCTGGATAAGGGAGCTGGAAAGAAGTAGGCATAACCTCCTGGCCATTGAAGAAGCAACCTGGAGACTAAAAAGCAGAGCAATTTGGTTAAAAGAGGGTGACAGGAACACAATTTTTTTTCACAGATATGCAAACAAAAGACGAGAAACAAATACAATATGGGAGATAAAAGATGAGGAGGGCAACCTGGTGCAGACTCAGGATGAAATCACAAAAGAAGCAGTCAAGTTTTTTCAGAATTCATACAAAAGGAACCAGGACATCGGGATTGAGGATATCCTCTGGGGTATCGATCCCTTTCCATCCATGTTCGACGAGGAACAAAATGATCTGTTATTTGCTAATGTCACAGAGGAGGAGCTATTGGCGGTCATGAAATCTTTTAAAAAAGATAAAAGTCCGGGCCCTGACGGCTGGACGATAGACTTTTTCATTCATTTCTTTGATCTGATAAAGCATGACCTTTTGGGTATGGTTGAGGAATCCAGGATTACTGGCAAAATAAACCATATTATCTCCTCTACATTCATTACCTTAATCCCAAAAAAAAGGTTTCTCTCACTTTTTCAGACTTCAGACCCATTTCTCTTTGCAATACCATATACAAAATAATTTCCAAAATCATATCAGGAAGAATTCGAGGCATCCTATCAAGCTCTTTGACCCAGGAACAACATGGCTTCTTAATCGGAAGGAACATCTTGGAAGCCGTTGCTATTACTCAAGAATGCCTGCACTCAATGCACACAAAAAATATTGAAGCGGCCATCCTGAAAATAGACCTTAAGAAGGCTTATGATTGTCTCGATTGGGGATTTCTGAGGTGCTTTCTTATCAAAATTGGGCTCAATAATCAATGTACTAATTGGATAATGGCTTGTGTGGAAAATGTCAACTATGCCATTCTTATCAATGGTATTCCATCTACCTTTTTCTCTGCTGCCAGAGGTCTTCGACAGGGGTGCTCCCTTTCCCCCCTTCTGTTCATTCTTGTTATGGACTCTTTAAGCCTCCATATAAAAAGAGCTGTCAGGGAGGGTAGATGTCGCCCACTAAAAATCAGCAGGGGAAACTATTTTTCTCATAACTTATTTGTGGATGACATTTTGATTTTTGCAATGCTCTGCCGGCATTCCTGGAACTGTCTGCACGGAATTTTGGGAAATTTTCAAAGAGCTACAGGTCTTCTTATAAATGACGCAAATATTCCTTTCATCATGGGGATGTAAATATGGAAATAATAGATTATCTGGTCCAGCTCTACAATATACAAGCGAAACCACTAAAAGAGGGCATGAAATACTTGGGGTATCATCTGAAACCATTGGGTTATACAAGTGCTGACTGGATGTGGATCCACAACAGGTACTTTATGAGAATAGCAGGATGGGAATATAAATGCCTTTCAATGGTTGGGAGGATGATTTTAACTCAATCTGTGTTGGCCCAACTAATGGTATATTGGGCCCATTTATTTTATATACTGGCAAGTGTTATCCACAATCTGAATAGATTAACAACAAATTTTATATGGGGGGAAAATAAGGAAAAAAGGAAATTTCACCTGTCTAAACTATCAAACCTTACCCTTCCAAAGAAGATGGGGGGATGGGGTATCATGGATCTACGAAAGTTTGGTCTAGCTTTGCTGTGTAAATCTTTATGGAGAGGTGTTTTAGGGGACAATATATGGAGTAAGTCCATTAGAATGAAATACATGGGCAATAAAGATATTACTTATTGGTACAGGAAAGGATTGATAGGATCTTCCCGGGGATCTGCCATATGGAGGAGCTTCCATAAGATAGAACAATTCTTTTTCAAAAACCTAGTGTGGAGTTTTCAGACAAGGAACAATTTAATTATTGGTCTTGATCCCATTGTGGGCGGAGAAGAAGATATACCTTTTTCTCCACAATTATTACATTTCCTCCACCAAAAGGGAATTTTTAACTGGGCACAGGTTATAGATGAATGGCAGGGTACTCTACCCATCTGGAAAAATGCCTCTGCGCTGGGCCTAAATGGTTTATTAGCCCTACAATGGAATCAGATTATTTGGATAATGAAAAACAGGGGGATATGTAGATCTGAAGCTAAGGATGGTATTATCTGGAAGGGGAAGGGAGGGAAGATGAATGTTTATGTAAAAGACATATATCTATCTCTTCTAGAGGTCCATATTCCACTTTCCGAAAACATCTTCCCTTTCACGTTTTGGAAATTTGGGTGTCCCTATAAGATTATCATATTCTCATGGCTTGTTTTTCACAATAAAAATCTTACCTAGGACAATCTGCAAAAGAGGAACTTGTATGGCCCTGCTATCTGCTTAACTGAAATCCGAGGAACAATATAATTTACACATTTTCTTAAAATGTGTTCATTCCCAGGAGCTCTGGAAGAATTTGGCCTCTTATTTTGGCTTCAATTATATTACTCATTCCTCAATAAAAGAAGCATTTGTTTGGTGGAGTAAATAGAAAGCGATTTGGAGACCTATCCCTCTATTAGTTTTTTGGTCAATCTGGAAATGGAGGAATACGGTTTTATTTCAAGACAGAAAGGATAGTTTTAAATCTGTTTTTGAACTCATCGTTTCCCAGTACAATGCATTTCCACCCTCCATCCCTCAGCAGAAAAATGATAAGTCAAAGGAAATATTACCTTTCCAGATGAGTTTTCCTAGGGCTCATTTCGATGGGGCTGCTCAAAATGGAATATGTGCTTGTGGAGTCTTCATAAGTATAAAGGAGGATCAACATTTTGCCATCTATTGGAATGGGGGAGAAGGAACAAATAACAAAGCGGAAGCTATGGCTCTATCATGACTACTTCTGTTCTGTAACTTCCTAAATATAGATTCCCTGCAGATCTATGGAGACTCCAAACTCATAATAGACCATGTTAACGGTAAGATTTCCATAAAAAATCACAATCTGACCGGTTGGATGAACAGAATCGCTTCTCTCTGGAAAACTACAAAGGATTTCTCCATTAACCATGTCGACAGATCCCAGAATATACTTGCAGATGATCTTTCAAAGAAAGGGCTCCATACACAGATGGGAAAATGGAATATGAACATAACAATGGGGAACGAAATGCATCAAATCCATGATTTCTCTCTTCCAGGTACATAGTGATAATACTACAGGCCCTGGTATGTTTCATGAACCTATTATTTAGATTTTTCTTCTAAAAGCACATGCTTCTCAGTTATTGCAAGTATCGCCGGTTTTGGGTTTTGTCTCCTATCCCCAGAATCTATCTATGGTATGGTTTCTAGAGAATTGTTTTGTATCCTGCATCTTTGTAGCATAGATTGTTTATCGGGCTACAAGTTTTGGCTCTCTATCCTATTGAATTGTATTTTGGAATCAATGATTTATAATACTCAAGCTTTTTTCGTACTGAAAAATTGGGAAAAGAATTCTACCATAAGATTATGGCAACCTGCAAGGATTGTGTATTGAATTTTGATTGTTGTGTATTGTATATCATTAGAGGGTCTTTAATTAGTCCATATTGGTCGCAAGAGTTAGAACTGAGTAATCTAACACTAGCATTAATAAAATAATGTTCTTATATCAATTGTAAATTTGGTATTACCTAAACACATGTTTTGGGTTGATTTTATAATGTGATTTTATCTTAAGTTTGTTAATCATGTGAAGTTGTTACCTAGTATCTTCTTTAGTGGTATGAAACTAGGTGGTGCTTTGCCATACGAGCCTTGTGACTTTGCGATATGGCATCTAATGAATAGTGTGAACATTGTTTTTAGAAGCTCTATAGTTTATCTATTGCTTGGACACTGTGTGACTTTTGTTGTGAAAGGGATGTTATGAAAGAGTTTCATGACAACGAACTGTCTCAGTATTTTTCATCTATTTTTGCCACTTGGAGTTACTTAGGACTAGGAGGGCACATTAAAGTTGTATAGAAATATGTGGAGTGGGTGAGTTGGCATATGCATGCGTTCTTCTTTGACCTTGACATTGGTTCAAAAACATGCTTAACACAAGTTGACATTCAACCACTTACCTTTAGTTCATGTGAGGTGCTCTAGTTGGGGAAGATTTGCTTGGAGGGAAGAGTCTCTTGAGTTAGGTTTTGACTTTGTCATGTGAACTCCATTCTAAAGGCTTCATTGTAATATGCATTATTCTCTTATTCTGTAAAAGGGAAGGGGGGATGCATTCCTTCACATAGTGATGGTATGTGAGATGTGATTTGAATGAGCTTTACAGTGGGCCAAAGAATTGCAACAATATATGGTAAATCATCCCTCCGTTGCACTTTAATTACCAATCCAAGAATTGTGCGGATTTATGAGGTGTTGCACATGATGTATGCAAGCTAGAAAGGTCAAATATGAATTGCTAATGCTAATGCAAAAATGTGATAAAGCAGATGCTCAACATTGGTAGCTCATTCTAATTTCTGCTCATGCAGAAGATAGATGACAATCTAGTGCTAATGTCTTTTAGATGAAAAATCAAGTAAATGAGAAGGTTTCTTTGAGCTAATAATTTTGTGTTGTTAGAGTATTCAATTCTTACAACCCTAATTATAATAAGCTAGATTCAAAGGATCCACATCAAGGAACTGATCATTGTAAATTAAAGGTATTTAAGAAAAATACATAAATTGAATCCATTGTTAAAAGAAATACAAGAAATGAAAGTAATGCTAGAAAGTAAAGTGAAAAAAATGCTCTTTTCTATATAAGCCTTTCTACTTGCAAACATAAATAAAAGACAATAAATAAATGATCATAGTGTTCCTAGTCCTTTCCTTGAGTGGGAACTACTCAAGGAAGTTTATGGAACCTTGGGAGAAATTCAGACAAAACTTTAACACACGTCTACTTTTATTCAAAAGTATTGGTGACTTTGTCAGAGATATCGGGGAGATAGATGGGATAACTCAAATTGAGAATATTTCGCACTTTGCTCTGCCAAATTTTCATGGATTAGCCACTGAGGACCCATACATGTTTTTCTTTGAATTTTGCATCCTTTGTAGGAGCTATGATTATGTCTCTGACGCCAATAAATTGAATCTCTTTCCTGCCACTCTAAAGAATATTGCTCTGAAGTTTATGGGGCTTGGTGGGAATCGTATCACCACATGGGCTCCAAATGAAAGGAGAGTTTCTCGAAAAGTACCAAGATTATTGTAAAGATAAAGAATGGAAAGAGGAAATCTTCAAGATGGCATAGAAAGAAGACTAGAGTTTGGAAAATAAAGACACTGTCGAGGAAAAATAAGACATCTAGCAGAGGAGACACTCAAGTTGAAATTGAGAATTTGTTGGAGGATTTCAAAATAGATATACTCAGTTCCCTAAGTTCGCAATTAGATGTAATGCAATTGACAAAGAAATGAGAGGAGACATATTTAACTTTAGCTATTTTTTGCCCAAGATGTAGAAAGAAGCACCCATTAAAGGAGTGTCCTCTTGATTAGATTGAAGTTTGTGGGGCTTGTGAAGAAAAGCACTCCACTAGCTAGTGCCCCTCCTTACCTGGCCTAAAAGCGGTCTATTAGGAAGCAAATGGAGAAGCTGATAATTTGTGTCTTATCACAAAAAAGTGACCATGGAAACCTAGATCACAAGCTACGACTTCTAACCAATCTCAATATTTCAAATTATTATGCTAACAACTCTATTTAGTATCTTCTTGATTAATGGCATCCACTTATTCCCTCTAATCCACAATGGATGCCTACGTCACTCCCAAGGAATACATGGCAATGAAGATGGAGGATCCCACCTTTTGGGGGCCCTCAGTGATCATTACCCCAACAACTTATAACACCTCAACCACAATTCCAAAAGCCCAATGCACCCCCTTCTCGACCTCAAACTCCCTGCACAACCAATTCCTAACCCCAATAATAAATGAGCACATCAAGCATATTCTGATTGGTTCCCATTTTATCTTGCATACTATTGGATGGTGTTGTCATTGATATCAACCTTGGGATTTGACTTTGACTCAACACCAGTCATTGATGTCAAATAGTTAATGAACACTTATATTTGTTTGGATTACATCAAGTTGGAAGCTCCAGTGTTGGATGGTTGAAAACCTGTTGTAGCGACAAAAACACCTTCCAAAATCTTGGCTTGCATTTAAATTTCAGAGCTTTTCTTGGTTTTTCCGTTGATGGTTGCAAACACTCAAGCTCATCCCATGAGCTCTTGTAGATTATTTTGACCCCTTTTTCTTGTTTGACCAACGATTGTCTTTTCGCATATTGATTGGTTTGTCATGCTTGCGATCTTGTTTTGGTGATTTTGAAGGTATGTCTTTGTGTGTTTGGGTTGTCTTCGCTATGTGAACATCCGTCGTACTTACACACAAAGTTGTAAGCACCGTCGCACAAGTGTTGTCACGGTTTTCCGAAGGTCTATCTAAGTGTCGTGCTTGTCGCTGTTAGCGCTAAGACAGCCTCATCAAGGGCATGTTTTGTCTTGTTGTCCTGGTGGTGTATGTTGTCTCATCGTCAAAGTATGCTAAGTGTGTGATCATAGTGTCAAGTATGCACAAGTTCACTTTCCTCCCACACTTGGCCATTTTCCTGAAAATCTGTCCGACCAGACATCCCTCTTCCACTAGACCCAACTGAGCTGCACTGCACAGTCTCAACCCTCAGTGATCTTGCTCTGCTGCCTAGAATTGCGTAGTGCTTGAGGTTTTCCTACAAGTCAGTTGCACTATGAAATCCCAGAGGTGAGCAACATGTTTTCCTCCCCAGAACTGTGCAAAAACTGCCTCCATGCCCGATCTAAACTGCGCATTCCGCAAGAACAGTCATCAAGCCTCCTTTCGGCCTGCTGGAACCCCGCATTGCATAGAGACCTGGGCATGCACTGCTCTCAGAAATTGCACAGAAATGCCTAGCTAGTCCTCTGCTACCTTGTCCTGTGTTCCCCTTGGAAACTGTACAGAAATGGCCAGCTGATCCCCTGCTGCGCTGTCATGTCTTCCTCCTGAAAACTGTGCAGAACTGCCCAACTAGCCCTCTATAGCCCTATATTGTCTTCCCTCAAGGAACTGTGAAAAAGTGCCCTTCAAGGTCCCACCTTGCAGCTACCACTGGTGTCCATTGCGCAATTCTTCCTCCCAATGGCCACTGCGCAATTTTCCGCGACAGTGAAGACTGTGCCCTAGAGTTCCTCACCCTAACTTGAGCTACACTTTGTGCTGTTTCAGTGACTTGTCCTCCCTACCTGTCACCTTGAATTGCGCATTGTGCATTTGTTGGGCCCTCTTCCTAGACTGTCATCTGTCCCAGCCCTGAAACACAAAAACAATGCATCATGCTAAACTAGGAGCTTTTGGATTTGATGTTGTCCCGTCATGAGGGAATTGCAGGACTTACTTGCAGCTGGATGAATGAAAAACGCACATCAAGTAGCAAGCGAAAGGAACACATGCATTGAACCATTTTGCAAGACCAAGACCATCAAAGACCTTGCAACACTAAGCCATGTGGAGGAGAAGACAAAGCACACCAAGAGTACATCCATCACTGATAGGGACACCACAGTCAACCAGTACATGTCAATAGTGTTATGTCAAGTTGTATCATGAGTTGTCTTGGTCACATCACTACCATGTGCCATATGTTTTGTAACTGAATGTAATGTAAAGTGGAAGTCTAATGGATCCACACAAGAAGTTGAAGAGTCATGTTAGTTGAAAAGTCATAGGAAGTTGAATGGTCATGAGGGTAGTCCAAGAGTCACAAGGGTGAAGCATCACCCTTGGCTATATATACCCCTCCCATTGTATGAGCAAAGACTTTTCACCTTGGCTCCTCCCACATAGCCTTGAGAGTGGACAATCAGTTCTTTGAGGAGCGAGAAGTGGTTCCAATGTCCCACTACTGGGACTAGTGATGTATGGTGTACATATGTGTCTTGGGACTTTTGATTAATACAAAAGCATGCTAAGGCCAACACGTTTTCATGCATGTTTTGTAGATGTTTGTAAGACTATTCTTTCGACATTTGTAATGCATGTTTGTTTCACCTATAATAAGATAGTTGAACTATTTTGGTTGTTTTAGTACTTACATTGTTGGGAATGTGCTGTATTGGTTATCACCACTGTCTCATCCCTGTGGAATACTATGTGGGATACTAGAAATACTACCTTTGTGTTGTACTTGCTATCATCACTGTCTCATCCCTGTGGACTACTCCGCGGGATACTAGACAAACTACCTTTGTGTACTGGTTATCACTGTTGTCACATCCTTGTGGACTACTATGCAAGATACTTGACAGACCATCTTTGTGTTCGGCTTCCAATGACCGTCACATCCACGTGGACTACTCTATTGGGTGGTGTATGTGTTGTCCCCTTCACTTCATTTTAACTACTGCTGCATCTACTGTGGAATATTCAGCTGGATGTTGGACAGACCTTTTTGGTTCGCGTGTGTCTCCTCCTGGGTGGTACTATTACCTCTCACTTAGAGGCTCACTTTACTCTCTCCCTTTGCAGTAAGAGAACCGAGACACAAGTTACATTACACACTCACCAGGCATACTCACCTTGATTTTTGAAGACACCAACATAACACTATCATGTGTAGAACAACAAGAGCTAAGGCAAATCTCTAAGTAAATGGTAATCGGGCCATCGTACTGGATGGGACTCCTACACCAAACGATGTGAGGTCTAGTTGGGACTTCATATCGGGGAGATCCCTTGAATGTTGGCGGGTTCAACACCACCAACATTTCTGGTGCTAGAAGGAGGGACACCAATAGTTTATGGCTGATTGTCCCACTGACCCAACTCAATTATCATATGGTCAAGGTAGTAACACTCATTCCCTCTACCCTACGCGCAACTCTGAAGTTCGTCATTTCTCACCTCCTAGAACCAAGCATGAAATTCCGTATCAACATATCCGCGCTATCCGTCCCATCACCCGTCAATTCGCTAAAGTTGTTGGATTGATTCCAAGAGTGTACGCTCTTCCATATTCACAGAGGAAGCAAAATACTACTCCCACAAGAGTGGTAGTCTCATCTATGGAAGAAGCAATCTTCACCACTCTTGAAGAGCTGGCAGAAGCTGTGGAAAAAGAAGAGGAACCTCCAATATTTCGAAAGGAAGAAGAAGACAACCTCTTACTCTTGGGCTCAAGTTCCGATGTAGGAGGCGGAGGGGAAGGTAGCGGAGGATGCGGAAGCGAGGACAAACAAATAGATTTAGAGGAAGAACCATTGATTTCTGAATAATAGGAGGAGGACGAAGAAGAGGACAACATGGGAGAGAAAAATTTGGAATGGATGACTCAGGGCCCATTGGAACTTCTGGGTGTCTTGCATAAGATGCCGAGACATGCTAAGAAGCTTTTAACGAAATATGACCCTGATAGAATAGTGAAGGTAGAAGATCACTTAGACACTTTCTACCTACATTAACAGACACTCGAGGTACGCTGTGATGACGTTGCATGTATATTGTTTCCATGTACGTTGGATGGCATGTATGGTACCACATCCTTCCACCAAATACCATTAAGAACTAGGGGGTGTTCAAGAGAATGTTCCTTGATAAGTTTGTTGAAGACAAGACCCCCGCCATGTTGTTGAAGGATTTGGGTAGTCTCAAGATGGAACAAAAAGAAAAAGTTAAAGATTTATACCAGAGGTTTAACCGAATTTTGAACAAATTCTCAACGGACACTAAACCTCATGACTCCATCACCATCGACTACTACATGTTTGCACTATCGACCAACATTGTGCATTTCGTCAAACAAGCTGTGAGACCAACTCTAACAAAAAAATGTGAAGAGGCTATAGCTGTGGAGAAAGACCTACACATCGTTGGAGTCATTGCAGATGGCCAATCCACTAAGGACTCCAAGGACATGGGCAAGAGGTCTCAGGCCGCTATGAGTAAGGCTAAGGAAAAGGAAGCAAGTGACATCGAGAGCCTTACTCGTCTCCTCAAGTCCTTGACTACCAAAGTTGTTGAACTCAAACAACGGATGAGCGAGACAATCATGAGTAGCAAGCCTCCTAGGTACCTGCCGAAGAAGAATGCGGCTTCAGGTAGCAACCAACCAACCAAATCTGCGCAGAGATCCAACCTGGTGTTGAACCTTGAAAATCTCGTGATAGACTTGCACTATAAATTTCACAATGAACACCATTCTGAAAGAACATGCTCGGATTGGAACCGTATGATGAGAAAAATGGCCACACGACTTTCCGAAGACAACATGGTCAATGAACATGCTTAACTCAATGTTGAAGATAAAGAAGATGTTGCATCTGATGAAGCTCCAAGTACTGGGCATGCTGTAAACATGTATTAGTGTTTGCGCACAACCTAGAATACCACCACCGAGAAGGAGCCTCCGAGTGACGGTCCGACCCCAACACAGAACAATCGGTACAACTTGAGAATTCAAGGGGTCCCCAATGTGATTGAGATACCGAGAGACAAATTAAGAAAAGACATACTAAGGACAGTAGATTCACCGGTCAACTCAACACAAAAAACTTAGAGCAAGCATGGGAATACAACTACAGAAAAGAGTATGTCCGTGAGCAGCAAAGGCAAGAGCAGCCTACTGGACACCACGGACACAAGTCTACCTCCAGAAACCTCGGTGAGTCTCCCTGCTTTGGATTACAACATCGTAGAAGAAATGAAGAAGACTTGTGCAAACATATCTATGTATGAGTTAACCAAGATCACGAGTCAACGAGACCTACTTCTGCGTGCACTTGGGAAAACCTCCACCGGTGATTCTACCTCTTCCAGCAAGGGAACAAGTAAGTCTCCTGAAGCACTCGCATCCATGCTCAACGCACTCCGTATGGAGGAGGCGAACTCACTCTGCCGACCATTCCTGTTATCATTCAAAATATTAAATTTCAATGTCCACAACTGTTTGGTTGATTCTAGAGCATCAATCAATGTAATGCCACTCTCCATTGTGAAGAAGATCAATGGCCAATGGAGCAAGACAACTGCATAGACCATCCAACTTGACATAACATATGTGCCGAAAATTGGTGAACTCCGGGATGTGATCATCCGGTTATTGTCCAACGGACGAGCACATCAATGCATCAATATTGTGGTTGTGGACATCTCGGAAGCATACGACGTATTGCTCAGTAGAGTCTGGTCAAGAAAACTGCATGGATACTTTGCCACTGACTGGTCACACTTAAGGATTTTGTACCAAGGCATATTTATTTATTTATTATTTCTAAATAAAAGTATTTGACCAAATTAAATATTTTATTCCCTCCAACAAAATATAATAAAATGTTCCAAAGTGGTTAGGTCTAGAATTTGGTTAATAATATTTTATTATTTTCCATTATTCGAGAATAACCTAATATTTTGTTATAAAATGAAGGGTTTTACATTCATTCTTCACTTTCGATTATTTTCATTGTTGCACTCGCTATTGAAGCTCTGATTATTATCACTGTCGCTTTCCATTTCTTTTCATCCTTGAGTTCCCATTTGAGCTCTACACACACATTTTGCTAGGTTTATACATTATAGAGAGGAGAGACTCTACCAAGCTGAAGCGTTGAGGACAACCAAGAACCCATCCCATTTGAGGGACTGGTAATGTTTTACCTATTCCTTTCACTAGATGTTACATAATAAAATTACAATTTCATATTCTTGTCTTGTCTATTGGTCTTTTTGGAGTTATTATTTGCAATAGTTCTTATTTCTTTCTGTTGTATAATTGATTTTGTTGCATAGATCTGGAAGTTTGCAGGTTTTATTTCTTATATCTGTTGCAGATCTAAAAGGTTCTACATCCATTCCTGTTGTTAGGGATGTTTATCACCCACAATTTAACGTGTGTTTGTTTTGTACACTCTCGATGAGAATACACTATAACAGTTATAGATCCTTTGACATGATCCATAACCTCATTTTCAATGAGATCCAGATATGTCCTCTTCTTCCATGCAAGATAGTTTGAATCCCCAACCAATTTGTTGCTTTCCTTGCAAAAATATATTTTGACACATTCATACATAAATATACTTGTGAAGATGCTTCTTCCACTTGCTGCCTCCTTGAATTTTGATGATGATACACTTAGTAGAGAGATTCTCCTTGATGAAGATAGTTCTCTTTAAGAATGATCCTTGTCTCCACAAATAAGGAGATCACTTTAGATCTTTTGATGGAGATGTCCTTGTTGATGATGATCAATGATGACTTCTTGATGCTTCTTGATGATATTCTATAATGGTAAGGTCCTTGCTTCAATGGGAGGAAATTTCCTTAGAACTTCTGAAGATGATGATAACGTCCTTGATCTTGCTTCTCTAGTAAGAAACTTGATGTATAAGTCCTTCAACTTGTGTAGGGTCTTTGTGGTCTCTTGAGATGACTTGAAGATTCCAAGACATGCTGGTGATGGTGTAGACTTCTTCTTTGATCTAGGGTTTTGATACTTCTTTTGTAGATCTTGACTTCAAGATGATCTTCTTAGATTTGCTTTGATGTCTTTCTTGATATTTGATCCTTGATTGCTTGTGTGTGTCTTGATGAGATGCCCTTCATTGACTTTGTCACCTTAGCTCTGATAACATGTTAAGAAATCTAGGGCATAAAAATTACGAGATTTCTCTTCTAGAGATAACTGCATGTGAATGCTTGTTAATTCTTTAGATTAGGATCTTCTCTTTACTTAGATTATTATTGTGTTCTTCTTCATCAAACAATTACTAGTGCATAAACAATAAAGATACAAGAGACACAGAATGTAGGTGATCAACCAGGGCCAAAATCTCTCCAACTTGAGAGGAAAACCAAATGAATTATTCTTCTTATAGAGACTTCAATTGAAGAATACCAATACCATGACCCTTGGCCTATTTGGCTCTCCAAGATCAAGTCACAAAGCTTCCTTGATGAGTTCCTTCTTCCTTGAGTCAATGATAAGCAAAATTCTCGATTCTTCCTCCTTTTTTGGCTACCTTTCAGAGTTTCGGTTCCTCATAACAGACCAACAACTTTCGACCTTAATTCAGAAATCCTCGCTGAGGTATCTGAGAGAGAAAAACACCTTGATTCTCTTTGCTCTATAGGGATGCCTTCTTTCCTTCAACTTGGCTTGAAAATCACCTTTCTTTTTTGGACACTCAAGAATCTCAAAGGTTCCCCAAAAATTCGTTCCATAGGTTGACTAGAATTTGGCTGCCCAGATGAAAAATCTGACCTCAAAACTGTGATCCTTGCGAAAAGAGGAGAAAAACTATTATAAAGTGGGCATAATTCTGACACCATAATATTCCCTAGAATATTCCTTTACAAAATATTCCCCTGATATTCTCTCAAAATTCGTGCCCCGCTTGGGCGCGGTTCCACTCTTAGTTCTACGATTTGGTCCTCCTCCGCTCGACCTTCATTGGACGAATGGATGAACTTTGAGTTTAAGTAAATGCCACTGGCGAAATTTTCAAAGCCAAGGCCATTGGAAAATGTTGCAATTTGGTGGGGGGAGGTCTCGGGGTTAAGCCCAAGGATCTCCCCATTTAATTATCCATTGGCGCATTATTTTAGTTGGCGGTTTTGTTAAGTTTTGGCATTTATCCATGTGGGACCGCTGGTGGCAGGCCGGTCACTGCTGACACAGGTTTGACTCCCGCTGACCCCGTATTGTTTGCAAAGGTTAACATATATACACGATATATGTTATTTGACTTGGGCTTTGGTTGGCCGGGTTTGACCACCGGCCAATCAACCAGTTTTTTTTTGTTTTGATTTTTTAAATAATCAATTCAAAAACTCGTCGATGGATTTTTAGGGTCATCGGTTTTTTTAAGTAGACGACAATTTTTCACTTTCGATCGCCAGAAACCCTCACAGTTAAGTGTAAATTTATCACCTTGTTAGTGGCCGCCAAATTTAGCTGGACCTTCAAATTTGGTGAGCCTCCAAATTTAGTTGGCGCTTTGATAAATTTAGCAAGTGGGTCTAGTTGACCAAAACTTTGATTGTGAATATCTTAAGCATACTAGCTTGGATTTAAGTGTCGCTTGTGTCATTGGAATCAGGATGAGGAGTTCTTCGATTTGATCCTAGTTTCATAGCAATCCAAGAACTTCTATTTTTGAGCCTTTTCTAAGCCCTCTTGGACTTCTGAGCATTTTTGGAGCCCCCTGGCTTGGTTCTACACCTAAAAATATTTGTGTCCACTCTCTTGATTATTGTGCATTGTTGAATGGTGTTGTTTACTACTTTTTTCTATCTGATTAAATACTACTAAAGATTAACTAATGCTCTGAAAGGATTAATAAATTGCTAATTGCTAAGAAATATTGGTTCACCCTGCTCTCAATATTTCCAACAGTTGGTATCAGAGCAAGTCCCTATAAAATAAGTCTAACCAGTGAAGGGAGATCATGGAGTACACCAAGAATGGAGTTCCTTAGTTTGATGTGCAAAGTTATGCACTATGGAATGGAAAGATGTAGGTATACATTCTTGCATAAGGATATGATATTTAGGAATTAGTTGAACATGTTTATGATGCAAAAGCCTCTCCTCCAACATATGAAAAGGGTAGTAAGCTTGCTGAATATGATTCCAAATCCAAAAATGCTATTATGAGTGGAATCACTCAATCTGTCTATGTTAAGGTATTGGGTTGTAAAACAACCAAGGAACTTTGGGGCAAGCTTCAAAACATATATGAAGGAGACTCAAAGGTCAAAGAAGCAATACTTCAAATCAACAGAGCTCACTTTGAACAACTAAAGATGAAAGGAGACAAGAACATTGTAATTTTCTTTCAATGAATGGATGAGGTAAAAAATTACTTGAAAGTATTGGGAGAACTAACCGATAAAAAGACTATTGTAAGAAAGGTCCTAAGATCTCTTGCAACAAGATTTAATCCTAAAGTTTCTATCTTAGAAGTTAGATCCGACTTGAACATCCTTAGCATGTATGAGCTGCACAATATTCTTACAACTTATGAAATGAGGATTGAAGAGGAAGATGGTCCATCCAATCAAGAAGCAATATTCACAATATCCACGAAGACCGAAAAATGAAAACCAGAATCAAGAACTAGCCCCAGTTGCTGCGAGGAAGAGAAATTTTCAGATGGAGAAATTGAAAACTTTACAAGAAAGATGAAAAGAGAAACAAGTAAGTTCAAGGGTAAACTTCCATTAGTTTGTTTCAATTGTGGTGAGATTAGTGTGCATTTTCATTTTTTGGTGTTATTGTTTGCTTTGCAGACATGTTTCCTCTGCTTAACTTGTGTTCCACTCAGTTCGTAGATGTCATCAAACCATTATGTTGGTTTTGTTGATGGTGCTTGTGGTAGCACACAACTTATCTTTCGCAACTTGGGCACTCTTCGACCATAATGGTGAGTTGATCAATTTACAAAGTATTTTCATGGGATGAATAACTAATAATATTTTTGAGTATAGTGCTGTTATCAAACTGTGATTAGAAGCAGTTTCTCTCGGAATTAAAAATTTGGTTGTTAAGTTAGATACAACTCGTTGTGCTACAATTAAATGGTCATTATTCAGTAACAAATCCA
The DNA here is from genome assembly GCA_031772625.1 of Pinus tabuliformis. Classification (NCBI taxonomy): domain Eukaryota; kingdom Viridiplantae; phylum Streptophyta; class Pinopsida; order Pinales; family Pinaceae; genus Pinus; species Pinus tabuliformis. The sequence continues at coordinate 2,007,683,525 of CM062816.1, forward strand.
CAAATTTTGCACATGTATCTACGTGTTCAATTATTGGAAAGAAACTATGATTACATTACATATCAACACATTCCACGAAATTTGAATACGTTAACAGATGCATTGGCAAATTATGTTTTAGATAGACATTTGTGTCACTTGTAAAAAAATCGAACACGTCATCATGATATATGAACACATAAGTAAACAATAGAAACATGCACATCTCTCTCTTTCTCTCTCTCTCTCTCTCTCTCTCTCTCTATATATATATATATATATCGAGTTTTTCAAAGTTTGTTATGTCAAAATCTCAAAAAATAGTGTCCTGAGACACATGGCTTTAAAAGCTTACAACAGTGCAGATAATATGACTAGAAATAGGCTATTCTCCCACATGATGCTCATGATAGCATGAGACAAATCTAATCACTCGACCTAATAACTGGTGAAGTCTCGGCGATAGTCCCACTGTGTGCCTCTGGTACCGCAGCGACATGTCATCTATAGTAGCGTACTCTGGAATTCCCTGAGTAAGGAATTCCAGGTTTCACTCCATCTTAACTATAGGGTCTGCTCCTTCCTCGTACGAAGCATCTTCCTCTATTTAGCGTGCTACTTGCCAAGCTATCAAAGACATTCCGGGAAGTATTTTCGATCCCACATCTGCAAAATTATCATAAGTAAACTCTCAAATACACTTAAAAAAATCATAAAACTGAAAAATTCCAAAAAATAAGTTTTTACCTGCATTGGTCCATTTTGCACCAGGTGGCATAGGAAGATTTGGGGCTCCTCTAAAGTTTGTGCCCACATATGCATAGTCATCTACCGCGATCAGTTTTTGGCATAACCAACCAAAGAACGCTGGAGGGAAATGCATTTGTTGACCTCCTCCAGCTCGAGGCATAATCTCACTCCATCTGAGTAACCTCAGATCTCTCGGAGCTATCGTCCATCTCTATCCACTGGTAACGAAACATAGGAAAACACTCCAATAAGAAAGTGAATAAGATTGATCCAAACCCAAACTGATTCAAACGACATGTTTTGCAGTTGGTTACCTATCATTTCATGTTAACCAATAATCATTCGCACCAATTAAATACAGTTGGAGTGAGACGGTCCACTGTATATTGGAACTGAGATTTCATTGCCTCATGCAACGCTTGAGCCCCAACTATATGGGACATAGTATGTAGAATAGTCCTCAAGGGTAGGTTGTCGATGGTTGTTATCTTAACCTTTCCACTCACGGTTGTTTTTGCATTCGGGAAATGCCTTCTGATCAATGTACTAGTGCTCTCTCCTCTAGTATGAGCTCCGAAGAGTTGGATCCTCTCTTCTCTCCTGGATAGTCCAGTGATGAAATAGATGTCAGATACCTCTATTTCAAGTTATTTATCTCCAATAATGAAGATTTCACGACCAACATCCCTTAATCCTATGAGATACTCTAGCAACTCATTTTGAGCTCTGAGTCCCCGGGTCTTAAAGAACTTAAGAAATTCGCAGTCGCTCAAAGCTTTAATACATGTTGCGTTTTGAGAAGCTTGGTGGTCTTCTGCCTTGTGGCCTCTCTCTTTCCATTCGATGGCCATATTTGTTGAAATCTCCTGTAAACAATCCATAAATAATATTTAGAAGCATTTCAACGGATTAAAATTTTGAAAAAACCGATTAGGACATAGGATTTCTCGTTTTATTTTTTGCTCTGCACCCAACACAACTGTTCGAATTGTTTTCGTGCTGGAAGTGCGATGGTCTTTTGGGCTATGGGGGGATCAACACGGATCCGATGATCAGACTTGCATTGATCTCCCCCAATAATAAAAACGAAAAACCTCCTCTTAAACAATCAAAATTTCTATAAAACAACATAAAAATGGTATGAAAATCAAGAGAAAGGGAGGAGCTCTTACCTGCAACTGATGGTTCGTGTCCCGGATCTGCCCCACCGCTTGCCTGGAGAATCAGAGAAAATAGGGTAAAATGCACTCTCCAAATTAGTCAAAGTGAAATGGTAAAACGTTTTTACTTTTTGTCTATTTATAATTTCTCAAATACATTTTTACCAATATTTTATTATTTTTCTTTTTATCGGTGATGTGTGGTTGTCTTTGTGCAATTACAAGATCTTTTGGTGGTAATGGTGATCATTCTTGACCGATTCAACGAGTTATGTTTTATCTCTTTTTCCCACTCGTTAAAAATAAACGAAAAAGGAACCCTCTTGGAGTCATATTTAAGCTCTTTTCTGACTCTCGAAAGATGAAAATATCGTTAAGTACTTATCTTTTCAAACTCGTTCAATTAAATGAATTGACGTCATCTCAGTATACATTTACCCATTTTTCAGGCTGGGATTGACTATTTACGAAAAAGGAACACCTTGGTTGACATGGTCAAGAGGTTCTCTCAAATATTGTTTCCTACCTTTTCGAGTTTGAGAGACAAATTACGAAAAGGGACCTGATGGAGTTTTCTTTTTCGTTTCTTTCTCAAACTCTCTAAATATGAAAAAGACTCTGAGTTACTCTTCCGTCGAATTCGTAAAAATTAAATGACGAAGGACTTGTCACCATGATGAGACCGAGTTTCTCCTTCTTGGGGCTCGTAAAAATTACTACGATGGATTCATTCGAAGAATGAACTTATATGACAAGCATATGCTATCCCCTTCAAACTTATGATTAAAAATAACTGGGTTAGTCACTAGAAACAATGGGGAAAAAATGAAAGTGAAACATCTCTTGTATAGGTAGCATGTCACTCTTTAACATGAAACTCATTTGTTTCTCGTGTCGTGTTTGGTATATCCTCACTCAGTCACTTGTCTGGTTTGGGTTATCCATTTTGCGTCTCATTTGACTATTTCACTTCATCATCATGACCCTTGGTCCTATGTTGTCTCAAATGCTGCCACGCTCCGGAGTCGTGTCGCCGATATGTTCAAGAGATGTCCTATCTGAAATTTACTACCTATACATTGTATGACTTTTTGCCACAGGCCTGGATCATACTCTTTTATTCCATTTTATTCCTTGTTTCGTGGCGATGATGAGGGATCATTATGGCCCTCATTCAATGGGTCACTTCCTGTCGACTTCTGCTCATTATCCAGGAAGATGACTTAGAAAACCCCTTTCAATACCTTAGAGCTTGCATGCCTCAATGGAAAGTTCTTCGCATTCGACAATAGGTTTTCATCATTGACCTGCGATCGGATCATTTCATGAGTGTTCGACTTCAACTTCATTTTCACATTCACGGATTGTACTGACGTACCTTGAGAACCATTATCATTATTGGTGGTTTCTCTCGTACATGTTAATGGTTCACATCATTGAATAGTAATCAGGTGGTTTTTTAGCATGTTCGACTTCGACACGTTCATTCGTGTAGAAATTTCTGTTTTCCCACCCCGGTTTTCAGTTTCTCCTTATTTCTCCCATATAGTTAAATGCCCTTTCCCATAACCATACATTTAACAACTGAAAAAATAATTTTTTGCTGAAAACACAAATTCTGGAAATTTTACAGAATGTTGGAAATTTGCAGAAATAAAAATCAGCAGTAACAAATAGCTATTAAAACACATTTAAACACAGAGATTTTTGGTCAATGTGACCCTGGAACAACCCCCTACAACTCTTGGGGAAAACCAATTTGAGATCTCTTCTTTATTTCTGGAAATGCTCTTTTACAGTGAGAAAATTTTCATCAAAAATTTTAGCAGAACAAAATTTTCAGCAATCAAACTTATCTCCTTTTTCAGCCTCACAGTCAAACTGAAAACTGCTGTACGGAAGTACGACCGTACGGATGTACGGACTGTACGTATGTAGGAATGTACGGACTGTATGGATGGCCGTACGGACTATACGGACAGACCTCGATTTCGTGCAGAAAATCGCCTCCTTGAAATTCGTGCCCAAAAATCAGCCTTTCACTGTTTACTCAGCAAAAATCTGCCTTTTACTGCTTGTTCTTTCAGCTGTACGGATTTTCTGAAGCGCTGCCTTGGAATATGTGCCAAGCTGCTGCCTCCTCCTCCTTCCTGTCTAGAAATCTCCCTTGCTCTCTTGCTCTCCTTCTCCCAATCTGCTCATGAAAGAATGAATGATCTTTTCCTCTTTTTCCTCCCTTAATCCAACCCTAAGTAACTTTTAGGTGATCCCTAAACTCAATGGCTGAGATAGATTTAGATCTATGGCTGAGATTAAATGCTTATTTAAATCTCACTTTCTATTTTTTAGTTCACCCCAATTTAATAAAAACCCACTTAGTCATTTATTTCCAAAGTCATTTTTCCTTTCTAATTTTTCATTGACTTTATAAAAGTCACTTTAAAATTAGACTTTAGTAACTTTATCACTTAAAGTCACTTTTAAATTAGATTTGACATTATAAAAATTATAAAGTCACTTTAGGAGAAAAATTAAATTCTTTTGGACACTTTTCCCTAGGCCAAAGATCAAAGCCTAAGGGAACCACCTGTCCTCCGGTACCAAATTTCAACACTCCCTCTTATCGAGGAAGGTGTTCCTCACGACACCCATCTTGTCTCTGAAGTAGACATGCTTGCCCCGTGGTAAGGCTTCGGTAAGAATATCTGCAACCTGCTCATCTGTGGAAATATACTCAAGCTTCACAGCTCCCTTCTGAACATAGTCTCTGATGAAATGATATCTGATCCCGATATGCTTTGACCTGTCATGAAATACTGGATTCTCCGTGAGTTTAATGCAACTCTGATTATCACAGTAAATCACTGAAGGTCTCAACGGCTGACCAAATAAGCCAAACAACATCTTGCGAAGCCAGATAGCCTCACAACTAGCTAGACTGGCTGCCATATCCTCTGCTTCCGCTGAACTCAGTGCTACTAACTGCTGCTTCCGGCTGAACCATGACACTACTGCTGAACCCAACCCAAAACAACACCCTGAAGTGCTCTTCCTATCAGAAGCACAACCTGCCCAATCAGAATCAGTGTATCCTGCCAATCTCACTCCATCCCCCTGCCTGTAGTCCAGACCATAATCCACTATCCCCTGCAAGTACCACAAAATGTGTTTTGCAGCCACCCATTGAACCTTCCTAGGCTCACACATAAACTGACTCATCGTGTTGACTGCAAAACAGATATCTGGTCTAGTGTTGACCAAATACATCAAGGAACCAATCAGCTGCCTGTACAATGTGGGATCCACCAACTCGGAATCCGAAGCATGAATCTTCTTCCAGTTGGTAATCATCGGTGTCGACATGGGTCTACAATCCTCCATGTGGAATTTGCTAAGTATGTCCACAATATACTTCCCCTGCCCCAGGAAGAAATGCCCCTCCTCCTGCCACACCTCCAAACCCAAAAAGTAATGCATCAAGCCGATGTCTTTCATCTCAAAATCTGTCGCAAGATCTCTCTTGCAGTGCTCTATGAGTCTCTCTGCACCTGTAATGACCAAGTCATCCACATACAACACCAGAATGAGAGGCTCCTTACCAATCACAATAAAGTAAAGGTTCAAATCTGCCTCACTCTTTGTGAAACCCATCCCCTGCAAATATGTATCTATCCTGGAGTACCAAGCTCTGGGAGCTTGCTTCAGGCCATAAAGGGCCTTCTTCAGTCTGCACACATGGGACTCCTTCCCATGCACCTCAAAGCCCTGTGGCTGCTCAATGTACACCTCCTCCTGTATGAAGCCATTGAGAAATGCAGTCTTCACATCCATCTGGTGGATCTTCCAACCCATCTCTGCTGCTATCGATATAATGGAGCGGTTCGAAGTATATCGAGCCATGGGAGCGAAGGTCTCTTCATAATCAACTCCCTCTACCTGGGAGAACCCTCTAGCCACAAACCTCGCTTTGAATTTCTCAATGCTGCCATCTGCAGCATGCTTTACCTTGTAAAGCCATCTGGAAGTAACCACGGATTTGCCCTCAAGCCTCGGCACCACCTCCCAAACATCATTCTTCATGATAGAAGAATACTCCTCCTGCATGGCCTCTCTCCAGACCTGCTGGCTAGCTGGCTCCTCATAGTTAGAAGGCTCAGAGTCAAGGATGCTGGTAACCATCGCCATATAGCTACAAAACCTCTCAGGTGGTCTACTCTCTCTGACCGGCCTCTTCGGCTCAGCAACAGATGAGGCATCTCTCAAGGTGTCCTGAAGCCACTTGGGCTTCCTATTCCCTGAGCATGCTTCTCCCATAGGAGAATGAAACTCCTCCTGCTCATCACCATCAGTAGCCTGAACTCCTGACTGACTGTCTGCTGTCCTCCTGTCTGCACCTGAACCTGTAGAAGCTGAGGTACCGTGTGAACTGTCCATTAGTGGACTCCCTAGTGAACTGCTCTGTGAACTGCTCTGCATGCTGCCCGGAGCACCACCCCTCTGGCTCGGTGAGCCACTGCTCACTGATGGACCTGACATCCTCATAGATATACCTCCTGATCCTCCTGATCCTTGCCCACTAGATCCCTGCGACTGACTCAACTGTTGCTGAGGGTCTGGCTGATCCAGATACTCTAACTCCCGTGATCTCCTAAAGGCCCTGTCCTCCTCGAACTTCACATCCCGTCTGACAACAACTCTCCTCTGTGCAGGAATGTAAATCCGAAAGGCCTTTGAGGTCTCACTGTAGCCCACAAAGATACCCTTCTCTGCGGTGGGCTCTAGTTTGGTCCTCTCCTCCTTGGGTATGTAGGAGTATGTAATGCATCCAAAGATATGAAGATGACCAATATCAGGCTTCTTCCTAGAGAAAGCCTCCTCCGGAGTCATGTGCCCCAAGGCACGATGCAGACTCCTGTTCTGCAAGTAAACAGCTGTGTTGCAGGCCTCTGCCCACAAGAACAATGGCAACCCTTGATCATGTAACATGGCTTTGGCATCCCCTATGATGGATCTGTTCTTCCTCTCCTCAACCTCGTTCTGCTGGGGGTTGTAAGGAACAGTGAACTCCCTCCTAATGCCTGCCTCCGCACAATAGTCAACAAACTCTCCAAGGGTGTACTCTCCCCCATTGTCCGACCTCAGGGACTTGATCTTCCGACCCTTCTGAGTCTCCATAAGAGCTCTAAACTCCTGAAACCGCTTGAAGACCTCACTCTTGGTCTTCAAGAAATAAATCCAGGTCCTCCTGGAGTGATCATCAATGAATAAAACATAGTACTCATATCCACTCAAGGAAACATGAGACATCCGACTCCTCACATCGGAATGAATCAAATCAAGTATCCCAGTCGCTCTGCTGTCACTGCTAGGAAAAGGGTATTTGGAAAACTTGCCCATCGCACATCCTCTGCAAGAATCAAAGTGATCAGTACTGAAATCTAGCATACCTGTAGTGATCTGCCGCAAGGTCCTCAAGGCTCCATGATACATATGTCCCATCCTGCGGTGCCAAATCTCACACAGCTCAGAACTGCTAGCTCTGCTGTCGGTACTACTGCTCAATTCCAAAAGGGGCTGGAATGCAAACTTGTACACCTTTGCATGGCGTACACCTATCACTCTAGCTGAATCAGATGGAGTGCCCCTGGGATACATCAACACCTGTCCTCCCCTGAACAGTACCTCATATCCTCTGTCCTCCAAAGCTGAGCTGGATATGAGGTTCTTCCTCATCCCTGACACATAAAGAACATCTGACACCTTCAAGGGAGGTTTGTACTCCCTCTGAAATGTCAGTGTCCCCACCCCGACTGCTCTAACAACTCTGTCATCACCGAGTACTACCTCTATATCAGTGCCACTCTCTGAAAGCTTTGAGAAGTACTCACGGACTCCTGTCATGTGACGTGAAGCCCCACTGTCCACATACCAGATACCTAAAGATGCTTCGCTAATTGAGGGAAAAGCATGCTCCCTCTGAACCTGTGTGGTGGTGATCCTGCACTAGAGGACTCACACATAGTGAACGCAAAATCCCGGTCAAAACGACCTGCAAAGTCCTCAACCTCTGCTGAAGCTGCCATACTCTAGTTCTTCCCCTTCTTCTTCTTCTTCTCCGGACACACAACTGAATAGTGTCCCATCTTTTGACAATTCCAACACTTCACCTTGGAATAGTCATTCTGTGTGTCACCCTGTTTACCTTTACCTTTGCCTTTGCCCCCACCATTGCTTGTGGAAGCCTGCTTCTTCCCTTTGCCTTTCTTGCCTCCTGCCACCAATGCTACATCCTCATCCTGCTCAACTGGCTTGGCTGCCCTAAGCTGACCTTTCCTGATCTCTTTCTGAATGCAATCATCCCAAAACCTCTCCCATGTGGGAAGGGTCTCACGTGCACAAACCCCATCAACAAAGTTCATCCATGAACGGGGGAGGCCATTCAATGCAATCCACACCAACTCAGTGGGTGGAATGGCCTCTCAAATCGCTGCCAACTCATCTCTCACATTAGTAATCTTTGTGAGATATCCAGCTGCACTATCATTACCCATCTTGATGTTCTTCAGCTTCTCCTTCATGACCATTTTTCAGTTCTCATTGGTATCTGGTAGAGATTGGACAATGCTGTCCACATCTCATGGGCATTGCTCTTTCCTCTCACATGAGGAATGCAATGGTCTTTGATTCCGTCTAGAATCACCCTCTTACCATTATTGTTCTTTTTATTATACTCAGCCAACTGAGTAGCATCAGTAGGCACAACAACAAGGTTCTGTGTGGTATGCACCATGATATCCCAGACTTCTGCCTCCTCAAAGATACTCTACATTCTCTCCTTCCAAACGCTATAATTTGTATGCCCATCCAACCTATCCTCCACCCTCAATCCCAATGACATCCTGCTGTCCTAAAACTGAAAAATAGCACTGCTGTAGTAATTCAACAATTCGCTTGCTAAATTTTTTACTTTGATTGGGTTGGGATGGAGCGTAAGACCCTGAGTTTTGTCTGGTATAACTTAGGTTGCGTGGAGTTATGTATTATTCATGATTGTATACATGTTTCCTCTATACGGATGGTTGTGACCATACCGTGGGACCTTATATCTATGATGATGATGATCCTTCTATATCGGGTGGCTGCGTCCATACCATGGATCTTACACTTCCAGACAATCCTTTTCATTCAGATGGCTGTGCCCATACCATGGATCTTTTCACATGGTCCTTTCTATCCAGATGGTTGTGTCCATACCGTGGATTCATGTTTTTATATATATGAAAGAGATACCAGATATGTATATGTATATGAATCCTTGATTTTCAGGTCTTGTGACGGTGTTTGTTATGGTCCTTGCACTAGATCGTAAAGCATCTCAGCCATCACTCCATGTTCTGCCTTCATGCTTTAGGGGGCATATGTTACACATGTCACACCTCCTACACTTCTCCGTGTCATACCCCAAAGTGCCCCAAAATTGACAACAGTGCAGTGTACCCATCCTGATATGTAGTCCAGATCCTCCCTGAAGAACTAATGAAAAGTTGCCTTGAGCCTTTCCTAAGAAAAATGAGCTCAAAACCCTAATTTCTGGGTCAGCGTGACTGTGACACTGCCCTCTCGTGCTGATGGTAGGTTGCACCATATAAACCTCGCGCTGCTAGTGCAGATTTTGCCTGGATACTCGCACTGAACCTTAAAAGGCAAGTTTTCCCAAAGTGGAGGAGAAGATTCGTGATCTAGAGATTTCCAAAATGATGAGATGGATGATGTTCATTGTGGATGTGGTTGAATTCTCCCAGTATTACCCTTTGATCTTATCCCTATGAGATTCCTCCTTGAGATGAGGACCTTTCCCTATCTTTGGTGAGATCCTAACTCCCTCTCCCGCATATAAATTCATCTTCTTCCATTCCCAAATGGTTGGTCTTTGATTATTTTCACCCTTATACTGAGATAGTGCCTACATGCTATTCATTTTGGCTTGGAGAAGGAGTGCTTGGAGAGCTTGAGCTTGGACTTGGACATTCACTCAAGGAGGGCTACCAACATTAAGGCCTGGGTTGTATGCTTCCTCCTTTTGTTTATTAATATATACAACTGTTGGTTCACTTTACACAAATGCTTGTGTCAATGCTTCATTTATATTAATGCTCCTTGATATATTAAGTGGATTACATTTGATTATGTTTGTTTCACTGTTATGCTTTGTCGTGTTCTTGGCCTCTTGTGCAGGTATTCAAACGCTGTGAGCAGCAAGGACTGAGCCTATGGAGCAAGTGATCAAAGGTTTCAACAAAGGAGTACATTATAGCATTAGAGTGAGATAGGTATTCTTCCTATTCTCTTATTTCGATTGTAATCTAGGAAAGTGTCTTGTAGATTGTCTCGTTTGTTGCTAGACCCACTCATTGGGCTAGATGGATCATCTCTGTCCCACCTGGATGAATTACCCTGGTCAAGAATCTAGTTTGCAATACTGAGTGTGCTAGAAGTCTTTGTAGTTCATTATGGAGATCTTCCATGTACCTCTATAGATATAGGTAATTATGAATACCTCCCTAGTTAAGAGGGAGTGTTGATGTAGCTAGTGTTGGTCTTCATAATTGTAGTTGAGTCATGATGTATTATATTTATGAAAAGAAAGAAAAATAAATTTTATTATTAAATAATTTGACTTATTAAAGCATGGGTTTCATGCTTGGGTCAATTGTTTTCAGGTCATAGCCTCCATTGCAGGCTTCTAGGGTTTATGTCAAGTGTCCTTGTCCATGTCATATTGTAAAGAATCCTTCTTGGGATTCATTTGTCAAAGAATAATTTTTTATTGTTGTATTTTAGGTCTTCTATGCCTCAAGGAAGGACAAGTTGGCCTCAAGGAAGGACAAGTCAGACTCAAGGAAGGAAAATTCGGCCTCAAGAAGGGAATTCTACCTCACAAGAAGCCTATATATTGAGCAAATCAACCTCATTTGTCACCCACTCACAACAAGTTCGAGTTGTAGTAGCTAGAACCAGAAAAAGTAAGAAATTCAAGAAGGAAGAAGGAAAGGGATAACAAAGGAGAAGGAGGTCATTATTTTGCTAAGGAAGTGGAAATTCTCTCTCTCTTGTCTCACACGTTCAAAGGAACTGAAGTTGTTGGAGGGCCGGAATTGCAGTCTTGAAGCTAGGCTGAAATTCTGATGCAGTAGGTTGAAAATTTGTCCTTGATGCAGTATTGAAGCTGGGTTGATGCAATATTGTTGCAGTTCATCTTAGAAGGCTGGAAGAAAATTTTAAGGGCTGACTTTGTGGAGGAGGAAGGTCTATTGGTTTAGGGTCTTGGTCTATCTTATTTTGAATTATTGACGGAAGAGTACTTGACTGGGTTTTACCCTATATAGGGGTTTTAGCCCTGGCTGCCCGACTACATTTGGTGTCCCTGATCTTCATGTTTTGTTTTGATAATTTCTTGATGAAACAAAGATAAAAGAAGAACATAAGAAAGTTAATAAGAACATAAGAGTATAACAAGTAATTATCAACACAAGAAATTCAATGCTAGTAGATATTAGGGTTTGATTCCTCTTTCTTGATAATTATTTATGCATCATGTTGGCCTATTTTACTTCTTTATTAGATTATCTTTCATTAAGCAATTACCAAATTATGTGTGTGTGAAGATCATAAGAACAAGAGACATAAAATGTAGGCACACAGCCAGGGAAAAACCCCTATAAGGGGAAAACCCAATCAATAACTCTTCCTTCAGTAATTCAATTCAAGGTGAGACACTTTTAGATTTCTTAGACCTAGACAAAGACCTCCTCCAATCACTAAGTCAACCCTTCCTCCTTGTAAATGTCCTTTACTCATTCTTCCAAGTCACAACTCTTCAAAGTGAAACTTCATATCATAATTTCATCCCCCAACTTTAGAACTTTGACCTTGCAGCAAAGACAAAATTTTGGCTCCAACTTCAGCTCAATATCTTCGCACGTGTGAGAGAAACGTAGCCCAAAAATTCAATTTTCCTCTTCCCAGCTTCTCTTCTTCTTCTCCTGCAAATTCACACTCTTTTCCAACTACTTCTTCTTAGAGATCGAACATGTTGATTATGCTCTTCAAATGAAGTTGAACTGCTCAATATATAGGCTTCTTGTGAGGTTGAATTTCCCTAATCCAGGTTGACTTGTTGAGGGTAGGGTTGACTTGGCGTGGAGGTGACAAATTACCTTTTTGACTTAAAAATATAACTTTTTACATGACACAAAAGCCCAAGAAGGGTATAATAATAATGACAATGACTCTTATGATTCAAGACAAAACCTAGAAGTCCTTAATGGGTACTTTGACATAGAAAACATTGACCCAAGCATGAAACCCTTGCTTTAATAAGTCATTTTTCTTTTATAATAATTTTTTCTTTTGACAAGTACAATTATGAAGACTGAAGCTAGTTACATTCTTCAACACTCCCTCTTAACTAGGGAGGTATTCATAATTACATTTTACACATAAACACAAGTATATGGAAGGTTTCAAAATTACATGAACTACGAAGAGTTCTAGCACACTCAATGCTATCGACTAGATTCCTGACTAGGGTAATCTATCCAGGTGGGACTTAGATGGACTAAAGATTTTAGCCAGTTTAGGTACCATCAAGCTTACTAAATAACCATCAACCCAGGGATCTAGGTGCATATCCATGGTCCAAGCTCTAAGACCAACACCACCCTCCCTCTTCGGGATCTAGACATCAACACATAAGCTGACCATATGTCCTCCCAAGTAGCCACCATTATATGCTTCATCTCTCCCTATCAATTAAATCTGTATTATCGACCAATCCAAGCATGCTTCTAAAATACTCAAACTTCTTATTGTAAGAGACTTCGTCAATACATCAACTACCTGTTCATCTATCGGAATATATTGTAGCTTTATGACCCCATCTTGTACCAAGCTCCCAATGTAGTGGTACTTGTTGTTGATATGACTTGTCATTGCATGGAATAAGGGATCTTTGGACATATTGATGTTGATTTGATTACTGTAACTTATCATAGTAGGATCCAGAGGCTTCCCAAACAAATATGTCAAAATTTTCCTTAACCACACAACTTCCTTTCCTACTTCACATGCAACAATGTATTCTTCTCCAACACTACTTAATGCAACCAGATCTTGTTTTCTACTCATCCACGAAATAATGGCAGATCCCAAGCTGAAACATCCACCTGTAGTGCTTCTTCCATAAGTCTCACTACCACCTTGTTATAGGTTATTTTGTCACATTCAACCAATAGGCCTCATAATGGGATGAATTCACATCCTATTCGCCCTTTACATAATCATTTCACAAATCCCTATGCATGACCCTCTCTTTCCCCACAATTTCTACCCTAAACTACATCATCTGAGCCAGTTTTAGGACCAACACTCCCTGGCCTCTTGTTGGACATCATTCACCTACAGGTTGCTCCATTGTGACCTGCGTTGATCACCTAGAGGTTGCTCTCCTTGCACCTGCGTTGATCACCTAGAGGTTGCTCTCCTTGCACCTGCGTTGGTTCTAAAAAGTCAAGAAAAAGAGAGAGAATCCTGAAGCCTCCATTTCTAGAAGCTTCCATGATTTATTATAACCATTTACCTCAGATAAAATTCCGAATCCTATCCTATCCTACCTTGGAGTTTACATCCCTTATCCTTAGATCTCATCCTCCCATTAAGAGTGGATCTAAAACCTTAAATTGGTAATTGGATAAGAACTCCCAACTTACCCCACTCATCTATATATTTACAGCCTTCCATATGCAAGAGGTTGGATTTTGGAGAGTGATTCTACCCTTATGTTGTTGTTGTGAGAGTGATAATTTCATGCATTTGAGATGATTGGAGGTACACTTTGTGACAAAGGAAGGATAAGTCAACAACTTGGTGGAGCTCTTTTACAAGATTGACACCTATTTATGTTTGTAACTCACTCCATTTATATCAATACAAAGAGTTATTTTTTTTCATATATGTGATGTCGTTATTTCATATTTGAATACCATGTCAATAGTTCAATAAAGTAGATAGATGATGCTACATAGGTTTCGTAGTTTCTTATATTGTGTTATCTAGTTGTGCAGGTTCTAATTTGGTAGTTGGAGCATTCAAGTCAAAGAAGGAGCGAAACATACAACAGATTTCAAGTAGGTTTCTTCCCCTCATCTACTTACTTTAAGGAAAACATTGGGTCCTTTTTCATTATGTTGTTCTAGGTTAGCCACCAAACCTAGGGGAGATATTTATATCTATAGTCATAATCCTACATAATAAATTAGCGACCATATCGGGGAAAGATGTATTCCCTTGGTGGTTTCTTTGTCCAATGAGGTTGATTTACCTATGTCGTAGACCTTCGCTGCTTTAACCAGCGAAGAATAGACCTAGGAAGTGATTGCATTGAGTCTTGTTTGCAATTTTTGTGTCGGAATCCTCTTTCTCAGGACCAATGCACCCTTTGGTCTGCTGACAGAGTGTTTCACCCCACCTGAGCCTTCTTTGTGCCTGCATTGCACCCCACCTGCGTACTCTCTGTGCCTACATTGCAAAGCACAGGTGCCTCTTCTGCACCTGTGTTGATCCCTGCTTTTTTCACAAAATTTTCCTTGTTTTTCAATGTTGATTTAATCAGCCTGCTTCCAGCTGACCTTCCCTAAGTCTTGAGTGTCTTATGGTCTCTCTGAAGCCTCCATTTGGTTTTCATTTGTGTTTGATTGCCTTTGGTAAGAATTGGTTTTGATTTTTCTTTTTTCTTATCATTAGGTCACTTGCAAACTTGTTTTGTTTGATCATTGATCGCTTGGATGAATTGTTGTTCTAGTCCTCATTCTGAAAAGTGCATTTGAATCAGTGATTAGACTTTACATCTTAGTTTTCCTCATTTCCAAAAATTAAGTGTGTTGAAAAGAAAAAAAATTGCATTGGCATTTGGGGTTTTGCATCTATATTGATTTAGGAACAGTTGCATGAAAAGGGAATTGCATTGAGCATCTTGTTTACTGCATTTTCTATGTTGCATATTGTTTGTCTCTTCCCTTCCTTAGCTAGATTTTCATTGAAGAGAAAGATTCCATTTCCTCATGCTAGATTTTCATTTTAGGGAATTCAGGTGAATTCGTGGTGAGCCATAAAACTGAAACTTAATTCAAGATCAACTTAAAATTTACTGAATCAACCTAAGGAGAATTTGTAACATTAACGCAAACACATAGAGGTCTAGGCTAGATATGTGTTTCGACGTCATTAAACATAGGATCTGTCGTTGTTTTCCAATGTTGTATCCTGGGGGTGAAATTTCGTTGCACGTATGTGACTGTATAGGATCGTACTCCACGTACCTTTAGGTATATTGGTGGTGCTCCACGCATGTAAAATATATGGGAACGATCTCATCAAATGGTTACGCATTAGACAACACTACTACGAACTGCACTCCCACGTACCGTCACGTATATTCTGGGAGTCCCCAATAGGTTGCTATCGATCCATAGGTAATCAAGTTTGTTGCCTTATAAACCATGATACATCGAACACAACGTTTGAGGAGATTGGTTGCCATATGTTAAGTCCTTGGTGTAGAAAATCTGTATGTAGGTTAACCTGATAATGCAATATAAATCAAAGCAGAATACTATAACCTACTTCTACTATCAATTTGCGGAAGCTTAAATATCGCGCTGAATAATATAACCAGAAGAAGAAGAATCAATGCACAATACACATGAAAATACTTTGGGGAAAGCCTCAGCTAAAAACCCCATTATCTGTATTATCATACAAGGTGGAAATAGGAATTATACAAAGCCTTAGCTCTCACAACTAGCCATCTCTCAGTACAATCCTCACAGATGCTTAGAGGCAATCTTGGCTTGTCTCTAGCCTTCCTCTCTGCCCTCCAAGCTCCTATTTCCTTGCGTTGTTCCTCTGGGATGATTCATCTTCAACCAAGTGGAACACTCTCTCACACACTGTCAGAACTGAGCAATCATCAAGGAATGATTCCTTGACTGCATGCATGAGTTTTCTTTATAAGAAAACACATGCAACTGATAGTACACTATCCTTGACTTTAATCTCAACTGGGTATTTCTCAGAATAGACATGCATGAGTTTCTGATGAGGAATCTTCAGTTAACTAGAGTACACTAGTTGAGTGCATGCATGCATCAACTGACTGTTAACTCTCTATTAGTTCCTCAAACAGTTTGGAACTAATTTAATTGGACTTAACTCAGTAAACTAAGTTAACTAATTACAATTCAAATATAACTCAATCTTATCTCCTTAATTTAAGGGATAACGTTTGCATGACTTCAAAAAGACTTCTAACTTGAATTTCTCCAACTAATTAATTCAAAATGAATTAATCAATTATTTCAAAATGAATTAATCAATTATTTCCAAGTAGTTGTTAAGACTAAATTTGATTTTAATCCACAATTTAATTCAAGGACAAATTAAATTGGAATATTCTTGTTGCCATATTTCAGCACTCCCGCTCAATAAGAAAGGGATTATTTTCCACCCCGATCCTGTCTCTATGGAACTCGAATTCACACTTTGACAATGCCTTTGTCAAAATGTCAGCATCTTGCTCCTCTGTCGAAATATACTGCAGCAACATGATCCTCTCGACCTGTGAAAAGCCACGGGCAACAAATCTTGCCTTATGCTTCTCCACACTACCATTAGCAGCTTGCTTTACCTTGTAAAGCCAACGGGAACTCACAATTGACTTGTTCTTCGGTCTCGGAACCACGTCCCGAACACTGTTACGAACTATGGAGTCATTCTCCTCCACCATAACATCAACCCAAATTGGTTGCTACACTGCTTCCTCAAAGGAAGATGGCTCGGTCTCAACACATTCCCGAGTAAGGGCCATGTATCCAGTGTACCTCTCAGGTGACCTACTCTGTCTGCGCTGAGAAGATGGTGCTCCCACATTCTCTCTCGCATCCTTCAACAATTTATCAGCTTCTCTTGTGCGCTTATGTCCATCTCTGGAAGACTGTGCTTGAGTGGATGTCTCCACTCTTGGAACCTCTGCATGCGGTTTCTTCGCATCAGTTTGAGGCTCCTCATCCTTAGGAACCAACAATAACTCCACAGCCTATAGTTGGAGCTCCCTTTCAAGGGAAAATTGCATGGCCTTCTGCTCATCAAACTTGATATCTCTACGAACCACTGTCCTCCGACCGGTAGGCAAGTACACCCGATAGTTGTGAGGTGTATTAGTGTACCCCACAAGTACCCCCAATTCTGTTGTTGGCTCAAGCTTCTTCCGTGCATCCTTTGTCACATGGCAATATACCGATGAGCCAAAGATCCTGAAGTGACCCACATCTAGTCTCTTACCAGAGAAAGCTTCCTCTGGTGTCTTCATCCCAAGTATGCGATGCGAGCTTCTATTCTGCAAATAGACCATTGTGTTGCATGCCTGAGCCCACAAATGAAGTGGTAGGCCTTGGTCATGCAACATTTCTCGTGCTGACCCTACAATAGTTCTGTTCTTCCTCTCGGCCACCCCATTTTGCTGTGGGTTATGAGGTGCCGTCAACTCTTGTTTAATTCATTCCGCTACACAGAAGTCCTTAAACTCTTGAGAGACATATTCTCCACCGTTGTCGCTTCTCAAGGCCTTGATCTTCTTCCTTGAATCTTGCTCGACCAAAGATTTGAACTCACAAAACTTTGTGAAGGTTTGTTCCTTCTTCTGCATGAAATAAATCCAACATTTACGAGAATAATCATCAATGAAAATCACATAATACTTTTTCTTCGCTGTGGATGCTGTCGAGAATGGTCCACACACATTAGTATGAACTCGCTCTAAGATAGTCTTTTCTCGACTGTCTCGATCATGAAAGGAATACTTGGTGTACTTTCCCAAGGTACAACCTTTGCATGTGTCAACTTGCTCAAGTTTACCTTTGGGAAGTCCTATAGATATTTGTTGCATTATCTTCAAATCCCCATGATGCAAATGGCCCAACTGCCTGTGCCACAACTCGTCAATGTCTTGGATTTGCACGAATTCTGCTTTCGTACTCAATGTTGCTTAATCATCTACCTCTAGTTTATAGAGATTCTTGACCCAAATCCCTAACCTCTTGGTCTGACCCATGGCTATGTGCTTAGGAACACCTTTCCTTTACTGAAGACAACATTGTAGCCTTTGTCCTCCAACATCGCGACCGATACCAAATTCTTCTTCAATCCAGGCACATACTTCACATCTGTCAAGGTGAGAGGAGCTCCATTCTCCCTCTGAAAGGCAACCGTGCCGACTCCTGAAACACTATACCTTCCATCGTCACCCATCTCTATGCGCATCTTGAGGTCTTTCTCCTCCAAAGCACTGAATAAACGTTTATCACCGGTCATGTGGAATGAGGCTCCACTATCAAGAAAGCAAACACAACCCATCATTGATGACACCATGCATGCGATGAGGGTAAAGTCCATTTCGAACTGAGAGGATAATGCCTCACCTTCCGATCCTTCCGAGGATCCCTTCTTGGACTTCTTCGATGGGAAATTGGTCGCATAATGTCCCATCTCATGACAATTAAAGCATCTCACTTTAGACATGTCACCCTTCTTCCCTCCATGAGAAGAATTCTATTTGGAATGGGACACCTTCCCCTTTCCTTTCCTTGTCTTACTTACTAAGGCCAGATTTTCTTCATCATCATTATTGGATGAAGAACCATCTTGTGTGCTCCTCCTAATCTCCTCCTGCATCAGATCCAACCACAGTCGTTCTCAATCCGGTAGCTTCTCCCTTCTATTCACAGAGTCCTAGTAGCTATTCCAACTCTTTGGAAGGCCAAGGAGAGTGAGGCTCACCATATCATCATCGGCGGTAGTTATTCCCACACTGCCAAGCTCATCTTTGCAAGTGGTGAGCTTGTTCAAATATGTAGAAATAGTATCACCCTTCTCCATCTTGATTCTTCCAAGCTTATCCTTGAGCGCCAATTTCCTATGGTCACTACTGTTCTGGTAGAGGTCCTTCAATGTCTTCCACAATGAAAATGGAGTATCCTTCACATGGAGACTCGAGACAATATGGTCTCGAACTCCCTCAAGGATGATCCCTCTCGCCTTCACCACACACTTCTTCCACTTAGCCAACTCTTGTTCATTAGTTGAAGCTGGCTTTGGTATTTCTTGATCAATGAATTCCTTCAAGCCATTGTCTTCTAATATAGCCTCCATTCTATCTTTCCATGCTATGTAATTCGAGCTACCTTTCAAGGCATACTTGAGTCTCAAGCCATAGAACGCCATTAGCCAACCTTGAAGTATGATATGAATTCAATTTGCACCTGCAACCCCGAACTTCAAACTTCAAATTCTCTTCACAGTATACTGTTCATAGCTTCGTTGCTATGTAGAAAATTTCTACAAATCCACCTCTGATACCATGTTGAAAACCTGTATGTAGGTTAACCCGATAATGCAATATAAATCAAAGCAGAATACTATAACCTACTTCTACTATCAATTTGCGGAAGATTAAAGATCGAGCTGAACAATATAACTAGAAGAAGAAGAATCAATGCACAATACACATGAAAATACTTTGGGGAAAGCCTCAGCTAAAAACCCCAAGTGCTATCTGTATTATCATACAAGGTGGAAATACATAGGAATTATACAAAGCCTTAGCTCTCACAGATAGCCAGCTCTCAGTATAATCCTCACAGATGCTCACAAGAAATCTTGGCTTCTCTCCAGCCTTCCTCTCTACACTCCAAGATCCTATTTCCTTGCGCTATTCCTCTAGGATGATTCACCTTCAACCGAGTGGAACACTCTCTCACACATTGTCAGAACTGCGCAATCCTCAAGGAATGATTCCTTGACTGGATGCATGAGTTTTCCTTATAAGAAAACGCATGCAACTGATAGTACACTTTCCTTGACTTTAATCTCAACTGGGTCTTTCTCAGAATAGACATGCATGAGTTTCTGATGAGGGAATCTTCAGTTAACTGGAGTACACTAGTTGAATGCATGCATGCATCAACTGACTGTTAAGTCTCTATTAGTTCCTCAAACGGTTTGGAACTAATTTAACTAGACTTAACTCAGTAAACTGAGTTAACTAATTACAACTCAAATATAACTCAATCTTATCTCTTTAATTTAAGGGATAACTCTTGCATGACTTCAGAAAGACTTCTAACTTGAATTTCTCCAACTAATTAATTCAAAAAGAATTAACCAATTATTTCCAAGTAGCTGTTAAGCCTAAATTCGATTTTAATCCACAATTTAATTCAAGGAAAAATTAAATTGAAATATTCTTGTTGCCATATTTCAACACTTGGTTCGCCAAGGTGTATATTGTAGTTCACGTTTGCTTGGTAATCCTTTATGCCTAGATTGCCCTCTTTTTGATTTATTTCTTTTTTTGCTATTAAAATTTATCATCCAATGTGGAACACCAAGATCCCCCACTTCATCGTTGACGTAGAATGCAAAATAAGCCTCCTCTCCCACCAGACGATACTCCTGGACATCATTAGAAGCATAAGAACATGTAGACTACCGAATTGGGAACTTTGGGAACCACTTCTGGTCCTCCTCCTGAATCTGATCGACTAGAATCATCTGTCCCTTTGAGTACTGAACCCGAGGTTACATCTACTCTTGTCGGTGAAACTGACACAACTGATACTGAATTACCTGAGACTTTGTTCCCTAAGGTTATATAATCTGACCTTCCTGAGTCAGAAACTTTATTTCTTGAGGTCATTGAACCTGAGGAGCCTCAATCATCTTTACCTATTACTTCAGATATTACATCCTCTCTTCCATTATCTTAGACAGATCCGTTTACTATATATATCAGTCTCGATGATGAACCACTTCCACCTGGACTTGTGAGTGTCAAGGATATCCCACAAGAAGAACCTCATCCTTCTACTCATTTGGAGGTACCTTTCCTTTATCCAACCCATCCACTTCTTCCTCCTCCACCTCCTGAACAAACTCCTTTACCTGGTTCTTTTGACTTACCCACAAATTTCACACGACAATCCACATTGGGATCATTGACCATGACTGAAACCGATATGTGTTAAGTTATGGTATGTTCTATGCTTATAACAGTTTACTTATTTTTCTTATTATATTCCACAGATTAGCAATCACATGTACATAAAGTAAAGTGCAGATAGAACATTAAACGATCGACAGAAAACAAGCCAAGACAAGAGACATAAGATGTGGCAGCTAGCCAGGGACAAACCCCACAATGTGTGGGGAAACCCTTTGATCAAATCTTCTTTTATCTTCAATAATTCAGCAGAGAGAAATAGTACAATAAATCCGATTCATATAAGCAGTAGCAAACCCTAGATCAGCAGCATCAGCATTAACGACTTCATTATCAAACTAGGGCAGACGATATCTCACAAACCGACCATCGGATTGACTTCATTCCACCACCAAAAGTTGTGGCTTCTAGAGGAGTTTTAGATGAACCTATAGTGTAGTTCAGATGAGGAGATCTTCTAGGCCACGTAGGTAAATCTCTACTTCTGCAGTTGCAGCTTCAGTTTCAGCAATTTCCAGCTTCAAACTAGCGCAGTCGATATCTTGCAAACCGTTCGTCGGATTGACTTCATTCCACCACCAAAAGCTGCGGCTTTCAGAGGAGGTTCAAATGAACCTACAATGCAGTTCCAAAGAGGAGATCTTATAGGCCACGCAAGTCAATATTTACTTCTGCAGTTGCAGCTTCAGGTTCAACAGCTTCCAGCTTCACATGTGTGAAAGAGAGACCCATTTCTGAGCAGTAGAGAAGAGACTCATTTCTGCGCAGTAGAGAGAGAGAGATGTGATGAGATGAGTGAGTGAAAATGAGGAAAAGTCCTCTTATATTTATACACAACGTTGGTGTTTGAATAGATGCGACTGTTGGGCTTCTGAGCCTACATGAGTTGTAGGTCGGCTTGATAATAATTCCATAATCAAAATAAATTCATATCTCCATGAATACTTATCGAAATCGGATGATATTTATATCAATCCTACACCTCTCAACGAGAGGAATCTAATAAAAATATTATCAGCCATGAATAAGATGACCCACATGAAGTTTTTCCCTGGTTGCCAATTTTAACAATATGGCTTCCCAACCTATGTCTACCATTATGATTGAGACATCAAATGTCTCTTCCACTCCTATGTTTTCGACACCATCAGAGGCACATATGTATGGTTGCCTGTCTATCCGACTAGGCTATCAATCCTTTTGTGGTACCTTCTCTGGTGCATCTTCCCATTTATGGACATCCCAAATGTCATCCACTTCAGGAATTCCATCTGTCTCTACTCTTATGAGTGTTGATCAACCTTCTCCTTCTCCTCCTCTTACACCGATAGTTGAATAGCAGGCTGGACCTTATGTTAGTGGGAAAGTTCCTCTTCAATAACCTAACTATCCTTATACTGGGTACCCTCCGCAATGGGGACATATGCCTCCATCATCCCCTCCTCCTTTAGAAGGAGGGAAACCTGTTTTTGGTATACCTAAAATTGGTAACCAACCTTATTATAGTCCTCCTTATCCTGAGATGGTTGCTAACATTTGGAAACCTACTTTGCCCGTTCAACCTGGTTTGATGTTGGGATCATTACTTGCTTCCCAACCTGTGCCATCTTCATCTCAAGCTCTTATTCCTTAATATGTACCTCAATAAGATGAATTTCATGCAACTCAACCTGTACAGGCTATGATGGCATCTCAACCCATTCATTCAGTATCTAGTACCTCCCAAATCCCACTTACTCAACGTTTACAAGTTCCTTTACAATCTCAATCACTTGGACAAGGTATTCCTCAAATTACAGTAGGACAGATTGTGTACAGTATGGAACAACATCAATCGAACCCTCTTTACCATGGGACAATGAAAAATCCCATCGAGCAACAATATAGACCTTTTCAGGGTATTCCTCAAGTGCCTTTTCAAGGCCAACAAATTCATGTTTATCCTGGGGCTCGTCAACAAGGTCACTTGTATTATGGCTATCATAATCCTTATTATTCTGATAACCAGGTTCCTTATTATCAAAACCCTCCTTATTTAGGAATGCAAGTGGATGTTTCCCAGGCTATTCCGTCATATCCAGGTCATCCTCTGCTGGAATTTAATCGGCAGTTGTCTTTTGTGGCCACTCTCGAGTTACCAGATTTGACTCGGCTCACCAATGACCCCATCGCCCATTTGCCTTGGTGTCTGATTATTCCTACTAAATTGCCTTCCGACATCCCTAAATTCAATGGGAATCCGGGAGAAGACCCATCGATGCATGTCATGACATATCACCTATGGTGTTCATCAAACTCCCTTAATGATGATTCTATTTGAATTCATCTTTTCGAAAGAACGCTTACAAGTACCACTGCTAAATGGTATATTGAGTTACCTAAAGATTCATTCCATGATTTCAGTACCTTATCCACAACCTTCCTCACACATATCCATTTACCCATAAGATACGAGACTAGAACAAAATTGTTAACCAACTTCAAACAATCAGATTCCACTCACATTTCTGATCACATTCATGAGTGGAGGCATCGTCACCAATTGGTCAAAACTTATGTTCCCGATCAATTTCTTGTGGAATGGCTTACAAAATCTTTGTCGGCACCTATAACAGAAGATGTGGCCAAAGTTGGAGTCATGACTGAAGAACAAGTAATTTCTCGTGCACAATATTTGGTTTATACCTAATCCAACACGCTCTCTGATAAGATACCAAATTCTCTGATACCTTCGAATATTGTCCCTCTTGTTATGCTTGGTAAATAATCGCATGTTGTTGATGACATTATTGGTTCTACTAGCATGTAGATGATGAGTAAACCATATGGTCTTGCTCCATCTGCATCTGCTCAAAATCCTCAATCCCACCCTCTTGTGGCTTCTACTTCCGAGATAAGTGTTGTTTCATCTGATAAATGAAAGTCTCAACAATAACCTGGAAGAAAGAAGAAAGGAAAAGGTAAGAAAAAGAAAGAACCCTCTCCATAGGATAAACAAACAAATGAGTCTTCTGATGAGAGACAAAAGCCTCAATATCCTTGCTTGATTTGCAACAAGGGGTACTTTACACGTGATTGTCCTCACCGCGCTGAAGTGAATTAATTTATTAATTCCTCCACTTCTCCTGCAGTGTTTACTGACTCATTTCCTAATCAAGAGACTCATATGGTTGCTCGGGACCCATCTTCCTCTAACACAGTTTTGATGATTTCCTCTTCAAAGCCGATATATGATGTTTTGGTAGCTACTCGGAACAAGGATTATGGTAACGCTAATCTACCAAACATTTAGGCTACTAATCAACCTGCCAATTCAGCATCATCCTTGTCATATCCCACTCTGTTGTCGCTTCCTACTGAATTCACTATGAAACCTCCAAAAGGCGTTATTCATAAGTCAAATTTCAACCCTCATGCAAGTGCCACTCAGAATTATAACTTAGTTGAAGACTTGGCTCAGTCTCCATCGACTATGTCAACTCTTGATGTGTTGTAGAATTTCCCCGCCCAAAATAGGGCTTTACTTTCAGCTATTGGATGTGTAGATCCATCAAATTCCAACCTTGTTGTTTTCTCTCATGAAAATTGTACGCCTCTCCTTCTAGCTCCGTTAGCTTTTGTAATCCAAGTCGTCGTCTGGTGTAAGAATATTCATCGTTCTATCGTGGATGAAGGAGCCTCGACTTGCATTATGTCCATGTCTTGCTAGAAGGCGTTTGGTTCTCCTCAACTGAGTCAGGACCTACTACATTAAAGGCCTTTGATGTGAGAACATAAAAACCTTGTGGGATTTTGAACTCCTTGAAAGTTAAATTAGGGGGAAAAACTATGTCCATAGAAGTCGAAGTTATTGATAGACCTCTCGATTATAATATTCTATTGGGACACACATGGGTTTATGCTATGGTTGTTGTTGTCTCAACTTACTTTCGTATGATTGCCTCCCCATAAAAGGCGGGATTGTAGACCAACTTAACTTTTTCACCTCCAATTCACACGTTACTAGAAGTGTCCCTCTTGTGGCGGAAACCCTACATTCATGTCAACCTGTCAGAGTTGGATTGTTGAAGGATTCTTCGCTTATGGGACCTTTCACTCTCCCCTCCGCTCCTTCCCAAAAGCTCATCTTCAGTATCCTATATCAACATGATATCGTCTTCTATTATCCTGGCTGATCCATGGATTATACTAGATGAAAATAACATCCAAATTTTTGGCAACTAAATGCCACTAAGCCCCATTGAGCTAGATTACGAAGCCATTTATTCAGCTAGTGTGGTTTCTTCTTTTGATTCGATTAATTGGGTAGACATATCACTGGACTATTGTACATCTTCCAATCCTTTCTTGTGTGTGTTCCTTATTGACGAAAGCATCATAGAAATCACGATGCCAGACAATGTGTCATGGGACGAACATTGTTATCACCAAAATAATGATCATCTAGCCTAATTTACTAGATGGATCGAAGTACACCATGTAAAGCCAATTTTACCATAGTAAAATTGCTTTCACTATGAGAAATTACTTAATAAACCACCTTTGTTAAGTAATTTATAGTTAAACCCATGAAGAATAATTAAATAAATCACTATTTATTTGATTTTCTTCTAGGAATAATTATTTAAACCATTGTTCAATTATTATTCCTCGTCATATTTGACCCAATCATGAAAAATAACGGATAAATCATTAATTATCTTATTTTTCTCTAAGAATAATTAATTAATCACTAATTAATCATTATTCTTTGTCAAATTTGACTAAATCCCTTGGGAATAATTAAATAAATCCTTATTTGTTTATTATTCCTTAACTAATTCCTTGAGATGATAAATAAATCATATATTTATTTATTATTTCTAAATAAAAGTTAAAATAGCTTTTCCCTCCTAACCAAATATAATAAAATATTCCAAGTGATTATTCCAAGAATGGGATCAATAATATTTTATTATTGCTCATTATTCGAAGATAACTCAATATTTTGTTATAAATAGAAGGGTTTTCCATTCATTATTCACTTTTGATTATTTTCATTGTTGCACTCACTGTTGTAACTCTGATTATTTTCATTGTCGCCCACCATATTTTTGTTGGGTTCACATTATAGAAGAGAGAGACTCTACACAAGCTGAAGACATTTGAGGATAGCCAAGAACCCATCGCATAGAGGGGGGCTGGTAACATCTATTTGTTCCCTTCACAGGTGTTATAATAAAAACTATTCTTTGTATATCTGGTTTCCAATGGATGATTGGGTTTATTACTCTTTCTTTTTGCTGTTTAACTATGATTGTGGCATAGATCAGAGTTTTGGCAGGTTTTGTTTCTATTAGTTGCTGCAGATCTACTATGTTTAACATCCATTTATATTGTTGAGATTTTTTGTCATCCACAATCTTAAGTGGTTTCTTTTCGTACATATTTGAGAAGAAAACACTACAACAGACATCACCATTGTTCCTCCTTACCTGATTCCATTGAGGATAGTCTCAATGATATATACTCACCCAATTTTGTTGAAACTTTTACGAATTCCATGTCTATTTATGAGGTTGATTTAGAAAAGAAACTTTCAAATATCGAATAGATGATACCTCTTGACATTTGCATCAAGCCAAGTGTTGTCGAAAATCTACACATTGGAGCATCTTTTTCCCAATCCAAGATCGAGACTTATCGAGCCCTTTTTCATGATTTCTGAGATGTCTTTGCCTGGAACTACGAGGAGATGTCAGGTATCGACCCAAATATAATTGTACATGACATTAAGATGTATCCATATGTTAAAGCACTCTGGCAGTGCCTTCTTCTTGTCCATCCCAAGAAAGCTGCTACTATTAATGTTGAAGTTGAAAAGTTTCTTCGAGTTGGTTTCATAAACCCCGCTCCTTTAACTAATTGGGTGTCAAATGTAGTTCATGTCATGAAGAAATAGGGCACCATTCGAGTGTGTGTTGATTACCAAGATGTGAATCGTGCATGTCCGAAGGACAATTATCCCACCCTATTTATTGACCAGATTTTTGACGACTACGTTAGCTACAAAATTTATTCATTCATGGATGGATTTTTAGGCTATAATCAAATCAACATTCTCTTGATAGACCAACCTAAAACTACTTTTATTTGTCCTTGGGGCACTTTCTCCTATAGGAAACTCCCGTTCGGTTTAAAGAATTTTGTGGCCACATTTCAACGTGCCATGGATTACGCTTTTCATGATATCAAATACATCATTCAACAATATTTGGATGACCTCCCTACTCACTCAAAATATTGGGTTGATCAACCGATGCATCTTTAGGTTATTTTCCTTCATTGTAGACATTATAATATTCTCCTTAACCCACAAAAATGTGTGTTTTGTGTAATTTCTGGTCAACTCTTAGGTTTCATTATATCGAAACAAGGAATTCATACCAATCCATTGAAATTACAAGGAATTGTCGATTTTCCTACACCACCTTCTTTAGTTCAGTTACAAAGACTCCAAGGGAAAGACAATTTTTTATGGAGATTCATCCCTAATTATGTTGAACTGACCAAAGGATTTACTCGCTTGCTGAAAAAAGGGTTCCCTTCCACTGGGATGACGCAACTCAGGAGTGTTTTGATGCCCTAAAAGATGTACTCGTTCGAGCATCTTTTCTATATCCTCGTAGTTATCAACACGAATACTTCCTATATCTTGCTACTGCCATTTCTACAATAGCTATGGTATTGGTCCGAGAAAATGATTTAGGGACTGAACATCCCATTTACTATCTGATTCAGAATCTTAACGATACTGAAATTAGATATTCCCATGTAGACAAGTTGGCTTTGGCGCTCGTTTAAGCCGTCCAAATATTTTGCCATTACATCTTGCTTCACAAAACTATGGTCATTTCAGATTGCGAACCTATGACATACATTTTGTCACGTCAATTGTTGGGGGGCAAGTACTTGAAATGGATTGTCATCTGACAAGAATTCGACCTGGAGTTGATCAAATCCAATTCGAAGAAATCCCTAATTTTCATGGAACTAATGTGTGATCTCCATTCCCCTGATTCAGAATTTACATCTGAAGATTCTATTCTCGACGAGTCGTTGTTTCTGACCTCGTTATCTGACCCTTGGTATGGGGATTTCATGATTTATCTCCAGACCTAGACTTTCCCGTCTAATACCTCTCGCTCGGAGTAGAGACATATTCTTTACCAAGCCCGAAATTACATCATTATCAGCAACAAACTTTATTGTCGTGGTATCGATATGATCTTACGAAGTTTCCTCACACTTGAGGAGGTTGAGAAAGTCTTAAATGAATGCCACTCGGGGGCATGTGGCGAACAATTATCTGGTTATGCTACCGCCTAGAAAATTTTACGTGTTGGTTACTTCTGGCCTACCATCTTTTGAGACTACATCCTCATTGTCTAGAAGTTTCATGCGTGCCAGATATTTGATCGTAAGACCCGTGTCATGCATGCTTAATCTCAAGTGTAGTTTTCATTGTGTAGATATTATCTATAAGTGTGTTGAGTGTGTTTGCAGCGTGTCTTTTCATAGTTTTACACGGTTAATTCCATTTGACATTTGGTTTGTAGATGTTGGTATCTCTTGAAACTTTTATCGGTTATGCTGATGGTGCAAGTCGTAGTACTCGAAACCTATCTTTCGCAGCATGGGATATCTTTTCTCCAAGTGGCGAGTTAGTGAGTCTGCAAGGGATTTGTATTGGTTGCTCTAACAACAACATCATTGAGTATAGTGCAGTGGTTGAGCTACTGTCTAATGCTATTGCACATGGTATCTGTCGTTTAGTTGTCAGACTTGACTCACAACTCGTAGTACTACAACTTGTCAGTATCTATTTAGTTATAAGTCCCACCATATTACGCATGGTTTTAGGACTACGTCTTCCATAAAGACATTTCGATTTCATACAATATGAACACATTTCTAGAAATCTAAATACATTGACAAATGCCCTAGCTAATCATGTTTTATATAGAAATTTGCAACGAATTAATGTAATTAGTTTTCAATTCACATCACATCATATTGAAAATACAATAGAAACCCAAAAACACTGAATATATATATATATATATATATAGACATATAAGTTTGGTTTTACAAAAAATTGTGCTCGAGACACATATGACATACATTGCCCATATGAAAAACTACATGCAATATCTAAGTAGACATAATCAAAGGTGCTCATGATAGAATGACATTGTACGAGCCATCTTGTGTAGTGGTCGACCGATACGACTAGGCACTCTTATGGTGTATCGTTGAGGTCGCAGTGGAAGTTGGTCAACCGTGGTATCATCATTTCCAAGTGTCAACGCTTACATGTGGTGCTCTACCTCTGATAGGACCTCTGTTACATCTGGATCCCTTAGCATATCCCGTCCCACCGCAATGACTCGTGTTGGTTCTACTACCTCCTCCTGATGTCGTTCCTCTACATGATGGGGATATGAAGCACCAATAGGTTGAACTGCTCCCACATCTGCATGCAACATCAATAGTTTAGTCTCAGAAACATAAAAAAATACAGATTTTTTTTGTAAAACTCTCAAAACTTAAAAGGTCAAAATTTATTACCTAAAGCACCCCATTCCTCACCCTCAGGAAACACGATCTCAGGGTCATCACATAAATCTATGCTTGTGTAAGGATAATTGTTGATTATGATAAACTGTCTACGTAGCCATATGAAGAAGGTCAGTGAAAATTTGATCGTCGATGACCCTACATGTCGAGATGTGATCTATCCACCTCCTCATCTGTGGCACCCTTACATCGATAGGCTCGAGTATGATATGTTGAGGCTGAAGTAATGGAACCCGCTATAATTCAAAAGAAACTAAGATCACACCATATCCAAAGTTCTTTAGTTTTCCTTCTTTTTCCTTAGTCAATTGTTCTTTCATATTGACCAAAACTCCTTCGCTCCAGTTGAAGAGCGTTGGCTCCATAAACTTTGATCCATATTGCATATATGATATGATTTCTACATGCAAGGTGGAGCTACCTATCAATCTTGTGATAATGAATAGGATCATTCTCAAAGGTAATCGGGTCACATCTTTTATACTGATATTTCCATCCTTTGTTGGATGGGATCGAGGTCTACAATAGGTGGCGATATAATCTTTCACTGTCTCGCCACCACTTCTCCCACTTAAGAGAGATATGGGAGCACCCCTCATGGATAGTCCCGTCAGAAAGTATATATCCTCTACATTTATCTTGAGTAGATGTTCTCCAAACACGAACGCTTGTGCATGAACATCCCATGAATGAACAAGGTATTTCAACAACTCCACCTGTTTCCTCATACCAGGAAGCTAGAAGAATTTTAGTTTTATTTAACACCTGGATGATAGCAAGATCATTTTCTGCATTTAATTCCTATTCCACATGTTCTCTTTCTCTCCACACGAAAGCCATTTTGTGTTGATGAACCCCTGAAACATCAACAAGAGATTCATCAGGATCCTTTTCATGCAAAAAACTTGTCAAAATTTGAAGGAAAATTTATAAACAAGCTTTAGATTCGTGCCCAACGCACCCAAATAGAGAAAACCATAGCATTTCACCTCTCTCTATAGAGCATGACTGCCTAGGTGCAATGCAATTTTCGACCCTCTAGGCTTGCATTAGTCTTAGGGAGAAATTTTGGAACCCAAGGGTCCTCAAAAACTTAGAAATTTTGCTTGAAATCACAAAATGGAACCACTAAAATAAAGAGAAATGTTTTAGATACCACCTAGAATCTATGGTACTCGAAATCGTCCACTGGATTGGCCGCAATCAACTGTAAAATATCGAGGGAAAAAGTACTCGAAACTTTCACTGTTAGAGGTAAATGTCAAATGGTAAAATGAACAATTATTTTGAGTATATATGGTCATATTGTTCATTATTTTATTCATATATAATGTTTTGACCTTGTAATGATTCATTTTTACTATGAAATGGGTATGTTTAATCCTTTTTTGTTATTCTGAGAAGGTCAACAACTGTTAACAGATTTTGTTGTGCTTTACACAGGTGATTTTGACCGAAGAGTATACTTTTATCTATTTTTGAGCTCTTTAAACCTATGAAAAAGGAATGCCTTGGAGTCCTCTTTTATCTCTTTTCAACCTCCCAAAACATGAAAATATTGCCGATCAATTTCCTCTTAAAACTCACAAAAGTAAATGAAAAGATGTCTACTCAGTATAAGTTTAACCCTTTTCCGGACTAAGATAGACTAACTACGAAAAAGGAAAACCTTAGTCGAACATGGATAAGAGGTTCTCTTGGGAATTGTTTTCAATCTTTTCGGACCTAAGGGACTATCTACAAAAATGAACATTTGGAGTTTTCTTTGTCGCCTCTTTTTCAAACTCTCTAAACATGAAAAAAAAGTCGAGTTTTACCTCTGTTGGAATCGTTAAAACATCAAACAACGATGGACTTGTTGGACATGATAAGGTCGAACTACTCCTTCTCAGGGTTCATTAAATATACTTGGAGGGATTCATTTGAAGGATGAACTTACAAATCAAGCATATGTTATCCTCCTCAATCTTGTTAAAAAATAAAGAGGTACTGACCAATATGGTTGGGAAAGATGGGAAAACATGATACTCCATTTGTTAATGACAGCGAGTTTCTCTTGAACACGACACTCTTCCACTTCATCTCCGTGGCTGTTGGGTTTGGTGATCTTCTTGTCTTTCGATTCATCTTACCTTCACAAAACCTCCATTTTGGTTTTGGGTCATTGCTACCAACTCCATTCAATGTCGCGATTGTGTTCAAGAGAAGACATTCAACTTATATCCATTGCAATATTATTAAGCCTTCATTCCATGTTTGCCTTTCCTGATCCAGTTCCATATCAACATCATTTTTATCATTCTGTCTCAATCATAATAATTGTTTCGTGTCGTTGATCGAGGATACATCAAGGCCGTCCTGTGACTAGTCGCTTGCTATCAATGTCAACACATTATCCAGGAAGTTGACTTAGAAACACCCATTAGTACCTTGGTGCTTGCATACATCAATGACAAGTGTCCTCGCTCTCGATGACAAGTTTACATCAATGGCATTCAATCGAAATATTTTGTGTGGTTCTCAACATCAACTCATTTACTCACACCATACAGTTTGTACTTGAGTACCTTGAGACCCATTAACATCATCAGTGGTTTCTCTTGCATCTGTTAACGACTTACATCATTGGTCGGTCATCAGAGGGTGTCTACCATGTTCGACCTCAACTCATTGATTAACATGGTTAGACTCGTAGGTTGGTTGGTTGTGTGAACGAGATAGAAGACCCCAGATCTAGTTTCCGCCATCTGGGTTGCGATTTCAGGAATTATATAGAGATCACTATGTATGATGGCTATGATCATACTAATAGTCATCCAGTTATGGGTCCACCATTAGTCATCAGTGGACATGTATTTTAATCATTTACATGTTATATTAGCTTATGTGGTGAGTGTTAGGGTCCTATAATAATAGGATTCATAATTTTGAATTGGCTATGGTTAGTCTTGTAATATTGTACATACTTTTGCTTTCTGCAAAATTTTTTCCATATTAAAATTAAAAAATGTAAAGAGGGTATGTCCTAAAAGAATAATCAAAGGACAAAAAGAAAGAAGAAGATCAAAAAAGTAAAAAAATATGAACCCCACAAAAAGAGATAAAAATAGATCATGCAAGTGTGCAAATTCAAATGCCACTACTTTTACTTTACTTTGCAAAATAATATTGTGTGCAGCTTGTCAAAAATGCCACAATCCATGATGGTCAAATAGTTTAATCTTGATTCTTTCATGCTTTAAATTTCATGTTGATATATAGAGAATAAAGATCTATCCAAACTGTTTAATCTTGGCAGATCAGTGGTTACGTAGAGAATAATAATGAGCTCGTCAATTTAATCTGAGCCATTAGAAGTTATAAGGTTAGAATTAGATAGTTTTCTTATCAAAAGAAAAAGATATGATGGGTCAGCAAGCTCAAATGCACCCAATGAATGAAGAAAAAATGCTAAGGTAAATAAAGGGTAGGTAGAAGAAGTTTTGCAAGTGCTCAAGGTTGCTAAGTCAAAAGCACATTCATCATACTTGATCTTATGTTTCATGTGCAGGAGGAATTGTGAAGAGAAAGGATATTCACTAAAGCTTATTTACTAATTTCCCCTCATTTCACTACACCCCCACATACTTACTTTATTAATTTCCCCTCATTATCCCTTCATTACTTGTAAAAACCCTTTCCCTTCATTTTGACCTTTTATCCCTTTGTTTCACACATTTCCCTACACCTTACCCTTGAAAAAATCATTCCCCCTTCCCAAAACCCCTTTCCCTAGTGTGAAACCCATTCCCATTACAAATAATACATTCCCCCCTTATTAATTTCCCCTTTTCCCCTAAAAAACCCACTAAAACCCCTTTATCCTAAGTTACTTCCTAAACTATACCCCCGCATTATATAATTAAACTCCCTAACACCCTTTTAACTCACCAAACCTTGGTGTAGAGTTAAAACCTGTGCAATATAACCCATGGTCCCCACCTTTATTAACCCGCTGCTTATATTTAAATCCCATCATTATCTGTTAATTAATCGCAATTCATTGTAATTAAACCCCGAGCCCCGCCAACCACATCCCGACTCCGTCAGTGCAACTTCACTGCGCGATATCCCTCTGATCTCCCACCTCCAGATCCAACGGCGCATAGCCATATCGCGTGGATTCATCGTCCGACAGTTAACGGCCCGATAGCACGCAAGATTCACGGTTTTGGCTGAGCATTGTTTAGCTATGTGGCGGCACCAGGTTATATCGTGTGCTCGCGAAAAATACTGCCCTCCATCCAAAAGTGACGTGATATGGCTTAAAAACACCTCCCTGCCTAAACTAAAATTGCCCACTATAAATTCAATAAATCTCGCACCAAAATGTAACCGTTATTGGTTAAAAGGCCGAAAAAGCCCTCTTTTGCTCTTTTCGCTCATTTTCACTGCAAACCTTTGTTAACAAATTCCCAAACCATGAACCTCTACACAACCAATTTTACCACCTTTTGCAACCAGAAGACGTTGCAGACACCAAATTGAAGCAACAAATTAACAATTGAAGCCTCTGCTGCCACCACAGAACCCTGTCTGCGCACCAAATCGCCAATTTCCAGGTATTCTTGGAAGAACGAGAACGACCCTGTAAATTTGAACTATGCATAGTAATTATTGAATGGTTGATTAATTAAATTAATTAAGAAACATTCCTAAACTGAAAAAAGACTTGTTGTGCATCCAAACCCTTTTTTATAGATTGTAATTACCCTCCACACTATTCCAGAGATCTTGACCTCACTCCTAAAGCCACAAAAAGACAAATTCAGTTGAATAAACCAAATTATGGCTTCCCAAACCTCTCTGGATGTAAGACCTTTGCAAACCCCTCACCTGGATATTGACCACCTTCCCTTCAAATCAAGGACACTGCTTCCCCTGCCCACCTACTGAATCTTCACTACTAGAGTAAAGACAAGTTTTTGAACCAGAATGATGGAATTCACCTATGGGAGTCCAATTTGCCCAAGTAATTGTTCCCACAGGTACACCTATTCACAAAAATCATCCACTTCTTCCAAGCTTGTTATGTTCCCAGTCAAAGAGCCATAGTCACCCCTGACCAACAAGTTTTATTCACTATTACAACAGAATCAATAAATCAAATCCTCCTAATCTAGCCAGGCCCAAATGAGACCGAACTTTCCATTAAAGGCTTACTTGAACTCTACATCAAGCTAGACCTTCCCAAGAAAGCTCAAATCTTTCATACTTTCATCATTGAAGAGTCTCACAATCCAACAGATAGTCCTCCTTATGCTGCCACCATTTTTTCTGAGAGATGCATACAAATTATAACCATGCTCTCTTGCATACTAGGGTACACCACTGATGAACATCTGGATGAGGTTATTCTTACTTTCCTTTCTATATTTTTCCTAGGCAAGCCTCCTTCTATAGTTTACAATTTTTCTCAGTTCAAAGCAGACAAAATCCATGAACAATTTATCAGATTACCAAATGAGAGAGTGTTCAAATACTCTTCCGTTTTGTTTCACATGTTCCTATATTATCAGTGCGACAAATTTCCAGCCAACATCCAAAAGTTAGACACCAAAGGCAATCCAAGATCTGTCATCTATTCGACACCATTGATGCAAAGATACTCCACTGTTTTTTCCTATAAAGAATTCATTGATTCATTTGTTCATCCTGTTATAAACATGCTAACCAGTAGCTGTCAACCTAGAATCAGTGAGGAGATTAAGAGAGTTTTACGGTTGGCAAAGAATAGTAGAGTGGGATACTGGTATCTATACCAGGACCACAAAGAAATCATAATATATGGATGCCAACTCAGTCCCTACAAGCTGCCCAAATACCTCCCCATGAGGATATTTGCATCAGAGTATTTCAGACAAATTATACTCTGATGAAGTCAATTTCCTGTTTGTTAGGAAGAAGACCCAGTTTAAAATGAAAAACTAATTGGGCCCTTTTATTTGTAACAATAGGGAAGCTCGACCAGAAGCAGACAAAATTTTATAGTAGATGAATTTCAAGAGAAGTTTTATGTGGCAGTATGACCCTTATGGAGTCATAAATAAACTAAGGCTCAAATTCAAATTGAGTCTTTTCATACATGATCCTAGGCCATACATTAAGAGATTTGCCAACCAGTCAGAATGGTTGGAAAACACTTTGATAGATGTGGGGAATACTGTAGTATATGTGGAGAATACTTTGATAGATATGGAAAAGCATATTGATACTAGTTCATTTCTGTAGGTTCCAGCCCTAGAAGAACAGATGACTATTACTCCCAGCCTACAAATTCCAGCCAATGAAGACAGAAATGTGAAAAGAACCAGGGAAGAAGGTTCTAGCTCAACAATGGACACTACAGATGACAACTTCGAGATCAGTTACAGGAAGAGGTCCAAGCTTAATCATGTAACTGAACAAGAAGACACCATTGAGACAGTGGAAGTCACTAACACTGACACAATGGTTGGAAGAAATAAAGTCCCAACAGCTTCAGAAGAAACACACCAACCTTCTACCTCAAACACCCAACTTATTGAAAAAAAATCTTAGCATTGAAGTCTCTTCGTCCAACAAGCCTATGGATAAAGAGAAAGATATTAAAGATAAGTACAAGGAAATTAGGATGAGGAATGAGGCATTAAAGGCTGAAACTTATGCCCAGTACTTCAAACAAACACCTGCAAATCGAAATAGGTTAATGTCAGCCTTTGACATAAAAATAGGTAAAATGCAAATGACATTCATGCAGCCTACAGTCCAGCAGCCCAAATCATTGGCAGACTATAAAGAAATAGATTTTGAATTTTTGGCTAGGGATGTTCATCCTATTGACCAAGTTGAATTCCAAAAACAGGCACGTGAGATGATTTATTCCACCATGACAAGTAAAGAAATGACTGTGCACAAACTCCAAATCTTTCTGGATAACATCACAACACAGTATAAGCTAGAAAAAGCATCCTCACAGGCCAAGGATAATAGAATCAAGTCACTAGAAGACTTGGCGATTGAGCTTTGGTATAATCCCAATTATGCCAAGGCTACAAAGAAACTAATAAGAAAGAAAAATGAGGATATTTCTGCATTGAAGAAGCAACTTAAGCTACCTCATTCAGAACATCCACAGACCAAGGAGGTCTTAGAGAGCCAAACCCAGCAAGAGGGGATGATGGACCTCATTCTCCAACTAAATGATCAATTGAAAGAAATGGAGGAGTTGGACAACTTAATACCACTGAAACAAGACAATATTGAAACATCCACAACCACTGCCATTCCCATAGTGACTACATCAGTGCCATCAACCTTGGCAGCTTCATTGGCTCCCACAGCTCCACTAGCTACAACACTTCCAGCTACAACAAAATCTACATCAACAATAGGTTCAAAAACAACAACAGCTCATCCAAGTGATGAGGCAAGTAAACTGGTCAAAGATATGGAAGACATGTCCATTCAGACCACAAAAATAAACAAACTAAAAGAACAAATGACAAGTTTGGAGGATGAGAAGAAACTGGCACAAATTATGCACAAGAATGAAGTTCAGAAGTCAACCAGGTTGACTGAGAGGATAAAAACTTAGAGAAAGAGTTAACATTGAAGGAGCCACTTGCCCAAGCTAAAGAACAGTTATGGGCCAATATCATTGACTCTGTCAATGATATTTGGCCATCTATACAAGTCATCTTTGAACAAAATGATTTAGTCAAAGAGGCTACTGAAGCAATTCAAAGAGTTAAGGTTGAACTTGGAGACATGCCAGAAGAAGCCACCAAAATAATCCAATTCCTTAACTCTAAAAATAAATATGAATTGTAGGAGCTGGACATAGCTGACAGGACTGGCACCATACTAGAGGTGAAGAAAGTTCTCACCAAGAGGAACCTAATGATGAACCTTGAGGACAAATTCCAAACCATGGAGCTGGCTATAGATAGGTTCATGGTTAAGTTTGATGCTTTGAGGCAGAAAGGTCTGCCAAATCCCTTGGTGATAAATGACAGATTGATGCCACATGAAGACTACAATAGGAAAATCAGAGAAGTGGCAAGAGATCAAGCCAATAATTCTTCTATGAAGGGGATGCCTACAGGAAAGGTTCTGTACCAGACATTTGAGAACCTATTTTACCTCCAGCATGAGGTAAAACACCTTTTGTGAATAGACCCACCTTTGCAAAGTACACAGAAGCAGATGAAATCTACGAGAAAATGGTAAATATCAAATTACCAGATGCAGATATTTGGGAGAAATTAAATGACTTACTGTAAAAATGCAAGGTAAAAGTGAAAACAGAGCAGTAAAATAAAAGCAACAGGTCAACCTAGGTCAAAGAGTATCAGTGAAAAGCCAAAGTAAAAAGAACAGTCAACATGGAAGACCAACAACAAAGGAGAATAAACAACAAAAGATCAAAGAATAAGACAACACAACCTAATAAACAGGGACAGATTGCAGCAGTTGAATATCTGTCTCTATCTTCTTGCATGAAGATATTTCTTTTTCCTAGATTAATTCCCAAGACAATTTGGGATATTTTGTAAACTATTTTTGTATAAATACTTCATAATTCGAAGTATAGAGGGTGGATTGCTAGACATTTCTATAGTTGTATTGATTTGTAACCTGAGGGTTCATTGTACCAATTTTTCAAGTCAACAGACTGGACTGAGTAATAAAGAGATTGCATTACAGGATTCATGTGTTGAGCTACTTTAGTGAAGTATTTTCTTTTGTCAAATTGTTATTTTCTTAAGTGTTTCACAAACTTGCATGTTATCTAAATTGAATGAATTAACTGGAATTATATTACAAAATTTGTTTAAGTACACTCTGTCCTGAACAGTTAATCATTTTACTGTTTTCTTCTCATATCCAGATTAGGGAATCCTTCATTTCTCCCTAGTTTCGATTGACCCCTACCATCTCCTTCATTATCCGGTTTAAGGAACCCTTAATTTCTCATTGGATCCGATTGAAAACCACTTCACCATCCATCCTTAAGACCTGAAGTTACTCAGCTACCTTTCCCTGTAAACAATATCTTTAGAACTTAATCTAGCCTTGTTTACTTGACACTTGACCCCATGCCCAATGGTAAAATACATCCCTCTATCCATCTAAGTCAGTGATTCCACCACCAAAGCAAAATCAAAACCCAAGAACATTCATAACTATCCTAAAATCAATTAACTAAACAAAGTTAAATCATAAAGAGAGAGCCCTCTTTGAGCATTAGGAAGTCTAGATCCTAATCTCCAAAGTAGGTTTGTGGTTACATCTATCATTTCTTTCATAAAAACTCTAGAGAAATTTTGGAGTGATTTCATATTGGCGACCATACTGGGGACCAATCCTCATTTTAATAAAACTTTAAGTAAATTTTAAATCTCATCTTTTTCCCCTTAAGGTCATTTTAGAGTTGTTAAAAAGTTTCATAAAACAATTTAAAAATTAAAATTCTGGCTCCCAAAAGAACACATTATACCAGGGCAAATCCAGATCCAAACCCTGCGACAATAGTTGATGATCCTGACAGAATTTTAAGGAAACCAAAAAAGGTAGAAACTCAAGGAAGTTGTAGTTAGCTAATTAAAACAATTCCTTCCCCAAAGAATTATCAAGTTTAGAGGATATTCAGTTTGATTTATCATTTGATCTTTCTTTGTTTAAAACCAAATCTGAGAATTCAATTCATGATACTGTAATAGACCCCAATTTTATTCAATTTATTGAGTCAAAAAAGGTGCCTATACATCCTGATTTAGATCAAAATGTTTTGGATACTTTTGATAAACTAGAAGCTTTAACCTTAACCTTGATAAGCCATATAGACGAGGCCTATCTTCAAAAATCAGTTGAATTAGCTGTCTTAATTGCCTCTACCCCTGAAATTTCTACAGAGTCTTCAAAAACTATAAATACAACTTCATTTACTACCACCTCACCTATAACATCCACCACAGTTCATTCCTCTAAACCATTCATACCTTAGCTTCCTCTTCAACTAAACATCTCAAGTTCATCTAGTTCATCAACAACCATCTCAAGTCCTTCTTCAAGCACCACTACTTTGCCCCATAGTCAAACCAAAATCTCAGCCATGGCAAACATATATGCACCTTTGGTTTTACCAACCCAACTACATGCCATGCCCCAAGACTATCAAAGTAAAATCTTTTTGTTTGATGCTACTGGTTAGTATACGACCAACAACATGTGTATAAAACGACTGATTACTTTGAATTGCATGAGATTGATGAGTCTGATGTTCAAATGAGGCTATTTTCCCAAACACTAACAGGGGATGTTAAAAAATGGTTCAAAGGTTTACCTACTAATCATATTGCAGATTTAGATACTTTCCATAGATTGTTTATTGATAAATGGGAAAGGAAGAAAAACCCCTTACAAATATTGTCTGAATATGATAACATTTGAAGAGCTCCTAATGAATCTGTTCAAGATTATTGTACTAGGTTCAACAGTATCTATAATGCAATCCCTACAAATATTAAACCTCCACCAGACACAGAACTACTCAAATTTCTTGATGGGTTTGACACTAATATGTCTTACCAATTGAGGGAAAGAAACCCTGAAACATTGGAACAGATGCAAAGTAATGTTGTTAGTGTAGAAGCAAATTTATTAGCTAAGAAAGCTAGGATGAGAAATGAGAAAAGAGTTTCCATTAAGGAGGAACCATCCACTTTAGATGGTAAAATAGATAGTCTAGCTAAAAGTGTAGAAAGGATAATGGATAGATTAGAAAACATGGAAAGAAAAACTCAGTGGGAGAATCAACAAGCACCCCCAATTAGAAACCCCAACTTTAGGAAGAATCCTAATACTGGAAAAACAAGAGATGCTATACCATATCAACAGATTAGACCACCCTTCCAGGAAAACTATGCTGAGGGTTCAAAAAACCATGAAGAAGAGGAGGACACCCAGATAAACCTATTAGGGATTAAAAATGAAGATGTTGTTTTTCTTACTCAGGAAGAATAGGAAATGTACATGTTACAACAATTGAAATTAGAATATGGGGGGTCGTTTGACTACAAAAAAGGTTATGAGTCTGCTATCTATGAAGTTCACAAACAATATAGCCTTAGAAGCAAAAAAAATACTGAAATTCCCACTAAGAAATAAGTCCAAACCCAAACTAAAAAAATAACAAAAGCTCCTGTGACCAAAGTTCTACAAATTCTCTCTAGAGGAAGTCAAGAGACTTCCAGCCCAAAAATTGTAGATATAACTTCAGCTGAAACTCAAACTGAAACTGTTAATCAAACTATCCCAAATAAGAGAATTCAAAACAAAACTGCTGAAACACAAACTGAATTGCCAAA
Source organism: Pinus tabuliformis (assembly GCA_031772625.1). Classification (NCBI taxonomy): domain Eukaryota; kingdom Viridiplantae; phylum Streptophyta; class Pinopsida; order Pinales; family Pinaceae; genus Pinus; species Pinus tabuliformis. Next base: position 2,007,724,534 of record CM062816.1, read on the forward strand.
TGCTGAAAAAGAAGATAAAGGTACACAGACCACATTTTCTAAGGAAGATCTCATACAATCAGGCAAAACTCAATTGCCATTCAACATTAAGACTGAGATAGCCAAGTTGAAAATATCAGTTCCTTTGACCGAGCTAGTGAAAAATGAATCATACAGAACACAAATCACTGAAACATTAAACATAGGTGAAGGAGAAGATGTTGTAAACCTTAATGATGATCAACCTGAGTTATTATTTGGTCTAGAAGTAAATGGAAAACATCAACAAGGGGGTATCCCTCCATTCTACATTAGCTTAAATGTTCATGATAAAATTTTACATAATGCTATGCTAGACTCAGGGGCATCCCATAACTTAATGCCTAAAGAAATCATGGAGAGATTAAACTTAGATATCACCAGACCATACAAGGACCTGTTTTCCTTTTATTCTAGCCAAGTCAAATGCCTTGGTTTGATTAAAGATTTGTGTGTGACTCTAGTCCAGTGGCCAGCAAAGAGTATTGTTATGGACATAGTAGTTGCTGATATCCCACCCAAGTATGGAATTCTATTATCTCGCTCATGGGGAGAGAAATTGTAGGGATCTCTACAGTTGGACATGTCATATGCCACCATATCTATGTTTGGTTAGCAAAGAAAGCTTTACATTAAAACATTGATGAAATACATGGTAAGTAGTTCAGAAAAACCACAGAATTACCCCATATACTCCATGCATTATGATATGGACTCATTTATCTTGTACAATTCAGACAATGACAAAAATGAAATCACGACTGTAAAAGAAAAATACAATGCACCTGATAGTGAAAACATATTTCATGAGTCTCTATGGAATTTAGATTTTGATGTCTCTGTGAATAGATTAGGAGCAGGTGCAGGAGTTTGGATTCACAACATGGAAAATAATCATTCTGAAGGTCATGCCTTTAGATTAAACTTTAAATGCACAAACAACATGGCAGAGTATGAAGCTTTAATCTTAGGACTACAAATTGTAAGAAAACTTGGAACTAAGAGAGTTTCTATTATGGGAGATTCATAATTTATTATGAAACAAATTACAGGAGAATACTCTGTGAATAATCCCAAACTTAGCCAATACAGAGAGACTGTCCTAGATCTAATTAAGGACCTTCTTGAAACTAATTTTGCTGCTATTCCCAGGAAATAGAACATGCAAGCTCACAGTTTGGCTAATTTTGGTAGCACTTGAAAACTACCTTTTCAACCCAACCACAAGTACACTGCAGAAGTAAGACACATACCTGTTATATATGACAATCTGAAATATTGGCAGATTTTTTCACACGATTCTCAAATCCATGATTTCATGAATGCTGAAGGAGAGTTTCAAAATTGTAACATAGATACTGACTGTAGTAGATAACATCATACATAACGAAATAGATATGAATGCTTTAGATGTAGATAAACCCACTAAATTCACTAAACTAGAAATAGATAACTTAGAAAAAGTAGAAATAGAAGAAATAATCAACAACAATTTTGAGATTTTTGAACCTTAAAAATAACTTTTTGCCTAAGGGATTAGTCCCATTAGAAGATTTATTTGATTCAAATGATGTAGCTAGGAAACCAAAAATGGAGCCTTTAAGAGAAAACATAGAAGAATGTAACTTAGGAATAGAAGAAAAACCCAAGCTTATCAAAATATCCAAAGCATTACCTCCAGATGAAAAGCTAAAATATACAAGTCTGTTCAAAGAGTTTCAAGATGTATTTTCCTGGAGTTATGAAGACCTTAAGTCTTATGATACCAACATTATTGAACATAAAATACCCATCAAAAAAGATCAGAAACCCTTTAAACAAAAGCTTAGGAGAATTAATCCATTTCTTATGCCATCAATTAAAAAAGAATTAAAAAGGATGTATGATGCACAAATCATAACACCAATTAGATATTCAAATCGGGTCTCTAATTTAGTCACTACTAGAAAGAAAATAGGAGAAATCAGACTCTATGTTGATTTCAAAAACTTGAACAAAGTATCACTAAAAGACAACTATCCTCTCCCAAAAATGGATCACATTCTCCAGAGGGTAATAGGGTCATCCAGAATTTCATTGCTTGATGGATTCTCTGGATACAATCAAATCTTAGTTCAACCAAAGGATCAAGCAAATACTGTATTTACCACTCCCTACGATACCTTCATGTATTTGAAAATGCCTTTTGGATTGATGAGTGCTGGAGAAACATTCCAAAGAGCAATGGACATAGCCTTTGCAAAATAAATCCATGACTTTTTAGTGGTTTACCAAGATGACATCACAATGTTTTCCAAATTAAATAATGAACATCTAGATCACCTAAGAAGAGTTTTTATTAAATGTAGAAAATTTGGCATTTCATTGAATCCCAAAAAGGCACTCTTTGGTCTAGAAGAAGGTAAACTCTTGGGTCACATAATATCAAAAGATGGAATTAGAATAGATCCAGCTAGAATATAGGCAATCCTGAACATCGCTCATCCTAGAAACATCAAGGAATTACAATCATTTTTAGGCAAAATAAATTTTCTTAGGAGATCCATTTCTAACTTAGCAGAACTAATCAGAGAACTAAATAACATGTTAAAGAAAGACTCAACACTTACGTGGACAGTAGAGGCTAAATATTCTTTTGAGGCAATCAAAGAAGCCCTTACTAAAACACTAGTCCTCATGAGTCCTGATTTCAAAAAAACTTTTATAATTTTTTCTTTTGCTTTAGAACATACTATTGCAGTAGTCTTGATACAAAAGAATGATCAAGGATATGAGCATCCTATTGCATTTTTCAACAAATCTTTGAGAGATGCTACACTAAAGTAAAACATAATGGAAAAACAAGAATTTTCTTTAGTGAAAGCTATTAAATATTTTAGAGTTACATATTGTATTCACACATCATTACTTATGTTCCAAATCCAATAGTAAAGGACATTTTGACACAAAATGGGCCTAAAGGAAAGAGAGGCAAGTGGATTGCCACTATTTTGGAATATGACATAGAAATAAAGCCTACAAAACTTATCAAAAGCCAAGGTTTAGCTAAACTCATGGCTGAATCGAACTATCAGGTCTTAGATATAAGTTTCATTGGTGCCCTAGGCGATCAAGAAGAGATGGCGACTCCACATATTAGTGAACCTTTCATAGATTCACCTTGGTATGCATATATCATATTTGTTTTACTAAATTTACAAGCTCCTCTTGGTTTATCTAGAACTAAAAGTAGATTTTTGAAAATGAAATCAATGAAATATTATATCATAGACAATGCTTTATTTTGGAAAGATAATGGTGGCATTTTATTGAATTGTTTATTAAAATATGAAGTTGACAAAGTTATGTAAGAGTTTCACGCAGGAGATTGTGGAGAATACTTATATTGGAAATCAACTGCTGATAAGATTTTAAGGGTGGGTTTTTACTGGCCCACCCTTTTTGCAGATGTCAAGAAATATGTGGCCTCCCATCACAAGTGCCAAATATTTGAAGGCAAAAGGAAACTCTTGCCATTACCTCTCAAACCCATCTCCACAGAAATTCCTTTTCAACGATGGGGTTTAGACTTCATTGGGGAAATTCACCCATCCTCCTCAGCCCAACATAAATGGATTTTGACAACCACTGATTATTTTACTAAATGGATAGAATCCATCCCTTCTAGACAAGCCACAAACTCTGTCATCATTTCATTCCTTGAGAACAACATCCTTTCTAGGTTTGGATGCCCACAAAAGCTCATTACTGATAATGCAGTTGCTTTCAAATCCAAGAAAATGGTAGACTTTTGTAATAGATATCACATTACCCTTGACCATTCCACTGCCTATTACCCTCAAGGTAATGGACTTGCAGAATCTTCAAACAAAAGCCTTGTCAATATCATCAAGAAACTGCTAGAAGACAATAAGAATACATGGAACAAAAAGTTGGTTAATGCCTTATGGGCAGATAGACTAACTACCAAAAAATCCATTGGTACATCTCCTTACCAACTAGTATATGGAATGGATTTTGTTTTTCCATCTCCTTTAGGAATACCAGTGATGAAAATGATTCAAGAGTTGCAAGTAGAACCAAATGATATCCAAAGAAGAATAAATCAGACAATACATTTGCAACAAACTAGAGAAGAAGTCTATGTCAAATCACAAGTAATCCGGGATAAAATCAAAAATATTTTTGACAAGAAAGCCAAAACTGATGATTTTTACATAGGTGATAGAGTACTCAAATGGGATTCTAGAAGAGAAAAAAAGGGAAAACATGGTAAATTTGATTTCCTGTGGCAAGGCCTTATATCATTTATGGTTACAGAGGTAACAATGCATTTTTCTTAAAACAACTAGATGGAACAGATCTACCAGGAGGACCAGTGAATGGTAGAATGTTGAAGCATTACTTATCCATAGATTAACAGTAGTTCATTTTACTTTTCTCAATGTATATAACATTGCAAAGTTTAGATTGGATTGGATGGTAATCTTTTGAGGTTGAAGCCCAGAGAGAAGGACCTGAGATTTGAAAGGTTTACCATCATATGTATGGATAAAGCAGATCACAGAGGAGCAGTTACAAGGCAACTACAATCAAAATTTCAAAGGCTACTGATCTTAAAGTTCTTGACAATTCACCAGGAAACGACATCCCCATGTGGAGCCACTGTTAAGGTCCTATAATAATAGGATTCATAATTTTGAATTGGTTATGGTTAGTTTTGTAATATTGTACATACTTTTGCTTTCTGCAAAATGTTTTCCATATTAAATTAAAAAATGTAAAGAGGGTATGTCCTAAAAGAATAATCAAAGGACAAAAAGAAAGAATAAGATAAAAAAAAGTAAAAAAATATGAACCCCAAAAAAAGAAATAAAAATAGATCATGAAAGTGTGAAAATTCAAATGCCACTCCTTTTACTTTACTTTGCAAAATAATATTGTGTGCAGCTTGTCAAAAATGCCACAATCCATGATGGTCAAATAGTTTAATGATTCATTCACACTTTAAATTTCACGTTGATAGATAGAGAATAAAGATCTAGCCAAACTGTTTAATCTTGGAAGATCAATAGTTAGGTAGAGAATAATAATGAGCTCATCAGTTTAATTTGAGCCATTGGAAGTTATAAGGTTAGAATTAGATAGTTTTCTTATCAAAAGAAAAATAAATGATGGGTCAACAAGCTCAAATGCATCCAATGAATGAAGAAAAAATGCTAAGATAAATAAAGGGTAGGTAGAAGAAGTTTTACAAGTGCTCAAGGTTTCTAAGTCAAAAGCACATTCATCATACTTGATCCTATGTTTCATGTGCAAGAGGAATTGTGAAAGAGAAAGGATATTCACTAAAGCTTATTTACTAATTTCCCCTCATTTCACTACACCCCCATATACTTACTTTATCAATTTCCCCTCATTATCCCTTTATTACCTGTAAAAACCCTTTCCCTTCATTTTGACCTTTTATCCCTTTGTTTCACACATTTCCCTACACCTTACCCTTCAAAAAATCATTCCTCCTTCCTAAAACCCCTTTCCCTAGTGTGAAACCCATTCCCATTACAAATAATACATTCCCCCCTTATTAATTTCCCCTTTTCCCCTAAAAAACCCACCAAAACCCCTTTATCCTAAGTTACTTCCTAAACTATACCCCCGCATTATATAATTAAACTCCCCGACACCCTTTTAACTCACCAAACCTTGGTGTAGAGTTAAAACCCGTGCAATATAACCCATGGTTCCCACCGTTATTACCCCCTGCTTATATTTAAATCTCGTCATTATATGCTAATTAATCACAATTCATTGTAATTAAACCCCAGGCCCCACCAACCACATCTCGACTCCGTCCGTGCAACTTCACTACGCGATATCCCTCCGATCTCCCACCCCCAGATCCAACGGCACACAACCATATTGCACGGATTCATTGTCTGACAGTTAACAACCCAAGAGCACAGAAGATTTGCGGTTTTGGCTAAGCACTGTTTGTCTACGTGGCGACACCAGGTTATATCGCATGCTTGCAAAAAAAACGCCCTCCATACAAAAGCGGTGTGATATGGCTTAAGACCACCTCCCCGCCTAAACCAAAACTGCCCATTGTACATTCAATAAATCTCACGCCAAAATGTAACCGTTATTGGTTAAAAGGCCGAAAAAGACCTCTTTTTCTCTTTTCTCTCATTTTCACTGCAAACCTATGTTAAGAAATCCCCAAACCACGAACCTCTGCACAACCAATTTTACCACCTTTTGCAACTAGAAGATGTTGTAGACACCAAATTGAAGCAGCAAATTAACAATTGAAGCCTCAGAAGCCTTTGCTGCCACCACAGAACCCTGTCTACGCACCAAATCGCTAATTTCTAGGTATTCTTGGAAGAACCAAAACGACCCTGTAAATTTGAATTATGCACAATAATTATTGAATGGTAAAATAAAAAAATTAATTAAGAAACCTTCCTAAACTGAAAAAATGCTTGTTGTGCATCCAAACCTTTTTTAACAGATTGTAATTACCCTCCCCACTATTCCAAAGCTCCTGACCTCACTCCTAAAGCCACAGAAAGACTAATTCAATTGAATAAACCCAATTATGGCTTCCCAAACCTCTCTGGATGTAAGACCTCTGCAAACCCCTCACCTAGATATTGACCACCTTCCACTGGCCGACGGAGAATTTCAAATCAAGGACATTGCTTCCTGTGCCCACCTATTGAAACTCCACTGCTGGAGTAAAGACAAGTTTTTGAAACAGAATGATGACATTCACCGATGGGAGTCCAATTTTCCCAAGTACTTGTTCCCACAGGTACACATATTCCTAGAAATCATCCACTTCTGCCAAGCTTGTTATGTTCCCAGTTAAAGAGCCATAGTCACCCCTGACCAACAGGTTTTATTCACTATTATAGCAGAATCAATAAATCAAATGCTCATGATCCAGCCAGGCCCAAATGAGACCTCACTTTCCATTGAAGGCTTACTTGAACTCTACAACAAGCTATACCTTCCCAAGAAAGCTCATACCTTTCAAACTTTCATCATTGAAGAGTCTCACACTCCAATAGATAGTCCTCCTTATGCTGCCACCATTTTTTCTGAGAGATGCAGACAAAATATAACCATGCTCTCTTGCATACTAGGGTACACCACTGATGAACATGTGGATGAGGTTGTTCTTTCTTTCCTTTCTATCTTTTTCCCAAGCAAGCCTCCTTCTATAGTTTACAATTTTGCTCAGTTCATAGTAGATAGAATCCATGAACAATTTATCAGATTACCAAATGAGAGAGTGTTCAAATACTCTTTAGTTTTGTTTCACATGTTCCTATATTATCAGTCCGAAAAATTTCCAGTTAGCATCCAAAAGTTAGACACCAAAGGCAATCCAAGATTTGTCATCTATTGGACACCATTGATCCAAAGATACTCCACTGTTTTTTCCTATAAATAATTCATTGATTCCTTTGTTCATCCTATTATAAACATTCTAACCAGTAGCTGTCAACCCAGAATCAGTATGGATATTAAGAGAGTTTTACAGTTGGCAAAGAACAGTAGAGTGGGAGACTGGTACCTATACCAGGACCACACAGAAATTAGAATATATGGATGCCAACTCACTCCCTACAAGTTTCCCAAATACCTCCCCATGAGGATATTTTCATTAGAGTATTTCAGACAAATCATAAACTCTGATGAAGTCAATTTCCTGTCAGCGAGGAAGAAGACCTAGTTTAAAATGAAAAACCAATTGGGCCCTTTTATTGTAACAATAGGGAAGCTGGACTAGAAGCAAACAAAATTTTACAGCAGATGAATTTCAAGAGTAGTTTTATGTGGCGGTATGACCCTCATGGAGTCATAAATAAACTAAGGCTCAAATTCAAATTGAGTCCTTTCATACATGATCCTAGGCCAAACATTGAGAGATTTTCCAACTAGTCAGAATAGCTGGAAAACACTTTGATAGATGTGGAGAATACTGTAGTAGATGTGTATAATACTTTGATAGATTTGGAAAAGAAGATTGATACTAGTTCATTTCTGTAGGTTCCAGCCCTATAAGAACAAATGACTATTACTCCCAGCCTGCAAACTCCAACCAATGAAGGCAGAAATGTTAAAAGAACCAGGGAAGAAGGTTCTAGCTCAGCAATGGACACTACAAATGACAGGTTTGAGATCGGTTAGAGGAAGAGGCCCAAGCTTAATCCTGTAACTGAACAAGAAGACACCATTGAGATAGTGGAAATCACTGACACTGACACAATGGTTGGAAGGAATAAAGGCTTAGAAACTTCAGAAGAAACACACCAGATTTCTACCTCAAACACCCAACTTATTGAAAAACAACTTAGCATTGAAGTCTCTTCGGAACTGTTCTTTCCTGTGTCCTTACTACCTATGCGTTGAGCAAGCATGTGGATAAAGAGAAAGATATTAAAGAGAAGTACAAGGAAATTAAGATGAGGAATGAGGCATTGAAGGTTGAAACTTATGTCCAGTACTTCAAACAAGCATCTGTAAATCAAAATAGGTTAATGTCAGTGTTTGACATTAAAACAGGTAAAATGCAAATGACATTCATGCAACCTATAATCCAGTAGCCCAAATCATCAACAGACTATAAGAAAACAAATTTTAAAGTTTTGGCTAGGGATGTTCACCCTATTGACCAAATTGAATTCAACAAACAGGCAGGTGATATGATTTATTCCACCATGACAAGTAAAACAATGACTGTGCACAAAATCTAAAGCTCACTAGATAACATCACAGCACATTATAAGCTGGAAAAAGAATCCTCATAGGCCAAGGATAATAGAATCAAGTCACTGGAAGACTTGGTGATTGAGCTTGGGTATAATCCCAATGATGTCAAGGCTGCAGAGAAACTAATAAAAAAATAAATGAGGATATTGTTGATTTGAAGAAGCAACTGAAGCTACCTCATTCAGAACATTCACAGACCAAGTAGGTCTTAGAGAGCCAAGCCCAGCAAGAGGAGATGATGGACCTCATTCTCTAACTAAATGAGCAATTGAAAGAAATGGAGAAGGGGTTGGACAACTTAATACAGATGAAACAGGTCAGCCTTGAGACAGCCACTGCCACTGCCATCCAACAGTGACTACAACAGTTCCATCAACCTTGGTAGCTTCATTGGCCCCCACAGCTCCACTAGCTACAACACTTCTAGCTGCAACAACATCTACATCAGCAACACATTCAACAACAGCAACAACTCAACCAAGTGATGAGGCAAATAAACTGGCCAAAGCTATGGAAGACATGTCCATTCAGACCACATAAATAAACAGACTAAAAGAACAAATGACAAGTCTGAAGGATGAGAAGAAACTGGCACAAATTATAAACAATAATGAAGTTCATAAGTCAACCAGGTTGACTGAGAGGATTAAAAAATTAGAGAAAGAGTTAACATTGAAGGAGCCACTTGCCCAAGCGAAAGATAAGCTATGGGCCAATATCATTGACTCTGTCAATGATATTTGGACATCTATACAAGTCATATTTGAACAAAATGATTTAGTCAAAGAGGCTACTGAAGCAATTCAAAGAGTTAAGGCTAAACTTGGAGACATGCCAGAAGAAGCCACCAAAATAATCCAATTCCTTAACTCTAAAAATAAATATGAATTCCAAGAGCTTGACACAACTGACAGGACTGGCACCATACTAGAGGTGAAGAAAGTGCTCACCAAGAGGAACCTAATGATGAACCTTGAGGAAAAATACCAAACCATGGAGCTGTCTATAGAGAAGTTCATGGTTAAGTTTGATGCTTTGAGGCAAAAAGGTCTGCCAAATCCCTTGGTGATAAATGATAGACCGATGCCACATGCAGACTACAACAGGAAAATCAGAGAAGTGGCAAGAAATCAAGCCAATAATTCTTCTATGAAGGGGATGCCTACAGGAAAGGTTCTGTACCAGACATTTGAGAACCTATTTTACCTCCAGCATGAGGTAAACCACCTTTTTGTGAATAGACCCACCTTTGCAAAGTACACAGAAGCATATGAAATCTAAAAGAAAATGGTAAATATCAAATTACTAGATGCAAATATTTGGGAGAAATTAAATGACTTACTGTAAAAATGCAAGGTAAAAGTGAAAACAGAGCAGTAAAAGAAAAGAAACAGGTCACCCTAGGTCAAAAAGTATCAGATGAAAGAGTATCAGTTAAAAGCCAAAGTAAAAAGAACAGTCAGCATGGAAGACCAACAACAAAGGAGAATAAACAACAAAAGATCAAAGAATAAGACAACACAACCTAATAAACACAGACAGATTGCAACGATTGAATATCTGTCTCTATCTTCTTGCATGAAGATATTTCTTTTTCCTAGATTAATTCCCAAGACAGTTTGGGATATTTTGTAAACTATTTTTGTATAAATACTTCATAATTCAAAGTATAGAGGGTGGATTGCTAGACATTTCTATAGTTGTATTGATTTGTAACTTGAGGGTTCATTGTACCAATTTTTCAAGTCAGCGGATTGGACTGAGTAACAAGGAGATTGGATTACATGATTCATGTGTTGAGCTACTTCAGTGAAGTATTTTATTTTGTCAAATTGTTATTTTCTTAAGTGATTCACAAACTATGTTATCTAAATTGAATGAATTAACTGGAATTATATTACAAAATTTGTTTAAGTACCCTCTGTCTTGAACAATTAATCATTTTAATGTTTTCTTCTGATATCCATATTAAACAATCCTTCATTGCTCCCTATTTTCGATTGACCCCTACCATTTCCTTCATTATCTGGTTTAAGGAACCCTTAATTGCTCCTTGGATCCGATTGAAAACCACTTCACCATCCAACCTTATGACCTGAATTTACTCAACTACTTTTCCTTGTAAACACTATCTTTAGAACTTAATCCAGTCCTGTTTACTTGACACTTGACCCCATAGCCCAATGGTAAAAGACATCCCTCTATCCATCTAAGTTAGTGATTCCACCACCAAATCAAAATCAAAACCCAAGTACAATCATAACTAGCCTAAAATCAATTAACTAAACAAAGTTAAATCATAAAGAGAGAGCCCTCTCTGAGCATTAGGAAGGCTAGATCCTAATCTCCATAGTAAGTTTATGGTTACCTCTATCATTTCTTTCATAACAACTCTAGAAAATTTTTTGGAGTGATAATAGTGAGCATGGGTATACCTCTCTCAGCAAAATGATGTCATGATGTAAATGTATTGTAACAGAAGATAGTCTCACCAGTTTTTCTTGATCTCGACTTGTCACAAGATAAAGAACTTCAGTCATCAATCATCATCTCTGACTTTTCGCTTTAGGGGGCACTCTGTTATAGACTATTTTATCACATCTGACAAATAGACCTCATAATGGGATCAATTCACATCCTATCCCCCCTTTACATCATCATTGCAGATATCCCTATGCATGAATCTCTCATTCCTTATAGTTTCTACCCTAAACTGCATCATATGAGCCAGTTTTAGGACCAACGCTTCCTAGCCTTTTAACAGCGTTCAACTACAAGTTGCTCCACTGTGGCCTGCATTGATCACCTACATGTTTCTCTCCTTGCACCTTTGTTGGCTCTAGAAAGTTGGGAAAAAGAGAGAGAATCTTGAAGCCTATATTTCCAGAAGCTTCTAGGATCTGTTGTTACCTCAGATAAAACTTTTGAATCCTATCCTTTCCTACCTTGGAGTTTCCATCCCTTATCCTTATATGTCATCCTCCCATCAAGAGTGGATCTAAAAACTTAGATTGGTAATTGAATAAGAACTCCCAATTTACCCCACTCCTCTATATATTTACAACCTTCCATATGCAAGAGGTTGGCTTTTGGAAAGTGATTCCACCCTTATGATGTTTTTGTGAGAGTGGTTCTTTCATGCATTTAGGGTGATTGGAGGTATAGTTTGTGACAAAGGAAGGACAAGTTAACAACTTGGAGGCAATCCTTTACAATATTTACACCTATTTATGGTTGTAACTCACTCCATTTATATCAGTACAAAGAGTTCCTTTGTTTTCCTATATGTGATTTCGATCTATTGAATAAAGTAGATATATGATGCTACATATATCTTGTAGTTTCTTGGCTTGTGTTTTCTGGTTGTAGAGGTTCTAATTTTGGTAGTTGGAGCTAGGATTGGAGAATTCAAGCCAAACAAGGAGCGAAATCTATGACAGATTCCAAGTAGGCTTCTTCCCCTCATCTACTTACTTTAAGGAAAACATCGAGTGCTTTTTCATTCTGTTGTTCTAGGTTAGCCACCAAACCTAGGGGAGATATTTATGTCCGCAGCCATAGATCCTGCATAACACACCCCAATCGGAATCGGTAAAACTTGTTAACTTGACTTCATTTCCATCATACTTTAGGCAATGATGTATAGTGCCATGTAGATATCTTAAAATATGCTTGGAAACTATCCAATGGTCATGATGAGGCTCCAACTGAATTTGACTAAGAACATTCATGGAAAAACATATACCAGGTCTTGTATTTACCAAGTACATCAAATAACCTACCAACTTATGCTAGCTAGTAGGATTGATGAGACTAAAGTCAGAGCTTCTCAACTTCTTGAAATTAGTGATCATGGGAGTAGTCATTGGTTTGGATTCCACCATATTGAATTTATGCAATATTTCAATTACGTATTTCCCTTGACCCAGATATGTTTCTCCAGGTTTCTTCCATACTTCCAAACCCAAGTAATAATGCATAAGTCCCAGATCTTTCATTTCATATTCGGTTACTGACATCTTCTTGCATTCTTGTATTCTATTCTCTACACCTGTAATAAACAAATCATCCACATATAGTATAATAATGATCGGTTCATTGTTCACCACCTTGATGTAGAGGTTTGGATCTATAGAAATTTTGACGCATCCAATTCTTAAGATATATGCATCCATTCTTGCATACCATGCCCTAGGAGCTTGCTTCAAACCATATAGGGATTTCTTGAGTCTGCAACCATGTGTGTCCTTACTATTTATCTCAAAGCTTTCTGCTTGTTCAATTTATACTTATTCATCGATGGTTCCATTCAGAAATGTTGTTTTTACGTCCATTTGATGAATATTCCATCCCATTGTAGTAGCTAGAAAAACTAAAGATCTTATAGTAGTATATCTTGCAGTAGGTGAAAATTTTTATTCATAGTCTATACCTTCCTTGATATATACCCCTTGTAATGAATCTAGCTTTGTGTTTGTCAATACTTCCATCAATAGCATGTTTGATTTTGTACATCCATTTTGAAGTGACAACTGATTTGTCACTAGGTCTAGGAACAATTTCCCAAATGCCATTCTTCATGGTGGATTGATATTATTCTTGCATCACCTTCTCCCATTATTCTTGATAAGAAACTTCTTCAAATGTAGTTGGTTCAATTTCTATTAATTTTGTCATATATGCTGCATATCCTGAATATCTCTTTGGTCTTTTGCTTTCTCTAAAAGTCCCTTTAGTGCCTCCATGTCCTTCGACATCTTCAAGTTTATATTTTAATCAATTTTGCCTCTTCCTTGTTTCGGATATGATCACGGGTTGAATAGGATCACTTTGTCCTTCTACTTCTTCTTGGTTTGTAGTTGTATTGTCATGATGCCCTTCTTCTTCGAATAGCAGTGTATCTTTGTCATTAGAATCTATTAGAATATCATTGGATAGTTTGTAGGCATGATTCTCATCGAATATAACATCCTTGTTTACTTCAATTTTTCTTCCTTCCTTAATGTAGATTCTATATGCTTTTTAAGAAAGTTTGTAGCCAACCAAGATCCCTTTAATGCTTGTAGAATATAGTTTCTTTCACTTGTCCTTTGGAACATGGATGTATGCGGGACACCCAAAGATTTGAAGATGGTCCAAACATGGATTCTTTCCTATGAAGACTTCTTCATATGCCATATTCTCTAGGATTCTATGAGGACTTCTATTTTGTATACATATTGTTGTCATTGCTGCTTCACCCCATAGAATATTCGGTAGATTTTGATCAAATATCATAATTCTTATACATTCTTCAATTGTTCTATTTTTCCTTTCTGCAACTCCATTATGTTCGAGATTGTAGGGAACAATGAACTCCCTCTTAATGCCTGCTTCTTTACAATATGCAACTAGTTCTTTTGAAGTGTATTCCCCACCATTGTTGGATCTTAGAGTTTTTATATTTTTTTTTTCGGTTAAGGTTTCCACTTCAGCTCTAAACTCCTTGAAATTTTTAAATACTTCATCCTTTGTCTTGAGAAGGTAGAGCCATGTCTTTCTAGAGTGATCATCAATGAAGGTAACATACTAAATGTGGCCTCCAAGTGATTTGTTAGACATAGGCCCACACACATCGGAATTAATGAGGTCTAATAATTCCTTAGACCTTGTATCACTGCTTGTGAAAGGCTTCCTTGTATTCTTTCCCAAAGCACATCCCTTGCAAAATTCTTCACGATCTTCCTTGATGTTAAGGATGTAATTTACCATTTGATTGAGAGAGGGAATGACCTTGTAATGTATATGCCCATATCTTCTATGCCATAGTTCAATAGGATTGATTTCCATGTGAACTAGGGCTTGAGGAGATGGTGTTATAACTCGATATAGTCTTCCTTCATGAACTCCAATAACCTTCACATTTTCAATGCTTGAATACTTTCCCCAAAAATCTTGTTTAAGTTCTAGAATACCACCATTCTACTAGGGGTATCCATTTGATCCATTGTGTTTGTTTATCGGATATAAAGAAATGAAGAGATCCTTCCAAACATTTGTTCACTATCTCAGTTTTCCCATCAGATTGAGGATGATAAGATCAACTATGAGTTGATTCAGTTGCAAGAGAAGAAAATATTTTTTTCCAAAAATTTCTAATGAAAATGGGATCTCTATCACTTACAATAATATTTGGGTTTCCATGTAGCTTTTGAACTATTTCAATAAATGCAGTAGCTACTCTATTGGCTTTGAAAGGATGAGATAGTGCACAAAAATGCGTAGACTTGGTAATTCTATCAACTACCACCATGATGACACTCCTTCCTTGGACTTCGGTAAACAGTGATAAAATCCATTGAGACCTCTTCCCGACGCTGAATTGGAATGACTAATGGTTGTAAAATACCCAGGGTTTTAATTGTCTCAACTTTATTTTTTTGGCTAACCAAACATTTTGTCACAAAATTCAGAATATTAGATTTAAGACCATTAAAAAAATTCCTTCTTAACCCTATAATAAGTTTTGAAAATCTTGAGTGCCCTCCTATATGAGAGGTGTGAAATTCCAAAAGGACCTTTTCTTGAAGTTGGGAGTTCTTACATAGATAAAAGTGATATTTGTACTATAGTGAATCATTTTTCCAAATAAATGAATCAAATGCACTGGGATCCTGTTGCAACTTTTGAATGGGTGTCCATAACTCTTCATCACTCTTCCATTCCTCTCTTACTTTAGTTATCCAATCAAGTTGGATAATAGAAATGTCATAGGGAAATGCTTCAACATCTTCATCCCTTCTTGAGAGTGCATCTACAACAAGATTTTTCTTCCCTTTTTTATAGATGATTTCAAAGTCATAACAAAACATCTTTGTGAGCCATTTTACTACTCTTTAAATATAATCTTTGTTCAAGGAAGTATTTAATACTATAATGATATGTTTTTACCTTGAAGTTTCTTCCCATTACTTAAGGGCACATTTCTTCAGTGCATGTAGTATTGTCAACATTTCCTTCTCATAAATAATTCATGTAAATACTTTCCCTTGATTGGACGACTTTCAAAAGAAATGGGTCTTCCTTTTTTCATTAAAACAACACCAATGCCATTTCCTGAGGCATTGCATCCAAAAATAAAGGTTTTTGTGAAGTCTGGTGTAGCTAATACTAGAGCTTGGCACGTTGCCTCTTTAAGATGTTCAAAGGTCTTAGTTGCTTCTAGAGTCCAAAAAAATGCATCTTTCTTCAGTAATGTTATTAGAGGTGCTGCTATATTCCCATAATTCTTAACAAAATTGTGATAATATCTTGTTAACCCGATAAATCCTTGAAGGCACCTTACGTTTTTGGGTATTTTCCATTTGTCGATGGCTTTAATTTTGTTAGGATTTGACTTAACTCCCTCATGAGATACAATATGACCCAAATTTTCCACTTCCTATATCCCAAAGAAACATTTGGAGGGGTTTGCATACAATTTCTTCTCCTCCAATAGTTTGAGCACCCTATCAACATGTTGAACAACGATGATCTTTCCAAGACTTGCTAGAGATTAATATATCATCAAAAAAGACCAACACAAATTTTCTAAGGAAGGGTTTGAAAGTGAAATTCATCAAACCTTGAAATGTGGAAGGTGCATTAGTAAGGCCAAAAGGCATGACCAAAGATTTATAATGACCTTCTTGAGCTCTAAATGTTGTTTTTGGAATGTCTTCTATCTTCATTCTAATTCGATGGTATCTTGAATGAAGATCCAGCTTGGTGAAGTAAATTGTCCCATGTAGTTCATCCAATGATTCATCAATGATAGGAATGGGAAAATTATCTTTAATAGTGATCTTGTTGAGCTCTCTATAATCCAGACACATATGTCATGATCCATCCTTCTTGTGCACCAATTCTACTGAAGAAGAGAAAGGATTTGGCTAGGTTGAATTATAACTACCTCTAGAATTCCTGCAACCATACATTCAATTTCACTCTTGTAGGAATAGGGGTATCTGTATGGTCTAATGTTTGGAGGAACACTTCCTGGAAGCACGTTAATAGCATGATAATGACCACAAATAGGTGAGATACCTTTGGGAGTCTCAAACACCTTGGAATAATTATCAAGGACTCTTTAGAGATATAGAGAAATGGATGACTTAAATGTTTGAACATCTAGTGAACATAATTGTGCAATTATCCCTTGTTGTTCGCTATTCAATTTTTTTTTTCATGCCATTATAGTTTTCATAAGTTTCCCTGTGATAGCCCTTAATTGAATTTCCTTTCCTTCAAAGAAAAATTTCAAGAAAAGTTCTTAAAAATTAAAAATTATCGTCCCCAAATATTGTAACCATTGGACTCCCAATACAACATCTGCATCGCCCATTGGAATGGAAATCATTGGACTATTCAATACATATTTCCCCATGGTTAGATTGATATTATGGCATTTCCCTGAGAAATTTATAGTTCCTCCATTTGCAACCATCACTTGACATTTTGATGTTAGGTATAGAAAACAATTCAAATCTTTGGCTATCTTACAGTGAATCAAAATATGAGTACTACTTGAATCAATCAACACTATTACCATTTCCTTCTTGATATATCCTTCTATCTTGGGAGTTTGAGGAGTGGTAATTCCCGCAAATGCAATACAAGATATGGTCGGATATGTTCATCCTCCGAGGTTGGTTCCTAGAGTATATCTTCTTCTTTTGATGTTTCTTGTTCATTTTCTTCTTCCTCTTCACAAGCTATGTAAAATAATTTATTCTCAGCAAACATATGTGTTAATTTTCCACTACTCTATGCTATATCAATTACTTTAGCCTAATTCAATTCTTCAATATACAATCTTTTCAATAACAATTACTTCTTCCAATAATCACAAAAATTGAAGATAGAACAATAAATGCAATGACAATAAGAGGCAATCAAGAGCATCAACAAGAGACACCAATTTGGTCAAAGACTAAGGAAAAACCCCACAGGGGGAAAAACCCTTTGAAATTCTTCTTATATTAGATTGTCTTCAAATATATAACAGAGAGTACAATGAACCAAATTCAATATAAGATTCAAATTCAAAGCCTTGACTTGACCAACAAATCAACTAACCCAAAAAAAATATGCCAATGATGGAATAGTCATCTCTAGTCAACTATAAAAAATTTGCAATTTTTTCCAAGTCAAGCACAATCAAGGTGTGCCCTAACCAGTGAAACTCAATGGTCAAATCTATCCTCTAAGAGTTTTGTCAATAACCCACAAATTCGGTCTCCATAGATGGTCAAAGTCACCCCAAAATAGTGCAAGAAAACTCAGTTAAACTCAGTCAAATGTGGAAGAAATTTTGCGGTAAAAGTTTGCAATTTATCCTGTGTTCAACCCAAGTCAAAATGCCCAAATCTCCTTGGTTTTTGTGCCAGAAAATATGGCCTTGAGGAACAAACCTTATCCAAGAAAATCATAGAAAAATGATGCCAAAAACCCTAAGTCAATGTTGGTCAAAGATCTATGTTTCAAAAAGTCAATGCAGAAGTCAAACATGTCAAGAAACCCTTCTCATGTGTGGAGAGAAAGAGTTACCTTAGACCTATATGAACCAATTATATTGAGAGAGAAAAGATGAGTTTTGTTGAGATGATGTCAAAGTGAGCTTGAGGTCACTTGTATTTATATGTGTTGGAGGAGGGGCAATTTGTCCTTAGGCCGACATTGACAATTTGTGTACCTGTGGGATTGACTTCAAAAAAATACATTTTTCCTTATCCAAATTCAGTGCTTTAGAGGTTAATTTTGGTCCTCTCGAAAAGAGGAATCTAGTCCAATGATTTGAATTTGTCACTAAGCTTCCAAATTAACATTATGACCTCTAGTGTGTTTGTTATCACAACTGTAACAAAGCCCTTTTGCTCTTTTTTCCTCCAGTTGTTGTGGTGTTAACCTTGTAGGTTGTGGGAAGCTAGGAGCAACAACACTTCCATCTTTATAGTTGTGAGTGGTAGACCTCCTTGTTGCCATAATTTTGCTTTCAACTTTTCTTGCCACCCTGAATGCATTCTCCAATGACTTAGGTTCCCAAAGGCGAACCTCATGTTGGATGTTATCCTTTAAATTCCCTATGAAGACATCAATCAGATGCTCCTCTAGAATATCAATTACCTTGATATTCAATCTTTGGAAGTCCTCAATGTGCTCCCCAACTAAACCCTTTTGTTTGAGATTTATCATTTGGATAAAGAAGGTATTGTTCTTTGTATCCTCATAATGTGCTATCAATTCCTCCATAAAAATTGTCCAAGTGACAAGTGCTTTATGAGAACAAATCCATCGATACCATAAAAATTGATTGGGTTATAAATATAAAGATGCAATGTGTACCTTTTGTGTGTGTTGCACATCGTGTAGATCAAAGAACTGCTCCATTTGTAGTATCCATGTTACCAAATCCTTGCCATCAAAATTCCTCATATCGATCTTTGGAATATGGTTGGTATTCAACCCCGAGTTAGAGCCTTTAAAATCAAAATTCACATTCATTTTGTTCTCATCATAGGTTTCATGGCATACATTGTCACCACTAGGAAGCCTTTCTTCGAACAACCTTGCCAAACCTTCCATGTTTGCTTTCATTTTTGACTCTAAACCATCCATCTCAACATTCATCATCACTTCCAATTCATCTTTAGTCTAAAATTGTAACTATATGTTCATCAATATTTTGCCTTCACTTTGTATCAATTTCACTGTCTGAAGCTTCATAGGAAAAAAGTTATAGCGAAAATTCCACAATACCCTGTTTGAAACAACACAACCCTATGATCCAAAGCTATGATACCAAATTCTATGTATTTAGATAAAAAAAATATCACATAAACATAAGAAAAAATATATCAACGACCAGATAATATGCCACTTCAAGGGGGCAACCTCCCTTTACATCACATAAATGAACAATTCTTGTAGGATTCAAATGAAAAATTCTCCTTGGTATATATAGGAGTCTAGTCAAAATATAATTATGGCCTACATAACAATAATAAGTAAAGGCACAACAAAAACAGTAGTGGACTTCTATGTGGTACAACGATAATAATATGAGGGATACACTAGTATTATAGGGACCTAACATGTGGAGACACTAGAGAATTTCGTTCCTCTTTTGTTTCACCTATAATTTTACTTGACATAATTATCTTCACCTCTAGTTCCTCATTGTTGATAGTAATATGCTCGATGGTTGATATTCTAGCCTGGGACAACTTTTGTTGCAGCAACCTCTTTTTTTCCTTGAGCCCTTTCCTCTCTGTTAGCCTCCTATTGCAACAGGTGTTCATCTTTCATGATTGACATTTTTACATGCCAAATATGTCATACTTTGCATGATGTAATGCTCCATATTTCCTAAAAGAGGCCAAAGAAGAAGTCATGAAAATGTGCCAGTCTAAATGCCACTACTGTATTCCAATTTTGATAAATTAACCATTTTTGAAGAATTTTTTGTTAAGGGAAGTCCAAACAGCCTAATCTTGGCTTCCCTAGGTTTCAATTTCTTGTTTTAGAATATAGAGAATCATTATTTGTCCAAACAGTTTAATCTTGGCAGATTTGCAGATAGGTAGAGAAACAAAGGAGCCCAACTGCTTAATCTGGGCCCTTGGAAGAAATAAGTGTAGATTTAGATAGAAGAACAAAAAAAAAAGAAAGGATAATCAGGGTCTGCAAGTCCAAGTGCACCCATGCAAAAAAGAAGACAAAATGCTAGGTAAGTAGGCTCGGTAAGTATTTTTGTGGTTGCAGAATCATGTTGTGTGATCCATTTCATCTTTTCAAGTGTTATATCTATTCAGATCACAGGGCAAGGCAATTCCCCTTTGGAGGAGCTCAAGCGAGGCATGTCTAACTCCCCTTTCTTCTCATTCCCCAAATCACTCACTAACATCCCCTTGAGGACCTTGGGATCTGCCCAACCAGTCCTATTATAACTTTATTTTTGTAACAACACCAAGTCAAGCTTTGACTTTCTTCTGTGAAAGGAAGCCACATTTCTTGTGTAAAATCATGTCTCCACAGTCCATTCACTTTCAATGTCCAAAGTTTAGGCTCACAAACTTAGCCTCCCCCCTACACTTCACCTCATTTTCATATTAACCCCTAACTCTAT
Organism: Pinus tabuliformis; assembly: GCA_031772625.1. Classification (NCBI taxonomy): domain Eukaryota; kingdom Viridiplantae; phylum Streptophyta; class Pinopsida; order Pinales; family Pinaceae; genus Pinus; species Pinus tabuliformis. The sequence goes on from CM062816.1 coordinate 2,007,745,484, forward strand.
TATCTAGCTCCCTATATCATTTCCCCATCCCCATTTACTACTAAAAATTATATGAAATCCCCAAAAAAATATTAAATATCCCCTCCCTTTGGCACTATAGCCATATTTCCTAAGTCCGGGGAATGCTGAGTTCATCTGGGGCTTGGCATTAGCCCTTCCGCGTCCGAGCCTGGGATTAATTTAACCCCTGTTAAATTAATAGCCAACCCTGTTTAGAGTTTATTTAAACGCTGCCTGCGCATACCCATAAACCCACATTTCTAATGTTTAAACCCCCCGCCATATGAAAAAACAAATAAAAACAGAGTGAGCCCCGTCCCTAACCCTCCGCCGCGTTATCAATGCTGCCGACCGTCAGATCTGGCACGCCCGAGATCTACGGTGGGCGGGCCTTTTTGTGCCCCGACATGCCGAGGGTTAACGCCCGGGAGATAGGCGGTTTTCCCGTCGTACTCCTGCCACGCGTCACCCTCTCGGCTGTGGCGGAGCCCCCTCCTCCGAAACCGCCTGCGCACAAAAGCGGTGCGCCTAAAACTGCCTTCCCCCCTCCTGCATCAGCAATACGTCATGCTGACGTCATCATCTTGCGTCGGCCTCCTGTCATCGTGTCCTTGCCACGTAGCTGCCACCGTACTACCACGTCATCTCCTCCACCGTACCGCCACGTCACATGGCCGTACTGCTGACGTCACCATGCCACGTCACCACCGTACTGGGATCCACCACTGACGTCATGCTCACGTCATCGTCAAAAAGCGCGAAAGGCGCAAATCGCTGCCTAGAGAGCCCGGAATCAAAATCTGAGGCAGTTTTTGATGCGGGAAATAGGCCAAAATGGAAAGCCCTTTCGTGGCTCGGCCTCCAGCAGGCCCGAAAGTCGCAAAATGACATAAATTTCTTCGCAGAGACTCAGGAAAGGGGCAAAGACAATTTTTAAAGCAACAGAGGGCCGAAAAGCAGCCATGAAGGGTCGAGGCAATAGTTTAAAGAGTATCAGAAGTGAGAAAGGCGCACATTCAGTGCCAAAGCATATCAAGGAAGCGACAAAGAGTATCATTCGAATGTTTTTAATGAAAAACTTTTATTCCCAATGCAAGTGAACATTGAATGACCTCCAACAAAGTAAAAGAAAATGGTGGAGCTTTAATCAAGGCTCTCCCATCACAGTTAATGCACTTCAAAACCACTCAGGAGCATGGATCAAAACCCAAAGCACAGTTATGGCTAAGCGGTTAACACAGAGCCATAAAGACAACACATTAAATTCTTTTTTGAGACAGCTGCACCAGCGCAGCTCGAGGATATTTTCCCGCATTTATTTCAGACATGTGTTAGGTTAAAGACACTTATTACAACAGATCTGACTGGGATCTGATTTTGTAGATATTTTATCTATAAAACCACCCTAATTCACTGTTTAAAGGTTTGGTTGGTTGTATAGCTCCAAGAGAGACTCGCTCTGTATACCTGATGTTTTACTTAATCAAAGACTGCTGAAAATCTTGGAGGAATGACTGTGTGTTGTGTATTAATGTTTTGAAGAATTGAATGTGGAATTCTTGTGCTGCAACATGACTCAATAAGTGTTTCTTACCTTTGTTTTCCATTGATGTACCATCTAAAATAGCAGAAAGAAAGGTTAGCGTAGAACTTGTTTAACTGCACTCTATGCTCAATTTCTATTGTTTCTTTATGTTTTTCATCTGAATTAGTAATGAATATGAATTCCCTGTGGCTCATATTTCCCCTAATTCACTCATGTTTGACAATTATCTAGGGATTCTTCACTGCTCCTAGATAGAGCTCATTCACCTTCCCTCTGCTAAGCTGAACGAGAGATTCTTAACTGCCTCTCATTCCTAGCCTTCATTCCATCCTTTTAGCTTGAATCATTGTTTCATGTGCAGCTAGCTTGCTCCATATTCCCTCTTCTGACCAAGAAAACACACCAACAGTCCTACTCCTTGACTCCACGCCCAATGGTTCTAAAACTTTCATGCTATCCCTGCTTCTTTACTTGAAAGCATCATCCTTCCCACCAAAACTCAAACAAAACCCCTTGTACTCAATAACTAGCCTAAAATCATCATCAACAAAGCTAAACCCTAAAGAGAGAGCCCTCTCTGACTGTCGGTAGGCTAGGACCTGCAGTCCAAATATTGGTTTGTGGTTACCTCGGCCGTATCCTTTAAGGAGCTTTAAGGACAACCTGAGTGATAACATAATGGCGACTCCACTGGGGAACATCCTCAGTTAAATCTCACAAATCAAGTTGGAAAGCTCGACTGGGGACAACAATCAATTTTCCAATTGCTGCATATTCCTTAAAACTACAGATGAAGCCTGAATGTCAGCCAGGAAGCCTTTTAAAACTGTTCTTGCTTTGCATTTACAGGAGTAAACAAATGTTGCTTCAGTCAATCCTCATGCTAGTTTTAAGTTATAGATAGCTATTCCAAAATTTGATTAGTTCCTTGCTAATTCTAAAAATCATTCACAGAAAATACCAAAACAAGTTCAGAATCTGGCTCCCAAAAGGAATTCACGGTATACAAGGTCAAATCTAGACCCAAACCCCCCAGCTATTCGTGAAAATCCCAATTTAATCCCAAGGAACCTCAGGAAGCTAGAGCAAAGAGAAGATTTTGTTGACTTTAGCCCTGAAACAGTTCAACCAAGCTGTGTTCCAACCCCTGTCAAGGTTTTATTTCGTTCAACCCCCACTTCCCCTTGTTCATCATCCACCTCTCAAAGCACTCCTTCCACACCCCCTTTTACTGCACATACTCCCATTACCGTTTTTGTTACTGCTGTTCCAGCTGTTCCTATTGTTCCACTTATCCCTGTAAACATGGATAATAGATATACACCCTTGCAATTACCTGCTAATACAGGGGCTATGCCTCAGGATTATCAAACTAAAATCACATATTTTGATGGAACTAGTTCTTGCACAACCCTTCAGCATACAAAGAAGATGCAAGACTATTTTGAGAACTACAAGATAGATGACGATAGCGTGAGAATGAAGATTTTCGTCCAAAGTTTGACAGGTGATGTTAGAACTTGGTTTAGAGCACTCACAGCCAATTCCATAGTAGACCCAGAAGCCTTATACCAGCCATTTATCAACAGATGGGAGAAAAAGAAAGACCCCTTGCACATATTATCTGAATATGACACCATCAAAAGAGGCCCTCAAGAATCTGTCTTGGACTATTGTGCAAGATTTAATAATGTTTATAATGCAATACCACAGAACCTAAGACCTCCACCTGATCTTGCTTTGTATAAATTCCCTGATGGTTTTGACACTGACATGGCTTATTAGTTAAGGGAAAGAGCCCCTCAAACCATTGCAGACATGCAAAATGTTGCTGTTAGCGTAGAGGCAAATCTAATTGCCAAAAGAAATAGAGCTAGAACTGAGAGAAGAACCACCTTTAAAGAGGAACCCTCAGCCTTAGATCAAAAGTTGGATGCTATTATCAGTGGCATGCACAGGCTGGGAGACAAAGTAGAGAGTGTTGAGAGGAAATCATCATGGGAAGGACAACAACCTAATACCATAAGGAGCCCAAATTTCCGCAAAACTCATAATACAAATGCTGGTAGGTCTAGCCCAGACCATGATGTAAGGCCTCATTTTCATGAAAATTACGCTGAAGCATCTACATCTAGTGAACAGACGGAAGATACTCACATGAACTTGGTGGATTTGAAGGTTGAGGAACAAATTTTCCTAACTCAACAAGACCAAGATGAGCATGACTTTAATCGATTTCAAACTAAATCTGGTGAATCTTTTGATTTTAAACAAGGCTATGATACTGCTGTGTATGAGGTCCACAAACAATATAAGCTGAGGACAAGAACCATAGATGTGCCTGAAAAGGTTAAACCAAATGATACCAAGCAGCCGAAGAAGATTAAAGAAAAGGTTGCCCTCATAGAAACTGCTGGTAAAACAGTCCCTAATCCAAAGGATGTCACCATAGAGGATGTCACGGACATGCAGTCCTCTAATGATCAGCCTCTGCCACCTTCTTCCTCGAAAGAGAATTTGAACAACGTTCCAAAAAGCCCTCCTAAAACTGAAAAACCGCAAGAAATTACTTCCCTTAACGCTGATAAACAAGACCAAACTGCTGATACTCCAATAGAAAAAGAGAAGCCTGCCTCTCAAAATACTAAAACCCAATCTGAAAAATCATTTGACTTAGAGGCAGAAATAGGTAAACTGAAGATATCCATCCCCTTATCTGAACTTGCCAAACATGATGTGTATAGGCAAAAAATTCAAAGATCACTTCAAATGCCAGAGGTTAAGGATGATGTGAATGTTCTTGATGATCAGCCTGAACTGTTGTTCGGTCCAGAAGTTAATGGAAAATCAACATATGGATTTGTTCTACCTTTTTATGTCAGTTTGCACATACATGACAAAGTCTTGCACAATGCTATGTTTGACTCAGGTGCCTCACACAACCTTATGCCCAAAGTTGTAATGGAAAAACTGAACCTTGATGTTACAAGACCCTACAAAGATCTATTCTCCTTTGACTCAAGTCAAGTCAAGTGTTTAGGCCTCATCAAAGACTTGTGTATCCCCCTAGTCCAATATCCCAACAAGACAATCCTCATGGATGTGGTGGTTGCTGACATTCCACCAAAGTATGGCATGCTATTATCAAGGTCTTGGGGGGCAAAACTCCAAGGATCCCTCCAATTAGACCTCTCTTATGCCACTATATTTGTCTTTGGGCAACCAAAGAGACTATATAGAGAAACACTGATGAAGTATGTGGTAACTAGTGAGGACAAGCCCCAAAATTTTCCTATTCACTCAATCCATTCTGATATGGATTCTTTTATTCTATTTAATGATGAAACAAATACTCTCACTAATGATAAGCCCTTGGCTCTAGAACTGAACACACACACTGATGAAGAATTGGTTGCCCATACTGATGAAACTGTCAAAACAATCAAGGCAACCAGCATACAAGAAAAACCTCCCCAAACAGAAATTTCAAAACTGCCCAATCCTAAAGTGACTGAAACTCTTGATACTAACCACAAGCAAGAAATCACATGGTATTTAGAGTTTGATGGCTCTGTTAACAAGTTAGGAGCTGGGGCAGGTGTCTGGATTCAAAATACACATAACAATCATGCAGAAGGTCATGCCTATAGACTAAATTTCAAATGCACCAATAACATGGCAGAGTATGAGGCTCTCCTTTTAGGCCTTAAACTACTCAAAGCTCTAGGAGCTGCAAAAGTGTCTATTCTAGGTGACTCTGATTTAATCATACAACAAATGAAAGGCAATTTTGTTACCAATGACAATAGAATGAGGGCCTATAGGACTGCTGCTACTAATATACTCAATGCATTCACTGAATCCAAGCTTGCAAAGATTTCAAGAGATCATAACATTCATGCACACAGCCTAGCCACTTTTGCTAGTACATGCAAGCTTCCCTTTGAGCCAAATCACCATTTTACTACTGAGATAAAACATAGGCCTGCTATCCCAAATAATGTTAAAGATTGGCAAGTGTTTGAAAGTGATGCCCAGATTAACAACTTCCTCACTCTTGAGCATGATTTTTCAAATATTAACATTGATATGGATGCTATGACGGATGAACAACAACAAATGAATGAAAATCAGTAGGTTGTAACCGCTGTAATAGCCAAACAAATGCTGAACCCAATTGTTTTTGACAATACAAACATAGAAGAGCTGAAACAGATGCATTTGGAGGAAATAGCAGAAACAGAGGCCGTGATCGTTGATCTAAAAGATAACTTTCTCCCTGCTGGCCTCACTCCATTAGAAGATATGTTTGACGCCAATGATGTTCCCAAAAAGCCAAAAATACAGCCCCTAAGCAGACAAGCCCAAAATGATCAAACTATCTCAATCTTTACCACCCGATTAAAAACGCAAATATGTTGATTTGTTCAAAGAATTCCAAGATGTATTTTCTTGGAGTTATGAGGACTTGAAGTCCTATGACACCTCAGTGATCCAACACACCATTCCTTTAAAACCAAACCAAAAGCCCTTCAAACAGAAACTTAGAAGAATCAATCCCGTACTCCTTCCTTTGATTGAAAAGGAAGTGAAAAGGATGTTTGAAGCAGGTATCATAGCACCCATCAGATTCTCTGAATGGGTATCTAATCTTGTTCCCACAAGGAAAAAGACAGGTGAGATTAGGCTATGTGTAGACCTAAGAAATTTAAACCAAGTCTCCCTAAAAGACCACTACCCCTTGCCAAAAATGGACCACATTCTACAAAGAGTAGTGGGGTCATCTAGAATATCTTTGCTAGATGGCTTTTCAGGTTTCAATCAAATACTGGTTCACCCGGATGACCAAGACAAGATAGCCTTTACCACACCGTGGGGAACATTTAAGTATGTGAAGATGCCTTTCGGACTTAAAAACGTTGGTGCTACCTTTCAAAGGGAAATGGATAGTGCATTTGCCAAGGAAATACATGATTTCCTAGTCATCTACCTTGATGACTTAACCCCTTTCTCCAAATCTGATCAAGAGCACCTCAAACACCTAAGGCAAATATTCATGACATGTAGGAAATATGGCATTTCCTTGAACCCCAAGAAGTCCCTCTTTGGCCTTGAAGAAGGCAAACTCCTTGGCCATATCATCTCAAAAGATGGTATTAGAATAGATCCAGAAAGGATCCAAGCCATCCTCCAAATCCCATATCCAAGAAACATAAAAGAGTTGCAAGCATTCCTTGGAAAGATCAACTTCCTAAGGAGATTTATTCCAAATCTAGTCGAGCTAATAAGACTGTTAAGCAACATGTTAAAAAAGGATGCTAAGGTAAAATGGTCTCTTGAGACCAAGCAAGCCTTTGAGAGTATCAAAACTGCCTTAACCCAAGCCCCTCTCCTCACCAGTCCACAATTTGACAAAGATTTCGTTATATTTTCATTTGCATCTTAGCACACCATAGTTGCTGTCCTTTTGCAAAAGGATGATCAGGGAGCTGAAAAGCCAATTGCATTTTTCAGCCGAGCCTTAAGAGATGCCCCTTTGAAATACCAAATCATGGAGAAGCAGGCCTATGCCCTTGTTAAAGCAATCAAAGATTTCCGAGTTTACATTTTATATTCACATGTGATTGCCTATGTCCCAAATGCTGTTGTAAAAGACATATTAACCCAAGAGGGGTTAGAGGGCAAAAGAGGCAAGTGGATTGCTAATATCCTTGAGTATGACATAGAAATTAAACCAACCAAGCTCATAAAGGGACAAGGTTTAGCCAAACTGATGTCCGAAACAAACTTTCAAGCCTTAGACATCAACCAACTGGACAATGAACAGGAGCTGGCGACTCCATAGATCAGTGAAACCTTTTTGCAATCCCCATGGTATGCTGATATATGCTTTGTATTGTTAAACCTGTTTGCTCCCCCAGGATTGTCCAGAACCAAGAAAAGATTTTTAAAAATGAAGGCTTCAAAGTTTTGTGTCATAGATGGTGCATTATTTTGGAAAAATCATGAAGGTATATTGCTTAATTGTTTAACCATGAATGAAACTAACAATGTCATGAAAGAATTCCATGCAGGAGACTATGGAGGACATCTGTATTGGAAGTCCACTGCTGATAAAATTTTAAGGGCTTGTTTCTATTGGCCCTCTCTATTTGTAGATATAAAGAAGTTTGCTATCTCATGTCATAAATGCCAAATATTTGAGGGCAAAAGAAAGCTGTTACCCTTGCCCCTTAAGCCCATCTCAACCGAGAAACCTTTTCAACAATGGGGTCTTGACTTCATTGGAGAAATCCACCCCTCTTCCTCAGGCCAGCACAAGTGGATTTTAACAGCCACTGACTATTTCACTAAATGGATTGAAGCCATCCCATGCAGACAGGCCAATGACTCCATTATTATCCAATTCCTTGAGTGCAATATCCTTTCTAGATTTGGCTGCCCTGAGAAGATCATCACTGACAACGCCGCTGCTTTCAAATCCAAAAAGATGATCAGTTTTTGCCATAAATTTCACATTACCTTGGGCCACTCCACAACCTATTACCCCCAAGGTAATGGCTTGGCCGAGTCATCTAACAAGAGCCTGATTAATATTATCAAGAAGATCTTAGAAGAAAACAAGAAGAACTGGCATAAAAAGCTCACAAATGCCCTATGGGCAGACAGACTTTCAACAAAGAAATCCATTGGGATGAGCCCTTATGAGCTGGTGTATGGCATGGAGGCCAGATTTCCATCTTCCTTGGGCACTCCTATCATGAAAATGTTACAAGAGATCCAAGCAGAACCAAATGATATTCAAAGAAGAATCAATCAGACCATTCATCTTCAGCAAACCAGAGAGCAAGTTTATAACAGAGCTCAAATTTTGCAAGAGAAACTCAAAAAGATGTTTGATAAAAGAGCTAAGGCTGAGGATTTCTACATTGGCAACAAAGTTCTAAGGTGGGACTCACGAAGAGAAGACAAGGGCAAACATGCAAAATTTGATTTTTTATGGAAAGGGCCATTTGTTATTTCTGCTGTTCAGGGAAATAACACATATTTCCTCAAAAATGTAGAGGGCAGCACTGCTGAAGAAGGCCCTGTTAATGGCCAATTGCTGAAGCATTACCATGATCCCTTTTAAGGGGTACAATGCAGCGCTGTACATATCTCTTTGTACATTGATATTTGTATATATCAGCACTTTGTTTTATTTTTTCTTTTTAAGCAGTCTGAGTGTTAGAGGAACAGCAGCAAAGTTGCCAAGACACAGCCAATGCAAGTATTCCATTTCTAAAAAGCTCTGTCTCTGCATTAATCTCAGCAAAACAGCAAGAGTAACGCTGTCATATCACAACAATTCATGGTAAAAAGAAACTGTTTGCAGCTTGCAGTCTTCAGTTAAACAGTATCAATAAGAGAGGAGCATTGTTTAGTTTCACATCAGCGACTGTTTCTAGACAAGAAGCTAAGGGAGATACATCAGTTTTGATCCATATTTTGGATCTATTTCAAAGGCAATGCTCAAGCAACATGGTACATAATATCAAGCACGCAGAAGAAAGCAGGCAGTGCTATGTATTTCACAATATTTCAATGAAGGAGATGGCTGCTCCTATTTCAGAGTTTTACATTTTTAGTAGCCAGCACAAGGAAATTTTTCAAATCAACAGCAACAATAGAAGATCAAGGCAGTCTGACCTACTGTTCTTGGCTTTTCACAAGGAAAAGCCATCCCCAAGTGGAGCCATTGTTAGCCTCCTGTTGCAACAGGTGTTCATCTTTCATGATTGACATTTTTACATGCCAAATATGTCATACTTTGCATGCTGCAATGCTCCATATTTCCTAAAAGAGGCCAAGGAAGAAGTCATGAAAGTGTGCTAGTCTAAATGCCACTACTGTATTCCAATTTTGATAAATTAACCATTTTTGAAGAATTTTTTGGTAAGGGAAGTCCAAACAACCTAATCTTGGCTTCCCTAGGTTTCAATTTCTTGTTTTAGAATATAGAGAATCATTATCTGTCCAAACAGTTTAATCTTGGCAAATTTGCAGATAGGTAGAGAAACAAAGGAGCCTAACTGCTTAATCTGGGCCCTTGGAAGAAATAAGTGTAGATTTAGATAGAAGAACAAAAAAAGAAGAAGAAAGGATAATCAGGGTCTGCAAGTCCAAGTGCACCCATGCAAAAAAGAAGAAAAAATGCTAGGTAAGTAGGCTGGGTAAGTAGTTTTGTGGTTGCAGAATCATGCTGTGTGATCCATTTCATCTTTTCAAGTGTTATATCTATTCAGATCACAGGGCAAGGCAATTCCCCTTTGGAGGAGCTCAAGCAAGGCATGTCTAACTCCCCTTTCTTCTCATTCCCCAAATCACTCATTAACATCCCCTTGAGGACCTTGGGATCTGCCCAACCAGTCCTGTTATAACTTTATTTTTTGTAACAACACCAAGTCAAGCTTTGACTTTCTTCTGTGAAAGGAAGCCACATTTCTTGTGTAAAATCATGTCTCCATAGTCCATTCACTTTCAATGTCGAAAGTTTAGGCTCACAAACATAGCCTCCCCCCTACACTTCACCTCATTTTCATATTAACCCCTAACTCTATTATCTAGCTCCCTATATTATTTCCCCATCCCCATTTACTATTAAAAATTATATGAAATCCCCAAAAAATTATTAAATATCCCCTCCCTTTGGCACTATAGCCATATTTCCTAAGTCCGGGGAATGTTGAGTTCATCTGGGGCTTGGCATTAGCCCTTCCGCGTCCAAACCTGGGATTAATTTAACCCCTATTAAATTAATAGCCAACCCCTGTTTAGCATTTATTTAAACGCTGCCTGCGCATACCCATAAACCCACATTTCTAATGTTTAAACCCCCTGCCGTATGAAAAAACAAATAAAAACAGAGTGGGCCCCGTCCCTAACCCTCCGTTGCGTTATCAATGCCGCCGACCGTCAGATCTGGTGCACCTGAGATCTACGGTGGGCGGGCCTTTTTGTGCCCCGACATGCCGAAGGTTGACGCCCGGGAGATGGGCGGTTTTCTCGTCGTACTCCCGCCACGCGTCACCCTCTCGGCTGTGGTGGAGCCCCCTCCTCCGAAACCGCCTGCGCATAAAAGCGGTGCGCCTAAAACCGCCTTCCCCCCTCCTGCGTCAGCAATACATCATGCTGACGTCATCATCCTGCGTCGGCCTCCTGCCACCGTGTCCTTGCCACATAGCTGCCACCATACTACCATGTCATCTCCTCCACCGTACCGCCATGTCACCCGGCCGTACTGCTAACGTCACCCTGCCACATCACCGCCGTATTGGGACCCACCGCTGACGTCATGTTGATATCATCGTCAAAAAGCGCGAAAGGCACAAATCGCAGCCTAGAGAGCCTGGAATCAAAATCTGAGGCAGTTTTTGATGCGGGAAATAGGCCAAAATGGAAAGCCCTTTCATGGCTCGGCCTCCAGCAGGCCCGAAAGTCACAAAATGACATAAATTTCTTCGCAGAGACTCAGGAAAGGGGCAAAGACAGTTTTTAAAGCAACAGAGGGCCGAACAGCAGCCATGAATGGTCGATGCAACAATTTAAAGAGTATCAGAAGTGAGAAAGGCACACATTCAGTGCCAAAGCATATCAAGGAAGCGGCAAAGAGTATCAGTCGAATGTTTTTAATGAAAAACTTTTATTCCCAATGCAGGTGAACATTGAATGACCTCCAACAAAGTCAAAGAAAACGGTGGAGCTTTAATCAAGGCTCTCCCATCACAGTTAATGCACTTCAGAACCACTCAGGAGCATGGATCAAAACCCAAAGCACAGTTATGGCTAAGTGGTCAGCACAGAGCCATAAAGACAACACATTAAATTCTTTTTTGAGACAGCTGCACCCAGCGCAGCTCGAGGATATTTTCCCGCATTTATTTCAGACATGTGTTAGGTTAAAGACACTTATTACAGCAGATCTGACTGGGATCTGATTTTGTAGATATTTTATCTATAAAACCACCCTAATTCACTGTTTAAAGGGTTGGTTGGTTGTATAGCTCCAAGAGAGACTCGCTCTGTATACCTGATGTTTTACTTAATCAAAGACTGTTGAAAAGCTTGGAGGAATGACTGTGTGTTGTGTATTAATGTTTTGAAGAATTGAATGTGGAATTCTTGTGCTGCAACATGACTCAATAAGTGTTTCTTACCTTTGTTTTCCATTGATGTACCATCTAAAATAGCAGAAAGAAAGGTTAGCTTAGAACTTGTTTAACTGCACTCTATGCTCAATTTCTGTTGTTTCTTTATGTTTTCATCTGAATTAGTAATGAATATGAATTCCCTATGGCTCATATTTCCCCTAATTCACTCATGTTTGACAGTTATCTAGGGATTCTTCACTGCTCCTAGATAGAGCTCATTCACCTTCCCTCTGCTAAGCTGAACGAGAGATTCTTAACTGCCTCTCATTCCTAGCCTTCATTCCATCCTTTTAGCTTGAATCATTGTTTCATGTGCAGCTAGCTTGCTCCATATTCCCGCTTCTGACCAAGAAAACACACCAGCAGTCCTACTCCTTGACTCCATGCCCAATGGTTCTAAAACTTTCATGCTATCCCTGCTTCTTTACTTGAAAGCATCATCCTTCCCACCAAAACTCAAACAAAACCCCTTGTACTCAATAACTAGCCTAAAATCATCATTAACAAAGCTAAACCCTAAAAAGAGAGCCCTCTCTGACTGCCGGTAGGCTAGGACCTGCAGTGCAAAGATTGGTTTGTGGTTACCTCGACCGTATCCTTTAAGGAGCTTTAAGGACAACCTGAGTGATAACACTCTCCAGAGCTTCAGCCTTGAGCTTTTGTTCTTCATCTTTCACCCCTTTGAGCACTTCCTATCTCAGAGAGCGGTTGCTCCCTTTGTTTCTCCCTTTGCTTTGCTTATGGAAGTTGGAGGTCTAGTAGGTGTTCTTTTCTCCTCATGTACATCCTCATCTCCACTTCCTCATATGTGAATACATGGTCTTCAAGATCATACTCATGCTCATAGGGGTAGGTAAGCCTTACAAATTTATAGTGGTCCTTTACTATGTTGTAGGGATCATATATCCTGAAGATACATGTTAGGAGATTTAGTTCTTTAATGTTATATACTTCTTTAATGGTCTGTAGGAACTTTGTTAAAGCATAATGGCCTATTCCTTTAAGAAATTGTGGCCACGACCTCTTAATTTTGTACACTAAATCCAATGCCACTCTGGCTTCCATTGTTTGATATGAAATTTCTTGAATACCAATTGGTTGAGGACAAACTAAGGAATTAGGCACGGGGTTGCTAAACAACCAAATACCTTGATGTATGTGTATTATTCTTCGTAGTACCAATTTATGATTCCCTGAATACAAATATCACCTCTTTGGATAATCAGGGTGGTTGGAGCTCAAAGAGTGTCTAGTACATGCTAACCAAAAATTGATGACACAGTTCATACAAGAACTTGGGATATTGGTTTGCCCATAATTATTGGCAATTTAATGAATGGGAGTGAGCATCAAGGTCCACTTCCAATTCATTCCTATAAATTCATTTGTGGCACTTCTTGGATCGTGGGAGAGGAATGAAAGGAAGAGATGTTCTTTAGAATTTTTAAATTGTCGATTATATTTTCTAAGAACATAAACATTTGGGATTGATAGAATGAAAACACACACACACACACTAATGAAGACAATGCAAAAAACTTGGGGCATAACTTGTCCTTCTCATCATTAAATAGTTTTTAGAATGTATGGAGAAATTTCTAGAATTATCTAGCATTGTGAGATTTTAAAGAAATATAGAATCAACCAAATCTTAAAATACTATTTATCTAAAAATAGCTTACACTGAGAACAAAGTGCCCCATTGGAGTTAACATGTAATTGAATACTCACTCTAGTTAATAGGGGATATTACTATACTTTAACAACCCCCATTGATCTCAACTGTTACATTTACTAACAATGCCTAAGTGTTGTCTTTGAAACTCGAATTTTTTTCTTCCCAATGGCTTGCTGAAGATATCTACTAGTTGATCTCTATGTTGGAAATATTGAGTGGGGGGTGAATCAATGTTTCACTTACAATTAGTTATTTGTCTTTCACAGAGAATTCATTACCATTAACAACAAATAAATATAATCATTCATTAATATCACATGAACAGTGAGAAACACCATTGAACAATGCACAATAATCAAGACAGTAGACAAAATATTTTTAAGTGGAAAAACCCCTCCGAGTCAAAAACCACCAAACACTTGTTAATATTTGTCTTCAAAAATAATTACATCAAGTTTTCAGCTCCAATTGAAGGAGGCTCCAACTTGTAGGACACTCCAATTCTCTATTTACCAACTGCAACTGGTAGAATGTTCCAACGCCCTAGTTTATAGGCTCCAACCTAATGGGTGATCCAACACTTGTTCACTAGTTGCAATTGGTCGGATGTTCCAACGCCTCGTGCAAGCTCCAAATTTCCCTAGAACCACACTGACACCTTGAAGTGTTCTCAGGCTCCAACCTGAAGGAGACTCCACTCTCTTGCCTCGCATCACCCTGCCACCCTGATCAAACGGTGGACCACGTTTCACAATTTTCATACTAGATCCACTTGTGCTCTGAATCAATACAAAAAACTCCAATACAATAGAACTACAAACCCTAGAGCTAAGGAACCCAAACCCTAGAGCTAGGGTTTCCATCCATCCTTCATTGGAACTTCTAACTTGATGTTATTCAGACAAATATTAAGAGCATTCATTAACTAGTATTGGCATCATTAACAACACCATTCAACACTCTAGATCCACAAAATTGAAGAGATATATCATTATTGTTGACAAGCTTGCGAATGAAGTGATATTTAGTATTAATGTGTTTACCTTTGCGATGAATTATTATTACATAAAATAGTTGTTGGCCCCTTCTTTTCAAATTCAATATCACTTATCAATCTTCTTAACCAAATTGCCTAGAATTTTGCTCCTATTGTTGCAACATATTCTACTTTTGCTAATGAAATGGCAATAATGGGTTGCTTATTGGGTGCCAATGAAATCAATCATATACCTACCTGAAATTCATAACTTGAGGTACTCTTTTTGTCATCAATACTTCCTACAAAGTCACTATCTGTGTAACGAACAATATGGTTGTCCTTTGAATTAGTGTAAAAAATTGCATATTGTATTGTTCCTGCAATATACCTTAAAATATTTTTTCCTTCTTTCCAATGAGTTTCTTTTGGTGACTCCACTAACCTAGATATAAGATTGAATGAATACATTTTGTCATGCCTCATCACCTTGTACAAAGTGGAATTGACTGTTGGATTGTTGTCATCTTTGCTTAACTTGGTTATTGGGACAATTGGCATGTATGCTAGCTTGCATTCACTCAACTTGAATTTCATTAAAATGTCTCTTGCATACTTTCTTTGAAAAAATAAGATTCCTTTTAAATATTGTTCAACTTCTATACCAAGAAAATACTTCATCTCAAATTCTTTCTCTACGGATGTTTGAAAATCTTCAAGTTACAAATTTCCTATGTAAATCATATCATCAACATAAATGCAAACAATTAAAATATTACTTTATAGACTTGTTTTTGTATAAAGAGTGCATTCATTCATGTTGTGTTTGACTCCTTTGTTGAGTAGATATGAATAAATTACATTGTACCATGCTTTGGGGGTTTGTTTCAAACCATACAAAGCCTTATTTAACACGTAAACTATATGTTCTTGACGCTTGATTTCATAACATGAAGAATTATCTACATATTCCTTCAAGATCCATTTAAAAATGTTGATTTGACATCCATTTGGTAAACTAGTGAATGATTCTTTATTACTACTGTTAATACAAATATGACACTATCCAATCTTGCTATCGGGGCAAAGGTTTCTTCATAACCCACTCCAGGTTGTTTTGCAAACCCTTTTGCTACCAATTTGGCTTTTCAATTTCCCCCTTTTCATTAAACTTGGTCTTATAGACCCATTTGACTCCAATGCTTGTTTTTCCTTCTGGTATATCTACAAGACTCCATGTATCATTCCTCTCTATGGATGCAATTTCTTCATTCATAGCTTCAACCCATTCTTTCTTTTTCACTGCTTCTTCAAAATGTGTTGGCTCGCAAGATAGTAAAGTAAGATGTAATTTTTCATTATCTAACTATTCATAACTCTCAAACTCCTTGCTTTCTATGGAATGGAGGATTCAAATTCATTGCGCCATTATGGACTGTGCACTTTCTATCCTCCTTGGTTTGCACCTTTAGCTGGAATTTGTAGGTGTGGCAATATTTGTCTTGGCTATTCTACTTCTTTTACATCACTTGGTTCAAATGCATGTGGATAAATTTGATTATTTTTTGTTCCCTTATCTTGATCTTCAAAGAATTTAACATTCTTGAAATAATTGTTTTCTTGGTGACATAATTGTACAATTTGTAAGCCTTAGATATCCAACAAATATGCATTTTTCACTTCTATCATCCAATTTCTTTCTCATTTCTTCTGGAACATGTGTATAGGCTACACAATCAAAGATTCTCAAGGGTTACTTGTCATCACACCTCTCAAAGCTTCCAAAAAAATTGTCTTTGGCACTTTTAATTGGACATATGTTCAAAATATAAATTGAACATGATACTGCTGCTTTTGCACAATACTCATTTGGAAAATTCTTTGCCCTCAACATGCTTCTTGCCATACTCATGATGGTTTGATTTTTTCTTTCTACCACTCCATTTTGCTATGGAGTGTATACTTTGATCCCTGAAATACATTGCAAACACCTTTGAATCATATTCACCTCCTCCATCTGCTCTTAATTAATTTTCTTCTTGTTTTGCTTCTCTGCCATGACTTTGAATTGCTTGAATTTTCAAAATGTATCATATTTGTTTTTGATGAAGACGACCCATGTCATTCTTTTAAAATCATCAATAAAGGTTGGAAAATAAAAACTTCCTCCTATTGAATGGGTTTGCATTGGACCAAAAAGGTACGTGTGTACTAGTTTAAGTGGACTTTTTGGCTTTATAGCTAGAAGCATTTAAAAAACTGTTTCTTTGGTGTTTGCCAAGCATACAACTTTTTCCATGGCTTATGATGGACACCTATCACAAGTAGACTTAGAACCATAGACTTCTTTCGCAAAAGATTAAGATTGCTAAAAGCTAAATGGCCATATCTAAGATGCCATAACCAAGTTTCATCATAACTTGTTACAAACTGAGCATATGGTAATGAATGATTGACATTTTTTATGACTAGAGGAAACATCTTATTGTTGGTCATTTGAATCCTTGCTATGACTCTTTGACTAGGTTGCCTATCAAGAATTGTGCATGTAGGACCTTTAAACTTGAATTCAAAACGATTTTCACTCATTTGACCTACACTTAACAAGTTATGTTTCAGACTTTGTATATAATAAACATCATGAATGTCTATCTTTTCATCCTTCTTGGTTACAATTGCAATAGTTCCTTTGTCTAAGGCATTAACAAGATGATCATCATCAAACTTAATTTGAGTGTTCATCAAAACTTCAAAAAATATCTTTGTTACCTATCATATGGTTACCGCAACCATTGTCCAGTAACCATAGATTTTCCTTATTGTTTTCTTGAGTTGTTGAATATGAAAGAAACATAGATGATGTGTAATGTAATTCATTTACACCCCAATTTTTTTATTTTTATTTTATTGACATAAATATAAGTTCCTCATTAAGTTCTCTGTTTATAAAATGTACATTCATAATAAATTGTAATCATTAATCAAGTTCTTTCCCCAATTTTTAACACTTCCACAATCACTGTTTGACTATGATCCATTATGGATTTAAGGCACAATTAAAGATGAGATACTTAAGTCTCCTACAGACTATAGTTCACTAAAGGTTTATCTTTATAAGCTACTTGTAAGGAGGATTTCTAGTCCTTCAAGTTACTTCACTCTAGTCATGGTACTTGGTGTCACTTACATCACTAAACATATTCCATGTTTCAATTACTTATGTATTATGGGTTCTTATTCCCCTTTACCATGGTTGGAAGGTTTATGTTGTGATGGTTGTGCCCTTTTATAATGCCCTAGCAAGGAGTTTACACACCCCAATTTTATAGTTGACAAGGAATATAACATATAGTTTTTGAAGATTGGTAGTTGATCCATAAACTACCTAGGATATTCCACTAACAGTTCATCACAACAGATTTGATAAAATTATATTAAAACTTTATGAAATTCTAGACTATTATAGTTTTATTAGATTTATGGATCTGTAGATTTATTGTTAGTAGTTCATGCATGCAAATTAAAATTATGCAAAAAATAGAGAATGGAAAAATAAAAACTTACACACACGTTTGACACAAGATATGCTCTAAGAAACCCTTTCGGGAGAAAAACCCCGATGGAAGGCGAGGTTACTCTGCCCTCTTTCTGTCAATGGAAATATCGTTGAGTACAAAAAAGTGCGGCATGTGGCTTGTGTGCTGCAACAATGCATAAATCCTCTTTGTGTGCTCTACCTCCTATCCCTCTTGGCTACTTTTGCTTAGCTATGGAACAAATGCACTCGAAAGAATGAAATCCATTTTCCTCCTAATGGCCTAGTTATAACACAACCCGATAGCTTACTAGTGGTTAGGTTTGACAACCTCAACTCTTAATCAAATTTATAATATATAGTCTTATATATCATAATCACGTGGCTAGCCCATTTTTCATGAATAATTGGGGCTGACATGCCATTCTCTCGAATTATGGTGGAAAAAAAATGAAGGTCGACTTCTGAGTGGCATAACTTTTGCATACAAACTCACTTCTGAGTGGCATAAATTTTGCATACAAACTCTGATTGACGTGATTTTTGAGTCGTTGGAAAGGTCTCTGTGCGTAGAATAACAGACCCTGATGTCATCCTTGTTGAAGTCTTGAAGCAAACTTTGATAAAGTCGTTGAGCAAACCTTGAAGAAGTTATGAGACAAAATTAAAGGACAGAGTAAGGGCGCCTATAATTTTGATGATTTGAGGTATGTTTGAGGACTGTTTAAGCAATTGATTGGGAGATATTAATTGAACTCTTGAACTGTATATTGTTAAGAGAGTCATAGTTGCAACAATATATATATTAGACATTTAAGGAGCATATTTAAAACAGAGATGGTGTGCTTAAATGTTGTTGTAATTGGGACATTGTCCCCGGTATGGGAGCCCAAGAGTTTTGTTCTATTTTTTATTGTCAAGGGTGTCCGGGTGGTGCTAGGCAAGAAAGTTTTAGCTTCCTTCAAGAGTTTGTCGCCTCATTCCAATGGGAGTTGGTAAGTGATAGTTGGTAAATCTGGAAGATGTAGCTTCCCTTGTACTATAAATAATTGTTTATATATATTTTGTGTTCCATTGATGTGATGTTATTGGTTAATGCTTTTTTGTTGTTGTTGTTGTTGAATTGGACTAATTCTATTAAAGCAAAAATATGGTACAAGATGATACAATCAAGAGAGACAGAAAACCAACGACCAGAAATGATAGGACTATCAACCTCGGTTTCGGAGAAGGAAAGAAACCAGCAAGAAGCTACAACATATGACTGGAAGCAACAAGACTGACTTCTACCCAGAATGGGCAGAAGCCTCAACATGAAGCTTTTTCCCTTTCCGATTCTTAACTTCGACCCAACCATCCTGGGGTGAATGAGCAATAACAACTTGAAGATTGGGGTTCTCCACAGGGGGGCCCTCCTTTTTTGAATCAGAGGAGGAGGTCATATGGACGTGTTTCTGGGCGGTGGCTTTATCGGAGGACTGCGCCGAACCATCGGTGGAAGGGACCACGAAATGAGGGGCAGGATCCAATTTTGCATCGCTACCTTCATTTTCAGAGCTAGAGGAATTAGAATCCACGACTGGAGGTGGAGAGCAAGGAGCCCATCATTTGGACTTGGGCTTGGAGAGGTTATCCTTATTCTTTTTTGCCAGGAGAGATGGGCAGATGTTCTGCAAATACCCTGATTGGTGGCAGTGGCGGCAACGAAATGCAGTGTTTACGTAATCCAGTGTCTGGGTCCAAACAAAGTCGTTTATCTTGATATTGATTTAGTCTGGAAGTCCTTTGCTCAAATCTAACTTCGCACATATTCTGGCATATGTGTAGAGACCTTTATTTTCTCGCCAGTAATCTCCCATAATGAAACTGCCCAAGGTGTTGCCTATCGCTCTATACACTGCACCATGCCATAAGTGGGCCGGTAAGTTTGGAACCCTGATTCATACATGTGTCCTGGTAATGACTATAGTTGCTGGATCAAAATCTGGGAACCAAGGAATCAAGAAGAGCCCTGCAGTTCCCATGAACCGAGGGCCTTTTTCTAAAGCCTTTTCATAATGCTTACTGCCCTCAAAAAGAACAATGAAGTATCCTTTTGAACAGAAACTGACCTTACAATGATGAGTCCAGTTTGCATGGATCCATGCATAGAGATCCTAAGATCGCGGCCACAGTTCGTTAAATCTGCAAAAAAATGAAATACTATTCACCCCACCACCCCCCTCAATATTTCCAACATTTATGATATCATGAGGTATAACATATCACTAAAGAATCATTTTCAATAATTCACTGGTTATTAAAATACACACAAAGTAAATATACAAATTAGATTTTTGAGATTGTAGAAAACATATCAAGCCTTTTAATCAGTTTGTAGGACCAAAAAAATGTAATTCAGAGCCTCCTATAAATTTTAATTATTATGTCCACAAGAGGCAACTCAATTTGCAATCACCAATGTTATGAAGTATTATATAAACCAAGGAATCAAAATTCAAATCCTCATAAGTCAAACCGACAAAAAAATAAAAATAATATAATAATTATAATTATATTCCATTCGATTTAAGCCCAATCAAAATCAAAATCAAAATCATTGAAATCATGGAGCAGCTCTCAAAATTATTGAAAGCATAGATGTTGAAACCGCTGCAATGATCATATATGGCTTTTAATGACAAGGGTCTAATAGTGATTGATATAGGCCATAGGTAGATTAAAATGAAAAAATTTAAATAAAAAATAAAAATATCATAGAAGAAATACGTGGAGAATTTATAAAAACATTAACTATAAACCTATAGGCATAATTAATGAGAATATACACTTGCTTGTAATACGGAAATATTTCTATAAGCAAGATCCTATAGGTTCCTTCAGACAAAACGTAACTTACATGAGTGATAAAAATAAATTTTCTGGGAATTACAAATTCTGTGTGACACCTCTATGGAACTTGCTTTTTATTAAATTATAAAGTTCATTTAAACAAGTACCATTAAAGAGAAAACATTTTATCAGAAATAGTTGCTCAGGGCAAATCCTACATTTACAATACATGATTAGCACTTCAGCCACATGGTGGTGCTATTTAGTTAAAGAACAAATTTGAAGTTATGCAATTAAAGTAAATGTTTGGGTCTTGAGGTAAATAAGAAATGAACAAAGGCCACTCTAGAGAGATTTTTTTGAGTCGACATAATGTATCTCCAAGCCTCAACCATTCAAGCCACAGAGAGACTCCGGGCCCTAAAAGGTTTGGAGTCACATTTGTGCCCTGAGCTTTGCCCGCTCAAACTCAAAAGAAAACAGCAATCCATGGATTGGGATTTTACATATCCCTAGGTGTCTAGCAGGCTTCATAGTCCCCAGTTTTTTAAACTAACCACGGCGTTTAGATTTTGACCCTTGGATCTACCACAGGAAGAGTAGTACCTCCATTACTTTTAGAAGCCTTTGAAACTTCCCATGTCCAATATTACCTTGACCCCAACATCATCAGAATTATCTGTTCCCATATCAGTCAAAAATTCGATAGAATCTTACCCTCTAGGGAGGTTGAATACCATAAGAATAAATCTATAATCTGCAAAAGAACCCCAAGAATGAGACCCACCAGTCCGTTACAGCCTCTTTCGACATGGCACTTGCACAAATAATTTCAAATTAGATCATTACAGTAACTATGCTTTATTCTGTTAAATTTCAATTAAAAACCTTGCTTTTAGTTCAAAGATTGTGGTTACTTTGCCATTCAACTGCAAAATCTTCAAAATTCTTTACCATGGGATTGATTCAACGATGGAATGCATGAAAAAAGAACATGCAGAATGACTACTTAAACGATGTTTAAGACATGAAATAATGCTCCACGTGAGAGGATATTTATACACCGCCATCAACGAATTATGTGTAACATCAAAGAGGCTGTAACAGACTAGGCAGAAAAAAAATATTGTAGCAACAAAAAATGGAACGAGTCAGCCTGCTCTCCACCGTAAATATAGGCCCAAGTCTCCATAGCTGGGCACCTCTGCGCAGGGTGTTACGAGTCAGTATATTCCTTATAATGTCAAGTGCCTTTCTGAACTGAAATACAAACATCAGCCAAGAAGTGGAATGGATTAACCACAATGTCAAACCAGCTTTAGGAAGCATTAGAAGATTGCAGCTAGATGAAAATATCAGAAAGTTGGTTATTTCAGCAGCTGCTTCATTATAAAAGTTCATCTTCTCAATGACAAACCCACAGTTTAGTAGGAAATTCAAGATACAACTGAATTGCCTGCTTTTTTGACATAGTTAGCACACCTAAATTCAAATTAAATGAACTCAAAACCGTCTCAAATTAATCTCTCTAGCATACATATAAATTCATGTTACAAGCTGCTTTCTGGAAGAAAACTGCGAAGTTAACAATGAATAATACAATTGTGCTGATCGAAAAATTGAAACGAAAAGAACTGACTGTGTCTCATGTGAGTTGTAGCTGACGTTCTTTAATCTCATTCTTCTCGACTTTTACTGGCCATAGTTGCTCATGTTGATCCTTAACAAGACAAGATACCTTCTCTTCTGACCTTGTCATAAACTCGTTATGCAGTTGTTTGCATCCATCCACAGGTGGTGTAGAGGAATGACTAGGACTTAGAGGTATCTCTCCATGAGAAGAATCCTCAGATGATTTCTTTGTTTGATAAGGTGCCTTTGTACAGACTCTGGAATTGAGAAACACGCAAAGGACAATGGTTTTAGAAACAAAGACAAATGCATGAACTACAAGTTCAAAAAATAAAATGCCAGATGCCCAAATACCTTTCTTTTCGCTTTTCAAGAAATCGAGCAAGCGATGCTTTACGCGCTTGTGGTACTGCTGGGGTTATAAAGAGACTAAATCAGGCATACATAATGAGAGTTTACGACAGTACAACCCAATACGAATTCACTAACATGCTACAGAAGTTCAAGACTAGCTAGTTCATCAGTCTGTACCTCGTGGCATAATTGGAGCTGGAGTAGGCACTGCAGCATTCACCTTTGGAGTTTCCTGCAGATTGGTAGAAGCCCCATTATTTTGGTTTGTCTGTGAATCTCCAGCGCTTGACATTGCTGGAGTAGGTTGGCTAGTCTGAACAGTTGCCTGTGAGTTTTGGGAATGTCCTTGTGGATTTGTTGGACATGATGCATTTGACAGTCTTGGTCCAATAGGTGTGCCTTGCCTAGCATGACCATTGGTTGCTACTGACATTGAAATTGCTGGGCTTTGACATGGGGTAGTGGCTGTCTTTCCAGACCAGAAATTTCCATTGCCAGCTAAAAACATAATTGCTTGAGCCTGCCATCAACAGTTTCATTTACTCAATGCTGTAGAAATTTAACTGCACCGATTATATAAATCCAAATGCTCTCATACTAAAGAGAACCTCCAAATAAAAAAAAGAGTATAACAATAGTCATACCCACTTGTCACCTAATGACATAGCTTCATGACAGAGAAATAAAGAGTAGTCCTATAAACCCTGGTAACCTTGCCTTTTTTGAACCAATCTTAATTAAAATCATTTGAGATGTTTGAATCAACCATCTAAAAAAAAATGGTATTTCAATTTGAATTTACATATTGCAAAGTTCATGTAACCTTATTTGGGCATACCTTGTCTGCAGGAACATCATCATAAACATTTACTGAGCCAGAATAGAAAATTGTCAGCTGTGCGCCTGCTGGCTTTTCAGAAACACTAGCAACAGCCCTTCAAAACCAAAAATGCCCACAGATTTGTCAATCCACAATGAAGCTAAAGATAATTGGCATTCTGCATGAACCATACAGAGAGTAAGATAATATATTTACAAACCTTAAACTAAAATCACAACTTAACATCAGCATTGACAATCATATTACCCTGGTATAGTGGTTCTGGTGGAGGCTCCAACAACAGGCAAGAAGGAATGTTGTCCAGCTAAGGGCATTCCTTGAAACTGTCTCACCAAAGTAGTTGTTCCTGCTGTTTGCTCTCCCTTGATGTATGCAGGAGAGCCTAAATTAGAAACGGAATATGAATGGTTTGAAGAGGGAAAAGTTCCAACCTTCTGCATGTTATAACCTGAAGAACCCTGTTCATCAAAAGGATGCGCTGAATATGTTATATGAGAGAGACCAAAATGTCGGTTTAATGCACCATTGTGCCCAGAGTAATAGTTTCCAGACTCTATAGTATTCCTCGCTGTAGGATCATGATTCAAGCTCTGTCAAAAAGCAGGAATGTAATGTTTAAATTGCAGATCGATGTCAATTGTGGGCAGAATAATAATGACTTGACCCGAACACAAATGTCAGCCCTAGAAAAAACTTATGGACCCTAACTGAAATATGCAGTGACTAGGGGTATATTACCAAATAAGTTAATAATAACTATGAAGGGAAGTTTAGCCCCTAATGAAAAATTCATGGTTTAGTTTGAAGGTCCAATGCTATTTAATAAAATAATAGTAAATACATCTTAAAATAACAAAAACCTCATTTTGTAACAAGCAGTGGAGCAGACCGGAAAGCTGCTGTCATCCATTTATTAGGCAAAACACCTCTAGAATATCCAGTTTATCCAAGAATTAAGCTGGTGGCCATCAAAGATATAATACACCTGAATAACAAATATTCAATATGATGGTGAACTGACAACAATCGTGACATGTAATCTAGACATCCTACGATTTGGAACTTTTGCAGTCATCTTTTTCCAATCATTTTTGCCCAAAATCTGGCTTAGAATTTAGAAGAATTACTAGAATTGCAAATATCAATTGTTGAGATTGCACAATCCGGTTGCAATAGGGGTTTTTGAGGGTGCTGCTGAGTCCATTTTGTAGTAAAATATGCAAATTCAGCAATGAATAATTGCATTTCCAACAATTCTTCAATAGCTGTATTCTGGTGATGATTGCCAGAAAAAATCCATATCGTAGAATATTTGGACCTCTCCCAATCATGAACGTAAAGGTAGCTGATGATGGCAAAGGTTCTGGACATATCCTTATTGAGGACTGGGAGCAGGATAAGGCTATCTTGCAAGCACTTTCTTCCAAACAGAGACATGCTTGAGAAGTAAGTTGGAGGAAGTGCAGGAGCAGATGCAGAAGAAGCTTGACTCTGCCCATGCCACATAGGAGCTAGAGGTAATAAGTGTCCTGGTAGAAGAACAAAGGCACAAACTCAACAGTCATGCCAATACAGCTCTGCTAAGACTCAATAATCTGGGGCAGCTGATTCCCAGGAACAGTGCCAAAGCTGTTGCCTCCACTGTTTGCATGGAAGATCATTGTCAAAGAATCACCCACGTCGTGGAAAGGGCATGCAGACTCTCTCCTCCCAGTGATTCCGATTCTATGGACCGCAATACCTCTTCTTCTGATGATGAAGATGGCACTGGACCAGGTGAGCCAGAGAACATGCAGAACTCTGATGAAGAAGTCACCAGTCCAGAAAACGAAAGAAAAAAAGTTATCAGTATAGATTGGGAAGTATATACGTATGTTATATCAATTAAATTGATAGCATATGAAGAAAAACCAGGGTCGGATTGTTGACTCAGGTCTGTTTTGTTGAGACTCTTTCTCTATTGACTCTTTCTGAAACCAAGGGAATTCCTGGTTACATCAGAATGTAAACAGATTATAAGTATGGCCAGCCACTGGCCAGCTATCTGTTTCCAAGATAATATAAGCCTGTGTTCCTGTTAAAAATATATATATATATATATATATATTCAAAAGGTCACCAATACTATAATATATCGGAGGCTTACTAATGTACTTATCACACCCTTTAACTCAATGGCCGTGACTCATCGCTGTGACCTATAACTAAGACCAAGATAATTAATCATGTATTATGCAGTATTTTAATATATTAGGTATATAGCATATGGTCAGTATATTGCAAAATTGTTACCTGCATACCAGGTGCGTTTTTGTTGATTAATTCAAAAGCATCTGCACTTGTTATGGGACGAAAACCAGAGTTGTTGAGCTGATCAAATGAACTCTTCCTGGATCCCTCCTGTTTAAAAGAAATGAACTGTTCCAGTGCAGCTGGTTTACTGGAATAAGGCCACTGCATAGATATATTTGCCAGGCATACTGTAACAGAAAAACCAAGGCCATATCAGTCACCGTCTATACTTTAACGAATCAATAGCAACATGTAAGAGAAATTAATCTTTGCAAATGATGTTAAATCTAGAATCTGGGCACCAAGTTAGAAAGATCTTTTTAAACTGTACACATCCACTTGCTATTGAGGTTAATTGGGTAATCCTGGGAGTAAAACGTGAATGGGAAGAAGAACCTAGAACTTACATGTGCTTTCATTTTGGAAATTTGTTATAGGGGACCATAATCTAACTTGAAGATATTGATAGTATCTTGTTAAAGATTTCTTGCTATCTTTTTAATGTTCATTTTTCTTGCCTAAAGGAGAAATACAAAGACCCTCGACTAATAAAACCTAATGGCCTTCTAACTTTCTATATATAAAGCTCTTCAATGGAAATGCTTCATTAGAGCAGATGGGGAAAATTTTTGCAGGCTATGCAACCATGATTGTGCAGTGACATTAATTAGAGGAAGAGATCATTTGCTTGGTAATGTTGGTCATGTCGTGGAGGAGTGAAAAAATGTGAGGTGATTTCCAATGAATTGTGGGAGAGTTTATATAAAGAATACGAATCTAATAAGAAAGGAAATGAAGATATTGCAGCAAAAAGGAAAAGAGCGAAGATAAACTCATGGGGTAAGAGGTTCTTTCAAGTTCAACACCAACATTCAGTCCCACCGCATCAATGATAGCATCAGGATCATCATCTATGCCATATGGGTTGTGGAGAAATCCTCCTCTACTAGATCCAGAGACAGCCCAACAAACATTGTAGTAAGCCTGGAAGTCATTAGAGTGAAAGAAGGTAGATGATATTGTTTTTGTTATTTCATTGGCTTCATACCTCATTTAATAATATTCGAAGCCATTTGTTTTGGTGCATGTCAAGAAAGATTATAATACTTGGTCCCACATATGATCCTCCTAGCTATGAAATGCTTAGCACCACGATTTCAGAGGAATAAATTTACAATGGAGAAAAGAGTTTAACTTGTAAGGGATTCATAAGCCATTATGAAATGCACTGAAGTGAATGATGGTTGGACCAGTCCTCAATCCAGACCCTTCATGAGTACCAGTTGGTTGTCTTGAAGAAGTGATTCGTTAGTCCACCATTGATTATATGAACAAGACAAAGACCACTGAATATTTATTTGAGATAATTAAGGAGACCATCTTATTCACGGGAGAGGACAAAGTAGTCTTGGTCTCATGTTTAAGCATCCAATTATGTGCATGTTAGAGCATTTCCTAGGTTGTTCTGGACACTTGTGCAACATTGTCTAGATCTAGCCTTCCATGACATCGACGAGTTAACACGGGTGCTTGAAATTGTAACTCATGCAAGAAAAACGGTCAAATTCATCCTTGATCATTGATCTAGAGTGTTTTTAAAAAATAAAAACCAGCAATTTAGTCAATCTCTATAACACTAGATTTGATTACATTGTATTACAGAGGGTGGTAGACCAAAAAATTGCATGAAGATCATTTGTTTGCAACGAAGAGTGAATGTATAGTTGCCTCGTACAGACTAAAGAGTGGCAACAGTAAAATTGTAGAGCAGATGGTCTTTATAAGTCACTTTGGTCACGTGCATACATTTTTTATTTATTTGTGAGCCTATGGTAAAAAACTTGAGGATGGTCGATTTGTTGCTACGTGCATGGGTTTTGCATATGACAGCATGGATAGGACAAAGAACGCATATCAGCAGCATATAATAATAATGAATCACAATATTGATCAATATTGGGCATTGTGTATTGAATGTGGAAAATGTTGCACAAGCCATTTCATGTTGTAGGCATTTTCCTAGCATCTAATTATTTTCATGTAAAGAAGGATCGTGTGATCATACATTGATTTTATGTTAGTATAAAGTGAGGATGCGTATTGATCCCTACGTGCAGCAACAGATAAGGCTATAATTCCTATCACATATGAATGGGGCTGGACAACCCTTCTTTTTTTTTGGCTATGGAGAGACATGATATGCCTCGCACAAAGGACAGCCCTACTCAGTTGTGGATGCTCCACTGATATAAGATGCCTAAGTCAAAAGAATATGCAATCACGATGTTGAGTTAGGGAAGTAATGTGCATCACAATTTTTTTAGTTTGGATGTACGTTTGCTACTTGTAATTACTTTTATTTTGTTTTTTAATATTATTAAAAAAATTATTTTTTATTTTTTTTATCTTAAAGGAACTAAGTACTTTTATTTTGTTTTTTAATATTATTAAAAAAATTATTTTTATTTTTTATTTTTGTATCTTAGTGGAACCTACAACTAGGCTAGGCCTATATTCAGGTGACACAGGACCATTATTACTTTTAGGTAAACTTAAAAAGTGCCTCACATATGACTCACAAGGTTAATACAGAAGGTTCAGATTTGAACCTTGAACCACATACTTTACTTGCCATCCAATCGAATTTTCCTGCGGATAAAAATATTTTTGTAATTTTACTTTCTTGTTTAAAAAGGAATACGTCAATATGCTAGAGAAGTTGAAGCACACATGGGTTCATTCATTGCAAGAGCATAGACCTATTTTCAGCTGACAAATTGGTAAATTTGGCTAGCATTCATTGCAATTTACAATTATGGATGAGCTTTTAGAGAGTAAGACAACCAATTCGATAAGAGTATGAGATATTCCTCCTACCATAAGTACACCTGGTTGATGAGAATTCACAGTGGGATCAGCTTCATGGAGTGTTGTTGATGTGGGCACATCATACATAACATAGATGTGGCGGATGCTTTGCTTAGAGATACTGCATAGGAGAGCAAGTCAATTTACTAGCATGGGTGAGATTGATGGAGAGATAATCAGCAGCCGAGATTGAGACACTACGAGATAGTCTTCTTTTATGATTTATCTATCATGAAAATAAATTTATATTAAACACTCAAAGCTGTATTCCGTTAATTTCCCATTATCTATGACATATGTCATGTTTTTATGAATAATGACTGCAGCTTCTGAAAAGTTTATAACATTTTAAATTTATAGCCTAAAAAGTTTAATTTTGTTTATCTATATTTTCAATTTTCTAAGATTTTGCAAAAATTGCATGTTTTCATAAATGTGAGAGGTATACTACTGTATTTGGTCATGTTTAGTTCTTCCATATAAATAGTTTTGCTATATCGTATCATATCATATATATCCATATTAAGGGAACTACGTAATTTATGGAGATTGATAAAATTTTCAATTAGATATTAGATTTTTAATAATGGGTGGAATATCCACTCAAAATATTTAAAACATTTTAAAATTTGACACAGTTTAAAATCCAGAAATTCTACTTATGATTAACTGTGAATATTTACATGCTGATGAAATCCTTTGCTAAGAGACATACTCCTTCGTTGCAACTCTTTCCTGCTGTTACATAATTGCAGCGATTTCCTCCCATGCCCCTGAGAAATGAAGTGGTTCTAGCCATAGCCTTGTTACGTGAACAAATCCACCTATACTTTGCATGAGGCTTAGGGAGCGGGTTCCAAATAAATTTATAGCTGTAGGAAATTAATGTTGCTAAAGTGAGAAACATTCAATAGGTAGTGGGACCTAGGCATATGTGATTTCCAAAGACCCCACACAGTATCAAAGAAAATGTGTTGACCATCAGATACCATGAACAATTTGATTTCCTTGATGTAGACAATAACATTAATAATTCTTTTGCATTTCATTTTATCTTTATCTGTACTGTACATGCAAAAGAATATCCCAGAACGTTTGGACCATCAGGTTCAAAGGTTGAAATCGGTCCAAAACTGGAAAAGGTTTGAAAGATCGCTCATGGTGGCAACCGATCAAATTAAATAGCAAGAACCGATGATTTTCAAACTTCACAACCCACTCTAATTCCACTAAAGGAAAAATCCAACTGGTTCAATGCTCATTAGCGTGCATTACTCTCCTGGAAAACATTTCAGGTTACTGACAATTCTTTATTTCTTGGGAAGATAAAAGAGCATTTCTAATGCCACTTAAAAACGGTGGTGATTATTGGATAGGATTTTGGTCAAAGATCTATCCATCCTGTTTATTTGCTGTTGAGTTTGGCAACCGGAGGATTTGCGGAAATTGTTTTTGAGTGATTTTTAGTGTGAATTTTTTGATGTTTTGGTGCCGGAATTTGGTGAAAAAATTTGAGGTGAAATCTTGATTTGTGTTATTGAATTTGAGGTGAAATTTGATTTGTGTTATTTAAACTGGGTTTTTAACTGTATATATGGATTCAGCACCTCAAAAACCCCAAGAGCACTTCTATTGTGCAGGGGTTACCCATCAAACTTGTAATTTCAATAAATTCCTGCCAGATTTTAGAGAAATTAAACTAGAAAAACTCACCAAAAAATCTTCCAAAAAATCTCACTAAAAAACAACTTAAGAGGAGCATTTATTGGAAAAAAACAGGCAATCATATGGTCATGCTATGGGATATGAAAAGTTAACCTTACCAAGACGTAGGAAGAACATTAATTGGAACAAAAACACGCAATCATATGGGCATGCTATGGGATATGAAAAGTTAAGCTTACCAACTTCTGGAGGAGAGGAGCCACAAGGATGGTTTATTGAAAAAACCCATTCTAAACAGAGGATGAACTCCTTGTTGCCACAATCAACACGCAAATCATGGCGGCAGCCACCTTGTCTACAATAACAGATATAATTGCTCCAAAAGATAAAAGGGTGTAATGGCAGTAAGGCCCTATTGAGAACCAAGCAATCCCAGGCATAAGAGGTTCTGAACAAAACCTCCCACAATGTCACACTCCAACACCACAGCCCCTCAACAAGCGTTTGGCCCCAATCTGTTCAGAAATTAAAAGCTTAACACGAATGACCTTAGCCGGAGGGAAAAGGATTCTCTGTGGCACACTTTTGCAAATACATTCAATGTAAAAACAAGGCAGATTACAGACTCAAACACCCCATTGGAATTAAAGTTCCATGAGGCACTATATACATTGGCTGTGCCCACATAATGATCTCATCGGAGTTTAACATCATAACTACTGGTTCACAAATCCTACTTCCTAAATAATTAATGGATCCCATTTCTCCAATCTTATCTAAATCATCAATCATCACAACCATATCCCCGCTCCAAAACCAATTTTTCGATCAAACAATTTCAACGACACAGTAGCAGACAGCTGATTTTGAGGTGCTGTAGATTATTCTTACCACTGAGTTGTTCAATGATCCAAAATATAACAAGTGACCTTGCGGAGGAGATAAAAAAAACTCCAGGGCCTTGGGAATTTAGAGACCCAAGTTGCCCATTGACATGTAAATTCCAAAAGACCCTTATATATCAGGTAAGTATCAAACGACTTTAAAAGTTAAACACAAACGTAGAACTTCCACATCTTGATCGCTACTCCATTTATCTCGATCATCGATTTTCACAGTCGTGTCTCAATTCCAAAAACAATATATTCATAAAAGAATTTCTATCATCCAACACCAGAAAGCTGATTTTGAGAGTAAAAAAATGAAACCCAACCAAAAAAACCAAAACAATTACTATTCTAATAACTCACCACCATTGTCTTTGAGATAGGGCTTCATCTCTTCCCGTGGCTGAGCCTGAGATTGAGCTTGAACTTGTGCTGCAGTTGTGGAAGAATTAGACTCTGACACATTAGAACCTCCGCTGAGATTATTTCCACCACTCAAACCCATAAAGTCCCTTGCAACTACTGAATCCCTTTCCATTCCAGCAAGACCAATTAATCAATTACTGAGTTCCAGTTTCCACCAAATCCAGCACCAACAAGAACAATGGCCAAACACTGTACACCAATCTACTATTCATATGCAGGCCTGCCTGGAACACACACAGTCAATTCAACTTCATAAAATCTCACAAAATTCCCAATGGTCGCCCCCTAATCCCTTAGCTTAAACATCGAGTCACTCTGAACCAGCCCCACTTTATCCACGTTGCCTGAGGACGCACGTCATCAAATGCTGCGCACTCTGTAACCTTCGTGGGAATCATTTACCGGACGGTCCGGTAAAAAGCACGTGCGTCAAAAAAAGAAACAGCAGCCGGTCAACGTTAGGACAGGAGGGACTATCGTACGATCTCGGGAACTAGCTATGATTAGAAGCTTCAGGGCCGTCCGATGCAGAGAAATATCTGCGATTTAATCCTCCGCGTAGAAACCACTCATCATTAAATACATTATAATAAATTAAAAAACAAACAAAAAGTCAGTCCCACTTCACCTAACAGCTAAGGAAAGTTAGATTCCCACATGTTGTTTTATTAAATTTATTTTTAATTCTTTAATGACTTCGTGATGTGTGTAAAATATTGCATTATTTTCTCGAGTTGATAAATTCTAGGTGACATCATTCAAAATTTAAATCATTTACTTTTGGAAAATCACGCAGCGGGGATTTTGATTTTTTATTTTAATATTAGAAACGCAGATTATTAGCATCAGATGTTTTTACAGTTATTTATATTGTTGTTGAAGATGTGGAAATAAATTGTATAGGTGGAAAATACTATACAGTTTATTTTCTGAATTTAAAATTATATATTTTGGAAATTTTAAAATTTGAATTAATTGTATTTATTTTTTAATAATAAAAAAATATATAATTTTGTTATTAAATTTTGGAATTTTTTAAGTGTTATTTTTTTTAGTTTTGGGGAATTTTTTGTTAAAATTGGGCGGAAAAAATTATCTTGAATTTTTTGGTTTTTTCACTATATATGGATTCAACACTTTCAAAAATGTTTCTAGCACTTCTATTGTGTAAAATTTAACTGTCAAACTTGTGATTTCAATAAATCCTTGCTAGAGAAATTAGATCAGATAATAAACCAGAAAACTTTTCAAAAAGTCACTTTAAGACCACTGGTTAAATTTTTATTATAATTTAATTATTAACAAATAATAATAATAATAAATTAATATTATTTGAATTTTTTAAAATAAATTATAAGTAAATTTATAATTTATTTTAAAAAAATAAAAAACAATATTTTTATTATAAAAATATATATTTTTCAAATAATTAAATTAATATATTATAATTATTTAAAAATTAAGATGGATCCATCTTAATTTTGAATTTACCAAGTGTTGGATTAAATTTTTTCCTCAACTTAACTACTAGTAAACCTCTGGGGCTGCGATCTGTCCTCCAGTAAACCTCTCAGAGTTTGTCCTCTATACACAATAAACATTACATAACATAACTTTGTGGAATTGGGCTACTCTCTGTCCTCTATACACAATAAACATTACATAACATCACTGTGTGATCCTAAGCCATGAAAACAAGTTTAGCATACAAGTAAATTTTATTTATTTTTTAATATATTAGTAAATTAAGAGGAAAGGGGATGTCCTCTATACACCATAAACATTACATAACATAACCCATGGAACTATGAACTTTGTAATGGAAAGACACTTGTTATGAACTTTGCGATGGAAAGATATTGTGTCATGAAATCATTATCATGACACAATGTTAACATTCTTTTACTTGCTATATTAAGTATAATATTCATATCAGAGTTTTGTAAATCAGTTTCGAAAACAAGTATACAAGTATATTTTATTTATTTTTTGGTATATTGGTAAATTAAGAGGAAAGGGGATGTCCTCTTTTTCCAGAAGAAAAAATCTGAATATGTTATATTGAGATCATATAATCAGTTAGATTACAAAAAAGGAGGAACATTGATGTATCTGTTGATGATTCTGCACGAAACACAATCCTTCTGCATAGAACACAATTCTGTATGAGGATGAGAAAGGAGTTAGGGCATCAATACATCAAGAAAGAGCTTGAAGCGTCATAGAAAAATGAAGAAGGCAGAACAGCGGATGAGTCCCCTGAAAGAAATGCTGAGAATCATCGCGCATCAGAAGATCAAGATCAATCCGAGGCAGGCTGCCAATGATCTTTGAGATGATAATGGCACAGTTAAGTCCTGAAAAATATGGCTGCAGCGCCAATTCCAAAAATGCCAGATCGAGGAGAGGAAGATAGCGAGCCAGAAGGGCCGCTGAGACGACCACCAAGTGAAGGCCTCCATGACTGTGGAAAAAGGGATGTCCTCTATACACAATAAACATTACATAATGGAATTGTGAACTTTGGGATGGAAAGATTTGTGTCTATGAAACCATTATCATGGTCTTAACCTTAACATTCCTTCCCTTGCTATATTAGGTGAGTATTAATATGAATTTTGTAAATTAGTATGGAAAACAAGTTAGTAAATTTTATTTATTTTTTGGTATATTGGTAAATTAAGAGGAAAGGGTTTGTTACCCATGTCACAACATGGTAATTTGAACTTGGGTCTCTCAAGTTTTAATGTCAACCACATATTAAACATTGAAAGAATTACAAATTTCTCTCATAGTAAAGCACTTATTAATGGAATAAGAATTATCTTACTATTTTCTCTCTCATTTGATGTTAAAATCTTTTACTCAACATGCATATTGAAATATTTTATTTATAACCCACATTAAACATTATTTTTGTTATTAATATTTTTAAAATGTTATATATCAACTCCATATTAAGAATGGAATAAACTACATATCTCTCACAGTGGAAAATAAAAATATAAGAAATTTTTTAATTCAAATTATTTTATTTTTCTCTATATTAAAACTGATATAAAGTTATATTATTTAATATGGATATTGAAATATTTTATTTATTGTTGACACTAAAACATTTTTTTGTTATTAATATCTTTGTGTTTTTAATGTACATGTCAAATGAATATAGAATGAATCACACATCATGTAATATATGTAACATCAATAATACTAATTTTACATGACATCTTCAATATGTAATATCAATAATATTATTTTTACATGACATATTCAATTCCATATTAAGTAGTGAAAAAATTACATAACTCTCTCAGGGTTAAAAAAATAAATTATTAATTTTTTTCAATCAATCTCCCTCATATTAAAAAGTAAATTATCATTTTCTACTTTCAATTATTTTATTTATTTATGTAATGACATATACAATTAAAATAAAAATTGAAAATTTTATTTGTAATCTATATTATTTATTATTATTAATGTAAATATTATTTTATTATTTTTAACTATAATATTTATAGTATTTAAAAACGTTATATTTAAAAACTTCCTAATAATTTATTTATTAGAAAAATTTTAATAACATGACTTTTATATAAAACAAAATTTTACATTTATATAAAACCTATTATATTATATTGGAAATAAAATTATACTATAGATTATAAACTTACCAATAAACCAAGCCTCATTGTCTAGCCTTGCACTTCACGAAATTCCCCACGTTAGTGATATTAAAATATATTTAGAATTGGCTTAATGACTTATTTATATGTTATCTTCTCCATCCGAGGAAGAATATTTTTTGCTTTTTCATTTAAGGTAGTTGGTGATAAATAAATGCCACCCGGGAAAAACGATCACTATAGTCCCTGCAGCCCCGAAGGGGCAGGGACTAGTAAAATTATATAATTTCATAAGATTACATAAGTTTATGTTTATTTTATATCGAATGCAGGTAGATATAAAAAATTGTTCGGTTGTGGGGTCTATGTAAAGATAGGGTTTTGTTTTAATTACAAGATATGTATCTTGAGTTTATGGAAATAGGATATTTATGTATATAGTATTTTAATGGAAATGGGATATTTATGTATATAGTATTTTAATATTTTTATTTGAATTTAGATTTTTGTGATTCATAATTATTTTTGTAAAAGTTTTTGGACAAATTACATAAGCAATCATTGATGGTTAACGTTTTGAACCTATTAATGAGATTCATCCTCATGACTAAGATGAAAAAACTGGTCTATCAATAGGATTAAATACCAAGGAGATTTTAATGTTTTCTTTAAAATATATATTATTTAATAAGGTTTATTTTTATGTATATTTATTTGAAAAACATGTAATTAATGATAGGGTAGAACTTACTGTATTAAGAGGTGATGACCATTGTGCATATTACAAACTCAATTATTTTCTTATATTTTCTTTAAGGTGGATAATAGAAGATGGATGATATTGACTTTTCATCTCCGTGGACTTATATGCAATGCCTCTAGGTAATCATGAGCCACATGGAAGTAGGAGTTTAACTTATGACACAAAAAGGTCATGACTTACACGCACATATTATAGATCCAAACCATCCATGTTCTCTTTAAGGTTTGCAAAATTATTTTAATGTTGCTTGAGAAAAAGAATTCTCATCTAATAAGGATTTTTTAATTTCCACCCCTTTTCCATGGAGCTTTGCTTCACCATCGATGTGGTCATTCCTTTGTGATATCATCTCTATTGTTGTTCATTTAATGTCATGTGTAATCCCTACTCCAGCAAAGAGTTTATCTTGAATTTCTCCATGCACCCCATCCTTCCTTTAACTACCACGGCCATGACTCTATCTCTTAAGGTGTCTTTACTCTACCCCACAAGTAAGTAGGATCTTTAGCATTGATGGACCCTTGCCTTAGTGGACCCAATAAAGGGTCAAGTTTAGAGAAGTTAGTTTTCTTCAAAAGTTCATTTCCAAACAAAAAATAAGTCATTTTATTATCCTTATGCTTTGGCAAGTCCAAGTCACTATCAATTTTAGAACTTGATCCCTCCCAAATCAAGGAGGAGGTGGACTACAACACACCTCAAGGGTTGATATGTAAACTTAGTAATACATGACCAAAGTTGAAGTGTCTTTTGGTATGGGTATTTGGGCCGAAGGGCTCCTTCCTATAGGACACCATGGTGATTCACCCTTTTGCAAAGGGTTTTTAATATCCTTGAATTGATCTCCTCACCTAAAAGAAAATATCATTTATAAATATCCCCAATTCATGAGGAAGTGTAGCCATTCCGCATATCATTGCTAAAAAAGGATCGATCCATACACTGAAATGATAGGGAAAGAATGATTGGGTTAATCCCCCCTCGGTCCCTATCTAAGTGTAAATGACAAGCATGTTTCTAGAGGATTGGCATGCCAACTCTCTTATTGCAATTAGGAATGCATTAGGACATAAGTTTGTAGTAGTTACCCTACAGACAACACATTAAGTTGCTTCTACATGTACTTAAATATGCATTGAGGTTGATTTGAACAATAAACTTCTTAAAAAAATCAACATAAATGGTGCTTTTTGTAATTAGACTTAATTGTTAGATTATAAACATGTTATGTGGGCTTTACTTTGAGCACAATGACTTCACTTCCCCTAGTTTAAAATTAAAGCTTCTCCATAATCAATCAATTGTAGGAATTGTAAACCCACTTAGTAGAAAAGCTCTAATAATATTGGCCCCAAATCAAAATGGGAGATCATTGTCAACTCCCTATGTATACTCCATGTGGCTCTTGAACAAGCATGAAGAAGAAGCTAAGTGGATAATATTCTAATCTTATTTTGTCGGTGATTGAGCAGAAAATAGTATTGGGCATCACATTTGTCCAACCCTTTTTCTTTTTAAGATGTTGGGCATGTTATTCCTGTGTGGGCCTCCCGACTTTCGTGGGAACATTTTGTACAGATGCATGCATACCATATATTATTAACATATGTTATAATTCTTTTATAGTTGATAACCACGAAGTAATAATTTTAATATTTTAATAATATTAAAATTTAAAATCTATCTTAACCTTAACCTGCAATATAATTTAAAAAGAAACATTATTTTAATATCATTATGCATGTGCTTATTTATTTAGTAAAAGCACATATATGCTCAACACGCACCTTTTATTATTTAAATCATAATAGGAATATATAAATCATTTTCATATGAAAGTGATTGATATTCACTCTATATAACTATATAATTGTATCAACGGCTTGATGAAGTTTTTTATATATTTTATAAAGATATCATAGGTCGATATTTTGGTTTATTTTGTAAAGTTTATTGTGTAGGTGTTTTACAATTAGGTATGAGTGATGTTGTAGTGGTGTAAATATTTAGATATCAACTTACTTAAAATCAGTTTAGATTTATTTTAATTTCAGATTTACGAAGCTTTTAAAATAATCAAAATATTTTTTAGATTTGAAGTTAAGATGGATCTAGACTAGTTTATTTTTTCCCTTGCTTATATTTCACATGAATACCATGGGTTTGGAGTTCAAAAACCATCAATAACTTGAACAAGTCAAGTTTACTTTAACTACCCAACAAAACTAATAATACTAATAATAATAATCATAATAATAATAATAATGATGATGTAAAGTTTTTATTTTTATTATTTTAGGTCGCTAGAGAGTCTCCCACACTACAACAATGACATCTCTACCATACTCGGCTGGAGAGATAAAAAGTTAAAAGTAATATAAAACCATATATAAGAAATGTAAGGTATCCTAATAAACATATAACCATAAGTAATTTTTTTTTTTACTAATCTCTACAAACTGGGCCTGACTCCAAGCACGAAATTGCGATGTACTTACCAAGTCTTTATCATGATGCTTGAAATGTTAATGTTATCTTAATTGGAGTGGATTATATTTATATATGTAAACCACCGGTATTATAATTTTTTTGCTAATAACATTGGGATTTTTTGGGGTTTAACTCCATTACCCTAAAGGGAAGTTTTCTCGAAACTTCCCTAAGCACAGTTGTTTAACAATTATACACTTGTTGAGGAGGCTCCAGATCAAGGGTTATGAGGTGTTAGGGTTGGATCGACGATCTAGGCCAGCGGAAAACTCATAGAGGGTAATCACCTCCCCATGAGCGTCGTGAGTGGGGTCATTCGACCCTTCCTTAGCTGGGGAAAAAGCTCTGAATTTTTTTTTACAGTGAGGATTTCAATCTCTGCTATTCGCATTTGTGAATCCTCTTACTTCCTGGGCTCCCCTGGGTAGGTAAATTCTCAATTCCCTTACTCAGCGTTTAACCATGGCTAGGGTTCTTCTCTTCCTTCATGTATTTGTTGTTTGGTGTCTGATATCAGGGCGCTGAATTACAGTAAAGGGTTTGGTGGAGTTGGAGCTCAATTATTTGGGTCGAGTTGTCCCTCGACCTCAACTCTTTGGTCGTTCCTTCTGGAGGCGTTGACCACAATCTGTTAGTGCACAGGTAACCCTATCTAACAAGTTTCTTTTGAGTTATGTCGATGAGATTTCTTATTTATTTTGTTGAAAAGACAACTAAGTGGAAGCTTATTCTTAGTGTGCATTCTTGTTAAGAATTTACAAATCCCTCTACATGTAATTTGATAGTTGCTACTGCTAACTTTCCTTACGGTTTTACAAACCTTATTATGAGCAATAGGTCTAATTACTCCCTTATGTTTCTGCAGTTAAATCTTGAGAATCAGTTTGGGGTTTTCATTACTTAACTTTATGAGGCAGGCATTTGTCAGTATCTGATCAACTTACGATTCGACCTCCTTCCTTTCCAGGAGCAATGGTCTTGACCTAGCTAGGGCTTCTCCCTTCGTAAAGCCATTGTTAATTAATCATATTTTTAGACAAGAGTTTGGCGTCTAAAGATTTTAACATTATTGCAGTTATGGTTTATTATCGTTGCCTCCAACAATATTTATGAGCTTTGTTGATGTATAAAGATTTATGCTTTGAAGATTCTAGAATCTCCAAATTCCACGTGTTCCTCATTACAATGAAACATGAAATATGAACCCTTGACTCTTGAGACTATATTTTTTAGAATACATGCATCGAATGAAAATCATTTCTCTGTAATAATACATTTTGTGTTGACATTTTTTGTTTTAATATAACATAGTACATGGCATTATACTCTATATTATAATTACAATGTTTTGAATTGTTTATTGGAAATTTGTATGATTTTTATTGACAGTGTAATGCAACGTTATCTGATGGTCGTGATTGAATAGTTTAATTTCGCTCTAATTATATATAATTGCCTTCCTCCCTGTCACAAATATTTAGGTTGAACATCAAGGTTTGGGTTCCCTTTTTGTTTTATTTACATCTAAATTATTTTGTATATATTTTATTGAAGGTACGGGCTCATGAAAATAGCCATTTTCTTTCATGTTTTCTTGCAGAAATGAATGTGTTGACGGTGCTGGACCCACCAACATTCAGGGGATCACCCCAGTATGAAGTCCCAACTTGAACTCACACCGTTTGGTGTGGGAGTCCCATCCAGTATGATGGCTCAGTTGCCATTGTCTTAAGGATTTGCCTCAACTCTTGCTTGTCAGCACAAGAGAGTGGTCTACTTTGCCTTCGAGAAGTGAGGTTCGCGTTCCTGGTGAATGCTAGTGTACTTGTGTTAAGGGGAGAGGGTGATAGTGAGTCCCAAGTTGGTTGGGATGAAGTCCCAACTCGGCTAGGAACACACAACACAACAAGATGTGCACAACTTTCGGAGGAGCAGTCCACACGGATGTGATAGTCACAACACACAAGGTAATATAACACGTACAACACTCAACGGATGAGTCCAAACAAGTGCAATGGTTGTTACAACAAGCTTTATGTGAAAGGTCTGTTTGATGTCTGGGGAGATAGCCACCACGGGCGAGACAACGTTAACAACATATACAACACATTTCCATTAACAGATTATGTATTACAACAAGTGAAATAGTTCAAGTGTTCAACACAGGTTAAAGCAACATGCATTACAAGTGTTCAAGATTAGTCTTACAACAGTTACAATACATGTGTGAAAACGTGTTGGCCTGTTAGCAGGCTTCTGAATTAAGCGAAAGTTCCAAGACACATCGTTACACCATACATCACTAACCCTGAGTGCGGGGCGTTGGAGCCACTACTTACTCCTCAAAGAAAAGATTACAGACTCTCTTGGCTATGTGGGAGGAGCTAAGGTGAAAAGTCCTTTCATGTACAAATGAGGGGGTATTTATAGCCAAGGGTGAAACTGACCCTTGTGGTTGTTCGACTACCCTCATGACTGTTTGACTTCCATGACTTTTCGACTTTGCATGACTCTTTGTAAAACAAGTGGGTATCTTGGACTCCATGTTACATTACATTGATTGACAACATATCTTGTACTAGAGATGTGGGCGACATGACTCGACATGACAGTGCTGGTACATTTGTGTTGCTATTAGAGTGCATGTCGAGCTACAGTGCTGTTAGGTGATGGATGTCTTCATGGTGTAGCACAACTTCACCTCCGCATGGAAAAGTGTGTGGAGTCTTTGATGGTCTTTAGTTCACTTGATGATGCTTTGGCATGTTGTTCTTTGTTTTCATGTTAGAAGGCTTGACAGGCTCATCTGCTCGCCGAAGGTGCATGTTCGTCTATTCATTTGTCCGTGAGCACATCTTGCATGTTTTCTCGGCGATCCGCCCGTGAAAACATCTTTGCATGATGATCCGTTCATGAGCACATCTGTTCGCATGCATCATTCGTTCGTCCATTAGTGAACCTATCCTTGCTAAATGTGCTCCCTTCGTTCATCCATTTTGTTGTCGGGCCATGTTTGTTAGTGTACTTGTGCCTGTAGTCACTCATGACAAGACGACATCAAATCCAAAAGCCTCCTAGTCTACCATGACACATGATTGTTTCGGATGCAAGTGACTGGGAGAGGCAACAAGGTTGCGAAGCAGGACGATGGCTTCGGGCACTGCTGATGAAAACTACGCAAGAGTCACTAAGTGATGAAGATGGGTAATCGAAGTTGACAGTGACTGTCCGCGAGGTCTGGCTCGACTGGAAGGAAAAATTGTGCAAATTTTGGGAGGGACAATTCGGGTTGCAAGAAGGCAAGCTAGGCAGAATCTGCGCAGTTTCCGAAACGAGCAGGCAGCAGGGGTTGGAAGGAAAAATTTGCGCAAATTTATGGAAGAACAGTTCAGGATACAAGGAAGCTCAACATGCAAAAATTGAGCAGGTTTTGGGAGGAACTGGCCGGGAGCCTAGCAGTCAAAACTGCGCAATTCGCAGAGGGAACTATCAGTTGGCTACTGGGTCATTGTCAGTAGAAACTGCGCAATTCCCAAGGGGGACAGGCAGTCAACTGTTGGGAGCTTGGCATCAGAAACTGCGCAATTCCTGGAGGGAACTGGCAATCTACTGCTAGGAGCTGCTGGCGAGGGAAACTACATTGAGGCTGATAGGCCGGCCTGCTGATCATCTTTGCACAATTTTTGAGTTGAACAAACTGTTGGGCAGCAGAAGGCTCGCTCCTAAAAAGTGCACAATTTCCTAGATGAGTAGCCAGTCGACTGTTGGGAGGACTGACTAGGAAAAATGCCCAATTTTATGAGGGAGACAGGGACAAGCACTTGGTGTCTGTCCGGCCTATCTGCGCAATTTCCTCAGTCAGCTGAGCGGGAAAGGTCAATGGCCTCTGTGCAATTTTTGAGGGGAGTCAGTCCTGGGGTGGTTGCCGGGTTCGACTGTCTGGGTGGTCAGCATGAAAGTTGATTGAATTGCTTGCGGGTAACACAACTTGAAAAGATTTGCTTGGTGTTTATGCGATGGTTTGGGTGACAGTCGATCAAGTCGATGGCGGGGTGATGGTCCGGCTATTGGAGGGGAGTCCGGTTGTCAGAACTTCAACAAAAATGACTAAGTGTGTGAACGATCGAAAGATGCATAGGTGATCATGCAAACACACACTCACATGACTTGACGACAAAATGACTCAAAACATCCAGACACACATGTTCAACATGACTGACCGACGGTGCAAGCGACAAGCGCGACACTCGTGATTGATCGTTGAACGACCGTAATGACGCTTGTGAAACAGTGAATGTGACTACGTGTGTGAGTGCAACAAATGCTTTCATAGAAAACACAACGAGTACACACAAAGCGAAGACTTTGAGCATAACCAGAACATGGTCGCAAGCATGACTTAGATATCAACATGCAAAAATTTGGATAAAATGGACAAGAAAGGCGGATGAAAAGACTCACACAGGCTCACGGAGTGAACCTAAGGTTGTGTAGTCATCAAGTGAAACTCTTAGGGGAGGCTCTGAAATTGGGTGCAGGCCAAAATTTTGGAGGGTGGTTGTAGCTGCTACAACACTTGGCGACACACTAGTAGAACTCTAGCTTCTCTGTTTTGGTTCATTTCTAGCACATGGCCTTGATCTTTCGGGGAG
This sequence comes from Pinus tabuliformis, assembly GCA_031772625.1. Classification (NCBI taxonomy): domain Eukaryota; kingdom Viridiplantae; phylum Streptophyta; class Pinopsida; order Pinales; family Pinaceae; genus Pinus; species Pinus tabuliformis. Next base: position 2,007,788,740 of record CM062816.1, read on the forward strand.
TATTGAATTGCTGTGCAGGTTACTTCGGCTTCCCCACTTACCCCATGGACATACATGGTTCACCTTTTTCCAACTCAGTCAAACACAATCAAAAGTTCAACTTAGATCTCAGTGTTTCGAATTTGGGAAGGGTATTTTAGCTCACGAGTTGAAGATTTTCAGAGTATAAGTTTTCATCTTTGGTGGTTCTCCGTTGCTAGCAGGCCTAAACAGTACCCCGACGGAGTCACGCAGGAACACACACATTGCTCCACTGCCAGCGAGACTAGTCAATACTTCAGTGGAGTTGCATGCTTCACCTCTCTACACAGGAAGCCTTTCTCTTCTTTCACCTTTGTATTTTTCAAGAGAATTGCGCATAGGTACTTATTTATTTTTTGGGGCAGAAGAGGGATCCTAACTTATTGAGAGCAGAAGAGGTTGTTCCTTTAGAGAAGCATGTAAGACCTCTGACATAGGTTTGATTGTTTAGATTTTCCCCTTCTCTATTTCTACTAGTTGGATGAGCTTGAACACACAGAGAAGAAGGTTGAGTATAGGCATGGGGTTTCCCTGTGTGGACACAGGTTCATGGATAGACCAAAACTTCCGTTGCAGATGGTTCGTATTTTCCGTCAAGACTTCATCGGTCGAATGTTATAACCAAGCACAGAGAAGATGGACATACGATTGGCCAAGTGTTGTAGTGTCACAAGTCTCTTCAAATTTTAGCCACATACTCTATTAAAAAGCCAGAATGTAGTAGTTGGCAGCACCTATTTCCGGAAACAAAAATAGTAATATATCAAACAAACAAAACGAACATGAACAAAAATAGTAAGTAGAATCAAACAAAGTAAAAGCAAAGATAATAAGCAAAGCAAACAAGATGAAAACAACAAGCAACAAGCAGACTATGTACATGGCATGGGCGCGGCCTAGCCTATTGAAGGTAATGCTTGAGATCTTGGTCGTTGACAGGAAGGTTGTCAATCCTCCCATCAAGTGATTGCAAATGATATGTGTGGGCCAAGCTTCTCGTGGACTAGTGTAAGTCCACCGGGCTCCGCTACTAGAACCTTGTGGCATTCCAAAATACCTTTAAGTGAAGACAACACCATTGTTTCAGGTATTGCGTGCAACATGGGCTCGGATGATGGCACGGGGTAGTTGTTTTTATTTTGAGAACAGTTCAAGTTTCTGAAATCAATGCATAAGTGGATTTTCCCAGATTTCTTATGTGTGGAATTTAAATTAGAAAACCAAGTATGATGACGAACTTTGCAAGTAATCCAATCATCCAAAATGTTAGTCAATTTTTTCTGTATAAGGAGTGCAAACAACATATGTGTTTTACTTGGTCTTTATTGCAATGGCTCGTCTCCTCCTTTACCTGGAGTCCCATGTTGAATTGCTCGCATGCGGTGTGTACTTTGGTCATCATTTTCCCGTGTAGACCCATCCCGGTACTGTTTAGTTAGGCGGCCAAAGATTTTTTGTTGCTGTGGTGCATAGCTTGTACCGAGATTGGCTATCTTTATATCATGATAGGATCCCAGGTTGCTCTGTTCATTCGTAGTGGTGGTATTGTGGGTTCTACTGTTTCTTTGCCCTTGACAAAAATTATGCAACCCATAGATCTTGTTGAGGGAAACCCCACCCTTGGGATTGATGTTGCTTTTCCTGCCCTTAGCTGCAGTTTCCTGGGGCTGCTCGTGCTTACCTTGATCAATTGTTATATCCTTGAAAGCATCAACACTCTTCGCGGGGTAGAGTATCACTTTGAGTGCAACTGTGTTGAGGCTAATGGTCTTGTGTAAGTTCAGCACGAGTGCTTCATACTTAGTAGTGTTGTTTGTACACTCGAACTTCAAGCAGCTTGAAATCATGAATTTTCTATTGTTTTGGGCGACTGAAATACACTGAGTCCTTGAGCCATCATGTGTCTCCGATTTGTCAAAATCCATGGCCCACAGCTTATCTGTACACTGACCGTTTGGCATGCTAGTACTAATGCTACTATTGTTGCTGCTACTACTGCTACTATTGGTACAATGAACTGTACAAGTTTCATTACCATCAGTTGGGCAAGGAAGGAGTCCCAACTGCGTGTCTGATGAGGTTGGAGCTGGTCGTGTAGGATAACACTCCAATGTTGTTTCCAGGAGGCAATTGCCAAACATGAGTTCTACGAAGGCCAACAGTTTGTTTTCGTCGTTAAGGGGAGTGACATTATGTTTCATATACCTCTCAGATAACACCTAGATTTGGTTGCATTTTCCCTTGTACAGAAGCCACATGTGAGACCAATCTGTAGCAAAATATCCATCTAGCTTGCTGGACCAGTCTCTGTTGAGTAGCAGACCATATGCTTCCGGTATGTCCACAAAAACTATGTTGATGCATTGGTGAATTCGACTGTCATGAGATAGTCAGATGATCACATCTCGCAGTTCACCAATGTCCGGTACTGATGGTTGATCAAGTTGAATGATTCTTGCGGATGTTTCACTCCATTGTGCATTGATCTTCTTAGTAATGGAGAGCAGCATGATGTTGGTTGTCGCGCCATAATCAACCAAGCAGTTGTGAACATTGTAGTTAAAACCTTCAAATGAGAGTAGGAATGGAGAGAAACCTGAGTTTGCTTCTTCCATCGGGAGTGTGTTGAGAATAGTGGATAGTGATCTGGGAGGTGTGCTTTCCCCTTTGCTGGTAGAAGCTTCGCTGTCCGTTGCTGTGTGTCCCAATGTGCGCAACAGGATATCTCGTTGACTCTGGACCTTGGCTAACTCGAACAAATTGATGTTCACTCGAGTTTTCTTCATGTCATGAACAATGTTGTAGTCCAGAGGTGGTGGGCTCACAAAGGTGTTCGGGGTGGAACAGATGTTCGTGTTGTCTGGCAGAGTGTTTTTCAGCTTGCTGCTCATGGATGTACTCTTATCCACCGTTGTCTTCCTGAACTTGCTTTGTGTTTTCTTCTTTGGGGCGGTCGGTGGATCGACCTTCTTCATCAACAGTCTCACCTTCTCTTACATTTCCCCAAGTGTAGGGGGAGCCCCTTTACTCCTAAGATTGTAACGATCATTTTTCTTTTGGGTTTGTTTCTCGGTGTTTGTTTTCGAAATTACCTGTGAGCACTAATATGCGTTCACCACATGCCCAGAACTTGATGTTTCATCAGGTGCAACCTCTTCGTCATCGTCAGTGTCTTCCGGCTGCTCCTGCATATTGCTTTCCGCATCGAGTGTATGACTGCAAACAGAGCTAATGACTCGCTTCGAGTCCAAACAAGAGTTCTCAGGATGATGTTCTTTGTGGAAGGAACATAACTTAGAATTTGCACACTATTCAAGTTGGTGTTAGGTTCCTATACCAATAGGAGTCATAATTTTGAATGGCTAAGGTTAAGCCTTGTAATATGTACATACCTTTGCTTTCTGCAAATGTTTTCCATATTGAAAAATAAAAAAAATGAAAAGAGGGTATGTCCTAAAAGAAAAATGAAAGGACAAAAAAGAATAAGAAAAGGTCCAAAAAAGTGAAAAATATGAAACCCAAAAACAAAAGACCATGAAAGTGTGCAAGTCAAAATGCCACTACTATTTACTTTTATGCATAATAATGATTGTGTGCAGCTTGTTGTTCATGCCACAATCCATGGTAATCAAACTATTTAATCTTGATTATGCCATGCTTTAAATTTCATGTTGATAGTTAAAGAATAAAATCTGACCAAACTGTTTAATCTTGGAAGATCATTAGATAGGTAGAGTAAATAAAAGGAGCTCATTAGTTTAATTTGAGCCCTTGGATGATATAAAGTTAGAATTAGATAGTTTCCTGCTTTAAAAGAAAATGGATAAGGGTTTGCTAGCCTAAATGCACCCAAATAAAATGAAGAAAAAAATGGTAGGATGAGTAGATCGGTAAGTAGAAGAAAGGTTGCAGAAGTATGTTGATTGACTAGACAAAAGCACATCTATCCTCTTTCAACATATATTTCAAATGTGAATGGGCAATTAAGCATACATAAGGTTTACAAAGTCAATTAATTAACTTCCCTCATTCATTTCACCCCTTTACTCTACTAAGTTCCCATAAATAAATTCAAAGTGCTCAAAAACCTTTAAGTCAAAGAGGCTCAGAGCATTTCTCTGACTTTTGGAGGGATCAGACCCTCGGCTTAATGACTTAAGGAGAACAAGTAATAGATTCCTCCTCATCAAAAAATTCATCTCCCTTCATTCCCCCTCATTTCTCTAATATAACCCCTTTTTCTAAGGTTAAAACACTATTTGCCTAGGGAAAGTAATCACCCCCATGTAAAACCCCTTTTTCCCAAAAACCCACAAAAACACTTTAGCCTAAGTTATAATGCATATATGCGAAAAGCAAACAAATCACAGAAAATACATTATGCTTAGTGCAATTCATTTCCGTTGTTTTCATATTAACTTCTAACTTTTATATATTAAATCCCTTACATTAATATCCCTAGACCTAGTTTTAACTATAAAACTACGAATTTCACCCAAACCCCGACAAAGCTCATTAACTGATCGATTCGCGATTACGTTAAGTAAAACTCCGCAAATCACCCCCGCCGCCTAAGTTCGTCATTAACCCATGCTTAATCACCATACTGCCGCAATTAACCCATCCCCCCCCCCCTTTACCCTCCGCGCTCGTTCACAGCGCAATCATCGTCCAATCTGAAGGCCCACATCCAATGCTCATAAGCCATTTTGGGTGGGATCATCCGCCGAACGATACCCACCCGAAAAAGTGGTTTTCCGCCTGGCCCCTGATGCTACGTGTCATTCAATGAATGGAATCGGGCGACCCCTCCCGAATACCACCAAGCCCACAAAAGCGGTGCGAAATAAACCGCTTACCGCCCTCTCGCTAAATGACAAAACCGTCTACTATTCACTTTGCGCCAAAATTCAAAAAAATCAAACCTTTACCCGTTTAAACATGAAAACCCCAGTTTTGCTCGTTTTCGCTTGTTTGTGTAGTAAAACCCTGTGTAACCCTTTTGCGCCACCTGAAGCCTCTGCTAACCAATTCAAGCATGGTTTACCTCCCAAAAGCACTTTGGACTCACTCCATAGACCTATAAAGCTCGATAAAGCCATTAATGACCCTCCCTGTCAACCCAACGTTTTCCTAATAGTTTGTTTTATTTTACAAGCGATCAAAAGACCGCAGCCTTGGATAAACAGTCTTAATACTAGTCATAAGACCTGTTTACTCCAAGATTTTTATCAAATCTATTCAAACAGAGATGGAAAATAAAACATACAGTTAAAAGACAAGCAGAGGAAACATGGAATTAAATGATTTACTGTTGAAATAGACAGTAAAAACCTAAAATATACAGTGAAGGTAAAAGGACACAGTAAAGAATAGTCAAAGTGTATCAGGATTAAAGAGTATCATATTGAAGACCAAGTCAAGTAAAGTAGCTAGCATGAAGACAAACAACAGGGAAGATAGTTACAAAGCATACAAATTCATGTCAAAGTGAAGATAGATGAAAAAACAGAGTGGTAAAAGTAAATAGTAAAAGTAAACATGGAGGTAGTAAGGGTTAAACAGAGATGAAAACACTTTCACTAGCAACAATGAAGTTTATCCAAAGTAAAAGTGAAAAACAGTTAAAAGAAATTTAAGGTTAAAAGATGAAATCAGAGCAAAAATGGTACATTCTTCAAAAATTTCCTGTTTAAGTCATAGTTTTTTAGAAACTAGTTCGGCCAATCTAAGATGAATTTTGAGAAACTAGAGGAGGTTTGTATTCCTAAAAGGCTAATCTACAAAAACCTATCTCACTTTTTACACAGGTATTACCAAAAGTGAGATAAGTGCATGTCTTCACAACCTATTTTTCGAACTGTGCAAAGTCCTGTTTTTGACATATTTTTGCAGAGAATATTGTGAATAACTGGAGCTGAATTTTGGGAAATTGAGAGAGGTTTATCTCAAAAACATACTTATCTACAATAACCTCTTTCACTTTTTACATATCTATCTCGGATTGAGATATAAAAAGGTATCAATGGACCCTAATTTTGCAGAATTGCTAGGGCAAAATGCACAAAGAAAGGATGCAGTTAGTGACTTGGATGCCTCATCATCAATTAAGAGTTGCTATCAAATTCGACTTTATCTTCTTTGTCACCCTCAATTCATAAATATAGTGCCAAATAGATTCATTAGTTTTGAATGTCCTTTATTTAAGTTCTATTAATGTAAAACAATTTGAGATATTTGTAAAACCAATCTTGATATTTTTTCAAGATATTTCAGTTTAGAATTTGTATAAATACTTCTTCATTTGAAGTATTTTGGGTGGATTCCAAGACATTTCTATAAACTTTTTCTCTCAAATCAGAGTTCTATTGTATCAATGACTGGATTGGCTTGTTGGATCAAGGAATAAAGATCAGATATTTTGCAGGATCCTTGTGTAAAGCGAAATACAAATAAGTATTCTCCTATGTTCAATGTTATTTTCCTTATGCTTTTTCCATAATATTTTGTGTAAATTTATAATATCTAAATGTATAACAAGGAATGATATTTCAGAAATTGCTTAAATTCACTCTGTCTTGACTGTTTTACATTATGAATGTTTTCTCCTAAACTATCTTAGCTAGGGAATTCTTAACTGCTCCTTAGCTTCTGTAGTTTCTCCTCTGATCTATAGCAAAGGATTCTTAATTGCCCTTTGTTCATGATCACCCTCTGTTCTTCATTTTGATCCCGGTCCAAGGATTCTTAAGTGCCCTTTCACCCTGGTTAGAACCACTTCACCCATTAGGCATAAAGATTTGCATTTTGCTTTGTTAGCCTACCCTGTGAATATTCCCTTTAATGATATGGTCCAGTTATGTTATCCATTTGTTGACTCCATAGCCCAATGGCTTGAAGACCTAGCTCTATCCATCTGCTCCAAGAATTCCACCACCCAACATTCAATTCAAAATCAAAACCCCAACAAACATTAAGAACTAGCCTAAAATTCCATAAAAACAAAGCTAAATTATAAAGAGAGATCCCTCTCTAGACTTAGGTTGGCTAGAACCTAAGCCTAAAGATTGGTTTGTGGTTACCCCGGTGATCTCTTTCCTTAATCTTGGGAAATTACTGGGTGATAATAGTTGGAACACAGGCTTCTGCGCAGTTTTTGAAGCGAATTAGTTGCTGCTTAATGAGCCGTTGGATGAGTTTCTTGCCTGTCTCTGTCTAGGCGGATGGATGCTTGCAAATGTGTTTGTTTTCTGTTGTTTGAGCTCAAACACTTCCGTAGTCAAGTTCTTGACAAGGCGAGTGAGGGTCTCGATATTAGTTTCTTCCTTGTCTCTACCCTTGCTCGCCATTGCTTGGGGCTTCCTGATCACATCCTTGGAGTCCTTCGTTGATTCGTCATCCTTGATGACTCCGATTGCGCGTAGGTCTTTCTCAATAACAATAGCCTCTTCGTAGCTTTCCAAGAGTGTTGGTTTTGCAGTTCGCTTGATGAATTGTGCAATGATGGTTGGCAGTGCGGACGTGTAGTAATCAACAGTGATGGAGTCACGAGGTTTAGTGTTCGCTACAAATTTGTTCAATATGCATGTAAACCTCTAATTTAAGTCTTTCACTTTCTCTTTTCCCTTCGTCTTGAGGCTTCCCAATTCTTTGAGTAGCATGGCTGGGGTCTTGTCATCAACAAACTTTTCAAGGAACATGTGTTTGAATGCACCCCAGTTCTGTATAGAGTTTGATGGAAGGCTGTGATACCATGCAGCTATGCGACTATCCAAGGTACATGGGAACAATCTACATGCTACTTTGTCATACCGCAACTCAAGGGTCTACAGCTGTAGGTAGACGTTGTTTAAGTGGTCTTCTGCCTTCACCATGCTGTCAGGGTTGAACTTGATGTTCATCCTCTCTGCTCGCTTCGGCATCTTGTGCAGAACAATCGAGAGAGCCAATGGTCCCTGAGTCATCCATTCAAGATTTGGGTCAACCATCTCTTCTTCTTCTTCATCCTCTTCCTCTCTTTCAGAGTCTGATGGTTCCGGCTCTGAGTCTGTTGGTTCATCTCCACCTCTGCCTCCTCTGCTACCTTCCCCTCCACCTCCTGTACCAGAGTCTGATCCCAAGATCACAAGAGTGTCTTGTTCACCTTGCTGGAAGACTGGAGGTTCCTCTCTGTCTTCAATAACTTCTGCCAGACCTTCGAGCGTGGCAAGGACTGCTTCTTCCACCGATGATACGAAAACTTCTGTGGGAGTGGCTTTTGACTTCTTTGATGCGTATGGAAGATGTTGTATGCCTTGGATCAATTCGACTTCTTTCACGAATTAGCGAGTGATAGGACGGACGGAGCGAAGGTGTTGATATGGAATCTCATGTTCAATCCTGGGAGGTGAGGAGTAACCAACTGCAGAGTCACGCGTAGGTGAGAGGGAGTGCGAGTTACTGCCTTGACCATATGGTTGATGAATGAGTGTGAGGGGATATTCAGCCATATACAACTAGAGGCCCTCCTTCTAGTGCCAGAAATGTTGACAGTGTTGGACCTGCCAACATTCAGGGGATCACCCCGGTATGAAGTCCCAACTAGACCTCACACCGTTTGGTATGGGAGTCCCATCTGATATGATGGCTTGTTTTCCATTGTCTTAAGGATTCGCCTCAACTCTTGCTTGTCAGCACAAGAGAGTGGTTTGATTTGCCTTCGAGAAGTGAGGTTCATGTTCCTGGTGAATGCTAATGTACTTGTGTCAATGGTTCTTTCACTGTAAGGGGAGAGGGTGATAGTGAGTTCCAAGTTGGTTGGGATGAAGTCCCAACTCAGCTAGGAACACTCAACACAACAGGACGTGCATAGCTTCCGGAGGAGCAGTCCACACAGATGTGTCAGTCACAACACATAAGGTAAGATAACACATACAACACTCAATGGATGAGTCCGAATGAGTGCAACGGTTGTTACAACAAGCTTTATGTGAAAGGTCTATTTGATTTCTGGGGAGATAACCACCATGGGTGAGACAATGTTAACAACATATACAACACATTTCCATTAACATATTATGTATTACAAAAAGTGAAATAGTTCAAGTTTTCAACATAGGTTAAAGATAAATGCATTACAAGTGTTCAAGATTAGTCTTACAACAGTTACAATACATGTGTGAAAACATGCTGGCCTGTTAGTAGGCTTTTGAATTAAACGAAAGTTCCAAGACACATCGTTACACCATACATCACTAACCCCGAGTGCAGGGCATTGGAGCCACTACTTACTGTTGCACTAAAAATTGTCACCTTGACATTCTGCTATCTGTGTGAGTTCATTACCACTCATACTTTCCTCCTCTACAAGTCTAAAACATCAGTTCCTCATATCAAGTCTTGAAAATAAGAGAAAGCTCTCAAAAGTCTTTAAAACTCTGGTTCCGCACTTTATCTTTGTCTTACCTGCGGTCCCACACCTAATGGTCATGTCTCATGTGCACTTGATCGCACTATCTCTATGTTAAAGGTGCGGACCCCCGTAAAAGTTAAAAAGGTGTGAGTATACTCTGAAAAACTCACTTTCAGTCATTTCTAGAAGCTTCTGGAAGGAATCTTGAGGTGGCAAGTTCGCTATTTTAAGGTTCATGTACCCCATACCTTAAGGAGCTAACCCCTTGATGTGAGGAGCTTATCCCTTTGAAGGAGGATTCTATCCCTTCATAGGTGGACCTATAACCTCCTCCTTTGCACTATAAAAGAAGCATTGGGCTGGTTACTTGGAAGGTTAGAAGCTTAGTATTTTTTGAGGTGAAATGTTGCTGGAACTTAGTCTTCTTTAGTTGAGTTTTTATGAGGAGAGATTACACACCTCTAAGATCTCATTTGGAAGAGTGCAAGGCTTGTCAAAGTAAAGGAAATTATTGTTTTGGACCCCAAGAAGAGCCTATTCAACGTCAAGGCTGAAAAGGTTGTAAGGTTCTTCTACTTCAAAGTTAATACAAATAAATTTGTTTTTCTCAATAAGCTGTTAATTTATGGTTTATTTTATGGATTCCTTGATCACCATAATAGACATGATTTATAATATTTGCTATGCAAGTGCCATTTAATGTTTTCTTGTTTGTGATTGCAGGTCTTTAAAGGTAACTCTTTCGAACGATTGGAGGATGACTACTATGAACAAGCACTGGATCTAAGGTAGGATCTTAACACCTTTGTAGTATTTACTTATAAATCGCATATGTCTAGAGAAAGATAGGTTTGTTTGTCTATTTGTTGCTAGACTATCTTCTGATACTAGGGAGATCGACCTTGTCCGCAAGATCAATTTATCCAGCCAGCAAATTTGCCACTCCACTGGGTAATGAATTTTATTTTTGGTTTTCCTTTGTTTTGACTTGAGAAAGTTTTGTTTCTGGTTTTTGATTGATGTATACTGGCTTGGGTAGTTTTTAAAATCTAGAATTATTTTTTGTTTTTTTTGAATTTTTCGGGGGACCGCACTTTCTCTTCATAGACAGTGCGAGCATCTCCGCACTTTTCCTTTAGTAAACAGAGCGGAACCACACCTGTTACTTCTGGAGCCTGCGAACCCTGTAATTTTTTTTGAAAAACCTAAGATATCTTCTTCTAGTTAGGTTTAGGTTTGATTTATGATTTTTAGTGTCTACCCAGATCTGTATTTTTCTTGTCAAAAATCTCTTGTGAGTGAGTTCCGATAGTATTTTTGTTTTGAATGATTTTCTAGAAGTTTTGCATACTTGGAGTGGTTTTCACTTTGTCTCTGTAGTGACTCAAAGATCAGAAGATTGAGAAACCTTAGATCACCTTGGTGTCTTTTCCTCTTCTTGATGAGTCTGAATTGGTTGTGAAATCTATCCTTTGTGAGAAATAGATTTAGTTTTCTCGTTGCAAATCTTTGAACAAACTTTGTTATAAGTTCTGAATTTCATTTTTACAAAAGAAAACATATCTGGATGTTTTTTGATTGATTTGTTATTATGAACAAATGAATCCTTAGTTTACTAAACAACTAAGCAAAATGTCCTAAAAAAGAATTGAAGCTTTTATTTAATTAGATTTTTAAAGTTTTTAGATCTCAAAATTAGATTTTGTAGTTTTGAGTGTTTTTCTAGAACTTGTAGATCTCTTTTGAATCAAATTGTTTTTCTTGTATTTTCGAGTTTTGAAAAGGGAAAGGGATTTATTGCGAAAATTAATTATTAGTCTCGTTTTGAGTTCTTATTGAAAAAACAAAAATATTTTCTTTTCATCTCCATGTTGAAAGAAAAAATTGTCTCTTAAAGAATTGCATTCTCGAACTCTTTCTTTTAGCTAGAATTTCATTGAAAGAAAAACGAATTGCTTATCATTTTAGGTGCACTTTTTAGTGTTTGGAGTCGAGTCTTCACACCATCAAAGTTTCATTTCCATACCTATTGACTTAAAGAACAACCCATAAAAACAACGCTTAATTAAAATTGATCTAGTAATATTTTCTATTTCTAGGGCTCTTATCACGTATCTTGGAGTAGGGAGTAATTAACTCTCCAAGATAGTTAAAACAAACAAGTAGCTACATCTTGCGGTAGGAAATAAATCCAATTGTAATTGATACATTCTGGGAAGCTTCTCTTAAAGGAGTCAATCATGAGATCATGCCCGAACCTTTGAGACAATCAATTCTGTTTCATTGGGAAAGATAGAAGATTTGTGTGTATTATAAATGGTAAACCTCAGATTAACCATTGTCGAGGAGCCTGGGGTCACTTGTTGGTAAACCTCGGATTAACCATGCCCAGGAGCCTTCAAGGGGATTGAGCTTTGTTACTCTGCCCTTGCACGTAGATCGGATCGTAGAATGTCCCCCCAGTTGTATTTTTTGCTGTTGGTAACCTTAGTGTTCATAAAATTAAGATTATTTCCTAAGGTGACGGTGAAGGAAAGATCTCACTGTACCTCGAGCAGACGTCGACTAGACTCACTTGGACACTCTGGGGGGTTCTCTTCACTTGAAATGGTTTTGTGAAGAAACTTGTGCTAGTCTGTTTCATTAAGCAGGTTGTCGGGGTAACTGTTCCAACTGCCATTTCTGTATTAAACTTCTACTAACTTGGATTTCATCACCAACTAGTGTTTTTAGTACCGGAAGTTACTGTTTATGTGTGGTTTGAACTCTTAGATTTTTTAGGCGTGTGATTCAGCTATTTGTTTCTTTAGAGACTTTAGGTGTTTTTATTGAAATTTTCTTTGTTTGCGTGTGATTAATTAATATTTAATCATGGCCGAATTACTGAGACAATCTCGTAGACTTCAGGGAAAACCTCCTAAGTATACACCAAGCTAGCTTGAAGGGCTACGAGCTCTCGTATCAACTAGTGATAGTAGAGTTGGATCACCAGAAGCCGGAGAATCGTCTTTAATTGTTCATCTTGATTATCAAATACAAACAATAGAGTATATTCAAGAGCCAATTTCATTTTCCGAAGTTACTGGTAGTATTTCTCCTTCCAGTGAATTAGCTAAAGAACCTGAAATTTATGAGCTTGACACTGAACCTGATGTTACTCCAACTTCAGGATTTTCTTCTCCAACTTCTAGTAATCCCGGTTCACCTAGGGTAAGAAATATCATTACTCAAAATCTTCCTTTTGGCCTCATTTCTATTGAAGAACTTGTTAGTCCAGATGAAGATGTAACTCTTCTCGAAAACCAACAGACTTTAAATCTTAGGGAGCGTGAATCAATATTCTACAGTCCTTTTAGGAGTGACGCTTGGTATGTATCATTGACAAATTTTTTAGAAAAACCGGGTCTTAGTTTTTCACCACCTCAAATTCCTTTTCATCCTACACTAAGAGGTTATTATCCTTCATCGATCATGTCAAGATAGTCATCTATGTTTTCCCAATCACTGGAAACATTTTTATCCGGTGGTCCTTCTGTTCCTTCGGGGTACCAGTCACTCTCTGGTACTTTTTCAGGAGCAACTCCTCGACTGATTGAACAAGTGTTATCATCTGGTAGTAATGGAACTCAAACGTTGAACGTAGAACAAATCCTTATGATGTTTGGTAGTATTCCAAATCCTCAACCTCAAGGTAGTCAGTTACTGCTTGGGGGGCAACCCCAAGGTAGTCAGTTACCGCCTGGGGGGCAACCTCAAGGTAGTTAGTTACCGCCTGGAGGTCTACCTCAAGGTTTTCAACCTTCAGGACAATACATACCCCAAGGTCAACCCCAGACTCAGTACATACCTCAAGGTCAACCCCAGTTTCAGTACATACCTCAAGGTCAACCCCAGTTTCAGTACGTGCCTCAGGGTTATCAACCTCAAGGTCAGTACCCAACTCAAGGTTTCCAACCACCTTCTGGTCAATCATTTTTTCAAGGAGCTGGAAATGTACCGCTTAATTATCAGCCCTACGTTCAACCAGGTTATGGTCCTCCATATGCACAACCTTTTATGGGTCCATACTTTGGAATGAACATGGTGTGGGATCCGTCTCAAACTCAACAGACTTTGCAACCTAATGTGCAGTTACTTAATCAACTTGGACAACCTTTGGTTTCTAGTCCAACCCAGCAACCTGTCCAACCTACTGTTCAAATCCCTGCATCTGGTACAGTTCAGCAGCTTGGGCCTAGCTCACCTCGTACTTCACCTCAAACTGCTGCAACTACTGCAACTTCTGTTCAACCTACAACACCTGTTTCTGGAGTATCTGCAGCTCTGGTTTCTACTACCCTTGCATCAGTGCAAATTCCTCAAGTCTCTGTGCCCCAGTTAGGACCTACAGTTCAGAATTTAGTCCAGATGCCTGTAGGACAAGCTAGTACGATTGCTACAATTGCCACAAGTCAACCACAATTCACATATCAACCATACCAGGGACAATATCAATTCGGTCCTACTGTACAAAATCCAGTTTATCAATATCAACCGTATCCTGGCTATACTTATCAACAGCCTCAACAACCCCAGTTTGGTCCGGTTAATCCTGGTTTTCCAGGAGGTTATAACATTCCTAATGCAAATCCGATTCCAGGTTATCCTGGATATCCTCCTCCTGGAACTGGTCTCATTACTCAAGGTTTTCGCGACCCTAACCGTCAGTTACCATTTATTGCAACTTTGGATTTACCTGATTTGTCGTGCCTTACGAACGATCCGATTTACTATCTTCCATATTGGTCGCCAATGCCTAGTAAGTTGCCTAGTGATATCCCGAAATTCGAGGGTAAGTCAGGAGAGGATCCGTCAAATCACGTTATGACTTATCACCTCTGGTGTGCATCTAATTCAATCATTGATGATTCAATTCAATTGCATCTTTTTCAACGAACTCTTATTGGTCTTGCCGCCAAATGGTACATTGAGTTACCACGAGCTTCTTTTTATAATTTCAATCAGTTAGCCACTGCTTTCTTAACTCATTTTCAGTTGCTTGTCAGATATGACAATGGCATGGAACTGTTAACTTATGGAAATAATCCACGTCCACATATATTTTTGATCATATTCATGAATGGCGACGTAGAAGGCGTTTAGTGAAAGTTTTCATTCCGGATCAAATTTTAGCGAATGGTTCATTAAATCATTGTTACCCAAAATCACTGAAGATGTAGCTAAGGGAGGAGTTGTTACTGAAGAGAAATTCATTGCTCAAGCTCAGTACCTTGACCTCGTCTATACGCAGTTAGGTACTTTACATGAAAAAATCCCTGATCTTCCAAAACACGGTCAAATAATTGCAGCTCCTTCAGGGTCTCATGCCGCTGATGGTATGATTGGTTCAGTTAGTACTAAAAGTAAGAAGAAATATTCAAAGAATTCTTCTCCTATAATAACTTTACCTGATTCCTTGATAGGAGATTCTTCTGCTGAAATTTCTGCCGACATCCATGTCGTAGAATCATCTATGACCAAACCAAAATCCGGTAGTAAAAAGAAGGGGAAGAAGAAAAAAAAACAAAATTCAAAAGATAAAACAAATAAAAATGAATCTATTGACGAAAAATGAAAACCTCGCTATCCTTGTTTCATTTGCGATGAGGATCATTTTACCAAAGACTGCCCACATCGAGCAGAGGTTTCGAAAATTGTTAAAGGTTCTCAAACGCCTGCTGTCTTGAAGGATCCTTTTCCTACTCAAGATAGTAAGATGATTGGTTCTTCCTCGAATGCCTCAGAAGAGCCAATTATGATGATGTCTCATGTCAGGATTGCAACGCGATTGCAAGATTATGGTAGTAAAAATCTTGTTGGTGGTAAAGAAGAAGAATCTTCTAATTCAAACACATCAACTACACCTCCTCCTGGTTCTGGTCCACTACAGATCGAGAAACCCAACCCTGACTTAGTAATCAAACCGCCTGCTAAAGGTGTACTTCGTAAATCAACTTTCAATCCACATGCGAGAGCTGCTCAGAATTACAACATTGTTGAAGACTTAGCTATTTCCCCTTCAGCAATGTCGGCTTTGGAAGTGCTACAATCATGTCCAGTGCAGCATAAATTACTATTGTCTGCTATAGGAGCTATCGATATTTAGGATTCGAACCTAATAATCTTCGATTTAGAGAATAGTACACCCCGCCTACCTCATCAAATGGCTTTCCAAATTCCAGTTTTAGTAAAAAATAGACCTTGCTTTCAGACTATGATTGATGAAGGGGCTTCTACGTGTATTATGTCGATCCAGTGTTGGAAATCGCTTGGTTCTCCCACACTCAATCAGTCTCCGACAATTCTAAAGGCTTTTGATGGCCGAGGGTTCCATCCTTTTGGTATTTTGCAGGATTTACCTATAGGGGTCGAAGGAAAAACTGTAAATCTAGATGTGGAAGTGGTTGATGCCCCTCTAGATTACAACCTTCTCCTGGGTCGCAGTTGGTCTTATGCTATGACTGCTATTGTTTCATCGGTTTTTCGGCTTATCAAGTTTCCTCATAACGGAAAGATCGTTACGATAGACTAGTTGACTTATTTTTCATCCGACCCAGCCTCTACAGATAGTATTCAACACATCGGTAAAACGACTATCCCTTACAAGGATGTTGGCGTAGGTTTGATTAAAGATTCCAGTTTACTGGGAACTTTTTCCTTCCCTCCTCCTAACGTATCGCATTCTATTGCAACTATTCATATAATTTCATCGAATACTGTTATTTTTGATGATCTTTGGATCATACCTTCTGATTTTGAGGTGGATTCATTTGGTGACACGATGCCTTTGAGTCCCTTTGAAATTGCATATCAGGTTGTACAGTGGTTTTTTTATTCTTGTTCAACCGAAACTGATCTTCACCCTATAATTGCTGTCGGTCCTTTCGTAAAATGGGGTATTGACTTTATTACATGTAACCCTCACTCGGCCGGGGGGCATGCATATATTATCCTAGCAGTAGATTATTTTACTAAGTGGGCCGAGGCGATGCCTACATTTTCGGCAGACGGCAAGACTGCTGCAACTTTCGTATTCAATCATATAATTGCTAGATTCGGTGTTCCTCAAGTTATTATTACTGATCATGGAAGTCACTTTCGAAACATCATGATGACTGAATTGACAGATCAACTTGGCCTGCGCCATGATAGTTCTACTCCGTATTACTCGCAGGCTAATGGTCTAGTTGAAGCTATCAATAAAGTTTTAGTCACTATGATCAAATGAATCATTGGTATTCATAAGTCGAATTGGCATACCATGCTGTTTTCAGCACTTTGGGCATATCAGACCCGAGTAAAAACATTAATTGGTTTCACTCCTTTTCAACTGGTTTACGGTTTGGAAGCAGTGTTACCTATTGAATGCGAAATTCCGTCATTACAATTAGCCATAGAATTACTCCCAAATACTTTTGAAGAAGAGAAACGTTTTTTGTACTTAGCTCAGCTAGATGAGAATCGACGTACTGCTGCAATAGCAAACGAGACTCATGCGAAACGAGTGAAATCTTAGTACGACAGAAATGTTACACCTCGTACTTTTTCAAAAGGAGACCCAATTTTACTATATGATCAAGCGAACAATAAGCTAGGGGCTAGAAAATTTGTACCTATGTGGCATGGTCCTTATATTGTTAAGCGAAAGCTGGCAAAAGGGGCTTATGAATTGATAGATTTTGATGATGTCTCTTTGGGTAAACCCAGAAATGGACTTTATCTGAAGAGATATTATGCTTAAATTCCGTGTTTAGATTTTTTGTTAGATTAGTGTCTTTACAGCTGGTGTGTTTTATATTAGAAAAGTATGCCTAGTTTAGAGAGTGCTCTTATCATTATTCCTGCTTACCTTGATTTTACTCTTGATATTGCAGATGTCGATGTCTCTTCAAACATACATTGGTTTTGCTGATGGTGCTTATCGTAGTACATGGAACATTTCTTCCGCAGCTTGGGTTATCTATTCACCCTCTGATGAGTTAGTGTCTATGCATGGGGTAAGCCTCAGTCAAACAACAAATAACATTGTAGAGTATAGTGCAGTGATTGAGTTATTATCTGAATCCATCTCATTTGGGATTCAGAGTTTGATTGTTAGGTTGGATTTTGAACTCGTTGTATTACAGCTTAATAGGGTTTATGCCATTAGAAATCCAGTGTTATTAAGGTTATTTTTGAGAGTTCGTCTCTTGGAACGTGAATTTGATTACATTGAATATCAGCATATTCCAAGACATTTAAATACATTAGCAGATGCAGTTGCTTCTAGTATGATAAATAGACATTTGCAATAATCAAAACAGTAAATTTAATAACATTCGATAACATGTTACACAAGATAGCCGGTAATAATGATATATCATAGCATAGAAGTGTGTTTCAAAATATACATCGTCTTCGATCATAGGTTGAAAAACACCTTATGATCGGAAAAAATGATAATACAAAAAGACAAAAATGTCGTGAGTCTACAAATCGATCATCCTATCCCTGGCGATGATCACGATAAGAAACCACTGCTCGGGCCACCCTACATAGGAACCTCCTAAAAGGTCCTGGGACCCCAATCACATATCTCTGTAACCTAAGTGGAATATCATCTATATCAGTCTCTGGAATATCTAGTGTCAAGCGCTCTAGATGATGCTCCAAGTCGGTCAGGATCTCTGCTGATTGGTCCTGTGGGGTTGGTGCTGCTACAACTGGTTGTCTCCTCTCGTAAGGCTGGAGAGCAGCTGGTCGACGTGGACCCACATCTACATTTAAAATTTTGATTGTCAGTTTTGGACAATTTAAAAGTATAAAAAAAAATTAAAACTTAGAAAGTGTTGAAATTTTTTTTTACCTGAATCATCCCATTGTTCTCCTGGTGGGAGAATCATGTTTGGGTCACCACCGTAATCCATCCCGGCATATGGAAAATCCTGAATCACAAAAATTTGGTTGTTCAACCAATGAAAATACTCAGGCGGAAATCGAACAACCTCTGTACCCTCCTCAAGGTGACGGGCCATCAAAGCAACCCAGTGAACTATTCTAGGCTCTCGAGGAAGACCAGCATCAACAGGAATATGCTGCGGGGCTAACATGGGGATCCTCTCTAGAGCAAAGCTGACTACGATAAATCCATATCCAAAGTTCTTCAACTGTCCATTCTTTGCTCTGGTTAGTTGGCCTTTCACATTTGCCAACACAGCCTCGCACCAGTTGAATATGGTGCCTCGAAAATAGTCTACAGCCATCTGCATCTGGGATCTAGTAGCCACATGCAATGCTGCACTCCCACATAGCCTGGTAACAATAAATGCAATAAATTTAAGTTTAGGACAACTGATAGTTTTAATATCAATCCATTTTTCCTTTGCTTGATCATCGCAAAACTCCAATCAGAGACTAGTGATAGACTGGCCACCTGGCCTAGTCCCGAAAAGAGATAATTGTTCACCCCTCTTGGATAAACCAGTCAAAAAGTATATGTCCTCCAACTCGATTTCGAGCCGGTGGCCACCAATCATGAAGCACTGGTCCTGTGTGTTCCATCTGTCTACCAGCCATTGCAAGAGGTCTACTTGGGCCCTCATGCCTTGTATGCCCCAGAACTTAAGCAATCCGCATGCTCTCAATGCCTGCAATGTGGGCATATGATTTATTGCGGCAAAATCTACATCCTCATGCTCGCGTTTCTGCCAAATAATCATTTTGAATGTTCTACAATGCATAAAAAGACATATTAGAACAAGCATGTTCGAAATTTTTTGGGCAAATTTGGAGAAAATTAAGTTTTAAAATTCATTGCACGGGGTCTGCACCCGCTGCTTACAAATAGTGCATAGGTCCGCACGGTTTGTGAGCAATAGGTGCGGACCCATGACTTTTTCCTTTATAGAAAAAAGTCGGGGTCTATAGGGGCCGCGTGTTGCACCTGCGGACCCCGTGAGCGACTTTCTAAACCTATTTTTCCTTCAAAAATCAAATTTAAAGCCTAAAAATGAAATGTAAACGGATGAAATGCAAGTTAAGGAGGACCTGGATTACTTGGAGTTGGCAGTTTTCGATTCTGACGGACGGGTTTTCCAGAATATTCACAGGAACTTTCTTACCCAAAAGCTCTCACTTCTCACTCTGAACTCAAATGGTAAAAATCAAGTTAGAAAGCCCTTTTTATAAGTTTTTTCGAATAAATGAATTTTTAATTTATTTATTTTTCACTTTAAAAAGGTAAAGTTTTAAAACATTTTTATTTATCTTAAACATGTATGTGTAATTTTTTGAGTTTTTGTGTAGAATATTGGATTTTTCGGGAAAATTGATAATTTTTCAACAAAGAGCATATTTTTATCACTTTTTCGGACTCTTTCAAAAATTTACGAAAAAGCGAAACATTGGAGTCCTCTTTAAGCTCTTTTCAGACTCTCGAAAATTGAAAAGATTGCCGAGCACTTGATTGTTCGAACTCGTTAAAATAAATGAATAATCGTCCCTTCAGTATAAGTTTACCCCTTTTACGGACTGAAATGGACTATTTACGAAAAAGGTACACGTTGACTAATTATGGTCAATAGAGTCCTCTTTAAACCCTTTTCAGACTCGTTAAATATGAAAAGATTGTCGAGCGCTTGTCTTTTCTAGCTCGTTAAAGTATTGGAAATGTCATCCCTCCTGTATTATTTTATCCTTTTTCGGACCTGAGGGATTATTTTACAAAAAATTACCCCCATGGAGTTTTCTTAAGTTTTTCTTCTGACTCCCTAAAATTGAAAAACACTGAGTTTTTCCTATATTGGACTTGTTAAAATTTAACAGTAAAGGACCTGTTCAATTTTAAACAGGAATGAACCACTCCTTCTTAGGGTTCGAATTTTAAACTAAGTTGGACTCATCTGAAGGATGAGCTTATAAACAAGCAAATGTTATCCTCCTCAAGCTTATCAAAAATAAAGAGGTACTTGCCAGAAATGGTGGGGGAAAAGAGAGAAAAATGAACCTATTTGTTACACTTTGTTTTGTAAAAAAGCTGTCAACCACTCTTGAACACGACACTTTTTGTTCACCTGGGTTGGGAAAATCCTTTGCCTAACAGTTAGTCAAACCACATTGAAAGTCTTCAACTGGTCTCTGGGTATTAGCTTTGGGTCAATTGTCACCAAGCCATCTGCAGTGTCGTTATGTGTTCAAGAGAGCAGTTCAAACAAACCATTCATCTGCAAAATATTTGTCATCCATTTTGACCATCCCTGAGTCAGTCCTTGCCAATATATTTCTTCAAAATTTGATCTATGATTTTGTGTTGTGGGCTTGCCTACGACGGATCGCTTTCTATTGACTTCAGCTCATTATCTAGGAAGTTGATCTAGAAATTGTCAGTACCTTGAAAACTGCATGCCCTAATGGCAGGTTTCTCACCTTCGACGATAGGTTGCATCATTGACCTTCGATCGAATGATTCTATGATATGTTCGACTTCAGCTCATTTATTCACATTTCATGGATTGTACTGAGTACTTTGAGAGCCATTGACATTATTGGTGGTTTCTCTCACGCTTGTTAACAGTTCACATCATTGATTGGTAATCAAGTGGTTTCTACCATGTTCGACTTTGACACATTCATTCACATGGATAGAATCGTACTAGTTCGGGAAGCGGAAATCAAGACCCTAGATCTAGTTTCTACCATCTAGGCTGCGAGGAATTTTGTTATTCATTATACAGTGGATTATTCATAAACAAATGGCTGCGTCCATATTGTGTCTACACATGTGTATACTCTTGATGTATTACAAAATCATTCTTGTATCAGAACAGTTTAGTCAGTTTTGATCTGAGTGTGGGAATGCCTTACTCAGCGATGATATGTCTATATATATATTTTGTATTGAATGTTTTTACAGGTTCCGACTGGGGTGTCCACATGATGATCCTTGAAATGATAAAGTACTTCACTCTTCATAAATGACAGACTCTATCTTCATCTATTACAGATTTCGCACTTTAGGAGGCAATCTGTTGCACTAAAAATCGTCACCTTGACATTTTGCTATCTGTGTGAGTTCATTACCACTCATACTTTCCTCCTCTGCAAGTCTAAAACATCAGTTCTTCATATCAATTCTTGAAAATAAGAGAAAGCTCTCAAAAGTCTTTAAAACTCTGGTTCCGCACTTTATCTTTGTCTTACCTACGGTCCCGCACCTAATGGTCATGTCTCCTGCGCACCTGACCACACTGTCTCTGTGTTAAAGGTGCGGACCCCTGTAAAAGTTAAAAAGGCGCGAGTATACTCTGAAAAACTCACTTTCAGTCATTTCTAGAAGCTTCTGGAAGGAATCTTGAGGTGGCAAGTTCACTCTTTTAAGGTTCATGTATCCCATACCTTAAGGAGCTAACCCCTTGATGTGAGGAGCTTATCCCTTTGAAGGAGGATTCTATCCCTTCATAGGTGGACCTGTAACCTCCTCCTTTGCACTATAAAAAGAAGCATTGGGTTGGTTACTTGGAAGGTTAGAAGCTTAGTATTTTTTGAGGTGAAATGCTGCTGGAACTTAGTCTTCTTTAGTTGAGTTTTTATGAGGAGAGATTACATACCTCTAAGATCTCATTTGGAAGAGTGCAAGGCTTGTCAAAGTAAAGGAAATTCCTGTTTCAGACCCCAGGAAGAGCTTGTTCAACATCAAGGCTGAAAAGGTTGTAAGGTTCTTCTACTTCAAAGTTAATACAAATAAATTTGTTTTTCTCAATAAGCTGTTAATTTATGGTTTATTTTATGGATTCCTTGATCACCATAATAGACATGATTTATAATATTTGCTATGTAAGTGCTATTTAATGTTTTCTTGTTTGTGATTGCAGGTCTTTAAAGGTAACTCTTTCGAACGACTGGAGGATGACTACTACGAACAAGCACTGGATCTAAGGTAGGATCTTAACACCTTTGTAGTATTCACTTATAAATCGCATATGTCTAGAGAAAGATAGGTTTGTTTGTTCGTTTGTTGCTAAACTATCTTCTGATACTAGGGAGATCGACCTTATCTGCAAGATCGATTTATCTGGCCAACACTTACTTCTCAAAGAAAACATTACAGACTCTCATGACTGTTTTACTTCCTTGACTTTTCGACTTTGTATGAATCTTTGTACAACAAGTGAGTCTCTTGGACTTCCACATTACATTACATCAATTGACAACATAGCCCATAGTATAGATGTGGGCAACATGACTTGACATGACAATGCTGGTATATTCGTGCTACTACTAGAGTGCATGTTGAGCTATAGTGTTGCTAGGTGATGGATGTATTCATGGTGTAGCACAACTTCACCTCCACATGGCAAAGCGTGCGAGGTCTTTGATGGTCTTTGGTTCGCTTGATGATGCTTTGGTACATTGTTCCTTGCTTGCATGTTGGAAGGCTTGTTAGGTTCATCTACTCGCGGAAGGTGCATGTTCATCCGTTTGTTCATCCGTCAGCACATCTTGCATGTTTTCTTGTCCGTACGTCCGCGAACACATCTTTACATGATCATCCATTCGTAAGAACATCTTTTCGCATGCATCGTTCATTCGTCCATTGGTGAACCTGTCCTTGCTGCATGTTCTCCCTTCGTTCATCCCTTTCGTTGTCGCACTATGTTTGTTAGTGTAGTTGTGCCTGTAGTCACTCATGACGAGACAACATCAAATCCAAAAACCTCCTAGTCTACCATGACAAATGATCATTTCGGATGCAGGTGACCGAGAGAGGCAGCAAGGTTGTGAAGTGGGATGATGGCTCCGGGAACTGCTGATGAAAATTGCGCAAGAGTCACTAAGTGATGAAGATGGGCAATCGAAGTTGACAGTGACTATTTGCGAGGCCTGGCTCGACTGGAAGGCAAAATTGTGCAAATTTTGGGAGGGACTGCCCGGGCTGCAGGAAGGCAAGCTAGGTAGAATCTGTGCACTTTTTGGAATGAGCAAGCAGTAGGGGTTGGAAGACAAAATTTGAGTAATTTTATGGAGGAACATGCCAGGATACAAGGAAGATCAGTAAGTGAAAATTGAGCATTTTTTGGGAGGAACTGGCCGGGAGCTTGGCAGCCAAAACTATGCAATTCCCATAGGGAACTGGCAGTTGGCTGCTGGGTCACTGGCAAAAAAAAATGCACAATTCCTAAGGGGGACAATCAGTCAGTTGTTGGGATCTTGGCAATAGAAACTGCGCAATTCTTGGAGGGAACTGATAGTCTGTTGCTAGGAGCTGTTGGCGAGGGAAACTGCACTGAGGCTGATAGGTCGTCCTACTGATCCTCTCTGCGTAATTTCTGAGCTGAGAAGACTGTTGGGTAGCAGAAGGCGTGCTCCTAAAACTTGTGCAATTTCCTAGATGAGCAGTCGGTCGACTATTGGGAGGACTGACTGGGAAAACTATGCAATTTTCTGAGGGAGACAGGAACGACACTTGGTGTCTGTCAGGCCTGTCTACGCAATTTCCTCAGTCAATTGAGTGGGCAAGGTTAGTGGCCTCTGCACAATTTTTGAGGGGAGTCAGTCCCGGGGTGGCTGCCAGGTTTGACTGTCTGAGTGGTTAGCATGAAAGTTGATTGAATTGCTTGCGGACAATGCATCTTGAAAAGACTGGGAAAACTACGCAATTTTCTGAGGGAGACAGGGACGGGAAATTGGTGTTTGTCCGTCTTGTCTGCACAATTTCATCAGTCAGCTAAGTGGGTAAGGTCAGTGGCCTCTACACAATTTTTGAGGGGAGTTAGTCCTGGGGTGGCTACCAGGTCTGACTGTCCAGGTGGTCAGCATGAATGTTGATTGAATTGCTTGCGGGCAACGCATCTTGAAAAGACTTTCTTGGTGTTTCTGCATTGTTCTGGGTGGCAGTCGATCGAGTCGATGGCGGGGTGATGGTCTAGCTAATGGAGGGGAGTCTGGTCGCCAGAAATTTAGCGAAAGGTGATCATGAAAACACACACTCACATGTCTTGACGACGAAACAACTCAAAACATCCATACACACATGTTCAACATGACTGACTGACAGTGCAAGCGACAAGTGCGACACTCATGATTTATCGTTGATTGGCCGTAATGACGCTTGGCAATAGTGAATGTGACTCCGTCTGTGAGTGAAACAGACGCTTTCATAGCGAACACAATGTGTACACACGAAGCGAAGACTTTGAGCATAACCAGAACATGGTCACAAGCATGACTTAGATACCAACATGCAAAAACTTGGATGAAATGGACAAGAAAGGCAGATGAAAAGACTCACACGGGCTCACGGAGTGAACCTGAGGGTGTGTAGTCATCAAGTGAAACTCTCAGGGAGGCTTTGAAATTGGGTGCAGGCCAAAATTTTGGAGGGTGGTTGTAGTTGCTACAACAAACTCGTGCAATTTTCTCTGTAATTACATGGGTTTCTTTTGTTTGATGCTACATTTTTTCATTCACGACTTTTATTTCCTACTTTATATTTTCTTTGATTAATTCTTGTAGAGAGAGTCAGGAATGTCCCAAGCTGATGGATACCTGGCTTGGCTCCAGGGACTAACCCAGTACCATTGTAGGGATGTAAAGTGATATATATAATTTTTTGTTTTACTAGTAACATCCATATTTACTTAAGTTTGTGATCTGTTAATGAAAAAGGTATTATAGACTATTTGTGAATTTGCCTATGTTACTTAGTGCAACAGATCGAAAAGATTGCGAATAACATAAACACATAGACAACTTGAAAACATGTTCAAACACATCAACACAACAAAATTTAATAAAGGAGTTCACCAGACTTCTGGCTACGTCTCCTGGTCCTTTCGCTTTTAGTGTTGACCTCTTTATTTTGTCTTCAAATTGATGTTACAGGTATGAGCTCGAAAACAGAGTCTAAAATAGGAAAATGGACATCACCACTGCGTTCAGTTCGAGATTTCGAGTCAAAAGAGTATAAACTCGACCATATTTGGCCACTGTGACCTCCAGACCCCTTGGAATGGTCCAAAACCACCTCTGTCCCTACAAAACCACCCTCTGTTTGGCAAAAACCGCCTCGGCTTGCATAAAACCACCTCAGACTGCGTGTTGGTGGTAGGGCGGGTTCGACGCCTGCAATGGTTTATTAAAAAATTGGTGGCTTGGTTAACCAAGTCCCACCCTTCGGCATCTTGGTTCTATATGGTTGGTTTGGTATTAATATACCATATGTTGTTTGATCCCGCGGTGAATGTGGGATATATATGCGATATGATAAACCAAAGGACCGGTGGTCGTGGGGTTGACCCCGACTATCCAGCCTTTTTCTGGTGGAGATCCCGACACCAAAGTAAATACAAGTTTATCATATACATTACCAAAGTCGATCCAACAACTATCATGTTGTCTACTCGGTAACTAGCCCGTACGATCTTCACCATCGATGTAACCCGTCCAATCGAATGGTTGTCACGCAATATCACGTAGATTCTTGCACGACTGATATTAGATTGAGAGCACGCAAGAAAAGTGGTTTTCTCATGCTACGTATCACTCTCTAAAGGTAATCGCGTAGAATTTAGAAATATTGGTTACAACCTTTAGGGCATGTGAGATACTGCTTACCACTTGTGAAGACCACTCCATCCTTCTTTTAACACATGGTGTTAATCTGATCTCGTCATTTCTTAACTTTATTTTGTGCAACTTAATCCTAGCCATCTATCTCCCTCACTCTTGTTCGTTGATTTGATTAATCCAATGACTGTGATTCACTGCTACGTTCTTTTGCAGCTCACCGTGTAATAGTCTTCTCAGCTTCTCTGTCCGAACTCGGATTTAAGCGCCGAGTACTTCGACTTGATCCCACTTTCATCTGCATTTGAAGAATTTGATCCAGAGGCAAAATTGAATCCATTTTGGATCACTCCTCCCCACTGGAAGCTTTTGGTCCACCAAAAGTTGGTTTTAGCTGTCGAGTAAGTGAGGATAAAGTTCCCTCACTTTTCCAATCTCTATCCATCACACTTTACTTGGATTTGTACCTTTGAGTCCAACTCAAAGATACTCAACATTTCCCTGTCGTGAAGTCCTTATCCTTCTGTCAAGAACTGTGTCCTCCTGTAGCTCATTGAGATACTCGGGCAAAAGATATTCAATGGAAGGTAGTTGACCTTGCTCTTCGGGATCTTCAATCAATGAAGGTTCATACAACCGTAAGTTTTCAACATTTATGACAGAATAGATCTGCATATAAGTTGGTAGATCTAGGCGGAAAGCATTTTCACCAATTTTGTCAAGTATTTTGAAAGGACCATATCTAATTGGTTTCAACTTTTTACCTTCCCCTTGCAGTCTTTCTTTGTTGATGTACAACCAAACTTGATCACCAACTTGAAAACTATGCTCAACTCAATTCTTGTCTTGTAGCGCCTTATAATTTGCTTGGCTTCTTTCCACCTATTCCTGTACTGCCTGGTGAATTTCCTGGATTTGTTCAATTAACTTGGTTGCTTTGTCCACATCACCGTGTCCATCAACTGCTATGTCTTTACCAAAGACAAAATCCAAGGGAGACTTTGGTATAAAACCAAAACAAGTCTCAAAAGGAGATCTTTGAGTAGAAGAATGTTTTGCATGGTTGTAAGCATGCTGCACATAACACAAATTCTCATCCCAAAGTTTGGGATGCTTGTTGCAATATCCTTGAAGCAACTGTATCACTGTCTTGTTGACCACTTCTATCTGACCATCTGTTTGCAGATGAAATGTTGTGCTCTTCTTTAACTTTTTGTCCATTAACTCCCATAGACTTGACCAAAATTTCCCAACAAATCGAGAATCTTGATCAAATACAATAGAAGTGGGTAACCCAAAATGAACCCATACATTTTGAAAGAACAACTTTGCAGTTTGTTCAACTGTGACCTGTTTATTACATGGTGTCAAAATACACATCTTACTGAACCTATCCACAACTACATACAAATAATCATGACTCTTTCTAGACTTTGGCAATCCCCCAACAAAATCCATGGAAACACTTTCCCAAGGACGAGAAGGAATTGGAAGTGGAGTATACAAGCCTAATTTTCTATTACTTGGCTTGCTTGTAGCACACATAGTACATCCTTTAATATATCTAGAAACTGTCTCATTCATTCGTGGCCAATAGCAGAATCTTTGTAATTGCGTAACTGTTTTACTTACACCAAAACGACCTGATATGAGAGAAGTATGTGCTTCTCGAATTATATTAACTCTTTCAGTTTGTGGAATCCATAACTTTCCCAAATGATATAAGAGTTTGTCCTTTATGAAATAATCAAATTCTTCTACATGCTTGCCATGACTTAAAGTTGCATATACATCCTTAAAATTTGTGTCTTGAGCATATTGTTCAATGTAACTTTCATGAATTACCGTTTTATGCCTAAGTATTGTGGATGCATTTATAATTGGTCTTGATAACATGTCTGCAACCTTATTATGTATGCCCTTCTTATATATGATAACAAGATGAAATTGTTGTAGAAAACCCATCCATTTGTAATGTTGTGATTGTTGTAATTTAGTTTGCGAGTGTAAATATTGAAGTGGTTGATGATCTGTGTGTATGGTTGTTTCTTTACCCATTATGTAATGTTTCCACTTTTTAACACTCTGAACTAATGCATATAATTCCTTATCATATGTAGGATAGTTAACTACTACTGATGTGAATTTCTTAGAATGAAAGCATATAGGCTTCCTATGCTACATCAACACTACCCCCATGGCATATTCACTTGCATCTGTCTCGATCTCAAATGGATGCTGAAGATATGGCAATGCTAGTACTAGCATTGTACTGATCCTTTCTTTCAATGTGTCGAAGGCTTTCTGCTGTTTGCCTCCCCACTGAAACACCTGTTTCACACTTGTCAAAGCATGTAAAGGAGTTGCAATCAAAGAAAAGATAGCAATAAACTTTCTCCAATATTGCGCTGCCCCTAAGAAACTTCTAACTTTTGTATCAGTATTGGGCTTGGGCCAATTTACAATGATTTCAACCTTAGAGGGATCTATCTTCAATTCACCACCCCTACAATATAATCCAAATAATTCAAAGATGTTCTGTCAAATTCACATTTTTATAGTTTTACATAGATATTTTCTCTTTTCAAAACATCTAAAATCTACTTTACATGCTTTACATGTTCATCCCATGTTTTACTGAAAACAAGAATATCATCTAAATAGACTATTACAAAATATCAACGAATGGTCTAAATACATCATTTATGACTCGCATGAATGTAGCTGGAGCGTTAATTAAGCCAAAAGGCATAACCATCCATTCATAGAGTCCTTGCTTCATTTTGAAAGCAATCTTCCATGCATCTTGTTCTGCAACTCTGATCTGATGGTAGCCGCTTCGCAAGTCCAATTTAGAGAAGTAAACTTCATCTTTTCATTGATCTAACAAATCATCAATATGAGGAAGAGGATAACGATTCTTTATTGTGATTTTATTATGCTCTAAAATCAATACACATTCTCCACGAACCATCTTTCTTTCATACTAACACAATAGGTGATTCGCATGATGATGTGCTTGGCCAAATAAACCCTTGATCAAGCAACTCTTGTACCTGCTTCTTTATCTTTGCATTCTCTAGAGCTGATAACCTGTACATTCCAATGTTAGGTAGTGGAGCATCTTGCTGCAAATAAATGTCATGTTCTATCTCTCACTTGGGTGGAAGCCCTTTAGTCTCTTGAAACAGAATATCATAATCGGAAACAACTTTAACTAGATCTGCTTTCTGTTTAGGATTAAAACCTTGGAATGCATCGGATTTATCAATATCCTTTGCTTTTACAATCATAAGTAAAAATTGTTTACTTGAATTTACAATTCTTTTCATCTATCCTAAATTTATGAGAGAGAAATTATCTTTGAGTTTATGAGCCCTTACAATATATTCAATTCCATCCTTAGTGAGTTGATACTTATTTTTAGTTCGATAGAAGATAGCATTTCTATCGTACAAGTATGGACTTCCTAATACAATTCCACATATGTCCAATGGGACTATGTCTAACTCAACCTCATCTACAAACTTTGACCCAATAGCAAAACGAAGTTTACATTGTTTTGTAACTTGTAGCTTAGTTTTATCACACACCCAACCTAATGGATATGGCTTTTTATGAGGTTTTGTTTCTAGACCCAACTTCTTTACAATTGCTTCAGAAATCAAATTAACTTGTGACCCACTATCAAATAATGTATCAATTTTAGTATGCTTGGAAATGACTCTAATATGAAATAGCTCATTTCTTTTCCTCTCATCATTATCATTATCAACAAAATGCGAAGAAGTACTTGTAGATGCTTTAGAATATTTACCTTTTATACCTGTAGCTGTAACCATTGTCTCGTCACCTGAATCTGATCCCAAGTCCTTTTGAATAGCAGCAACATTCTTTCACTCTTTACTCCCAAACTTCTTAGGTTTCAATTCCGAATGCAATGACCAACAATGTGCCTCATCGTGTCCTTCCTTCTTACAATGAGTGCATGAAGGTTTATCCTTCTTCACAGTGTTTGTTTTCTTCTCCTTCCATTTAAGTTTCTTTTTGCCTTTATTCTTGCTTTCAATAGGTTTAGATGATTTCCCAACATCTTGGGTTACATTTTTACCTCTAGCTTCTAGATGAGTTGCTTGAACTGATACATAAGTATGGTTTGCCTCAAATAACTATGAAGACCACCTATGTATTTCAACAATGTCTCTAGTGAGTCCAATGATATGCCTAAGTTAAAGCTCTCTTACGGAATTCCTGAGTATAACTTTGAACACTTTGACCTTTTAATTGATGTACTGTTTGCCAACTCATCATTGCTTGTTGCATATAAGCCAAAGGATAAAGCTTTCTTTTAATGGCATAAACAAATTCATTCCAAGTTGAAATGATTTTACCATGCTTTTGGAGATCTGCTTGTGTCTTGCCTTCCCACCATACAAGTACGGTTCCTCCAAGTCGAATGCTAGCAAGTTGGATCTTCTTTCTTTCTGAAACAACTTTCTGCACCCTGCAATATACTTCAATTTGTATTATCCAATTATCAAGCTTTTCAACGTTAAGTTCTCCATCATAAATTGGTAAATCAAATTTTACATCTAATTTGATCAAAGAGGATTTCTTCTTCTTCTTCTTCTTAGAAGGACTAGATTTATGAGAAGAAGAGGATGATGACGATGATGGTGATGATGGAGGAGATGGTGGAGGAAGCATTCCTCCCTTTCCCTTATATTCTTGATCTTTAGGAGATGAAGTGCCTTCATCTTTGTTATTCTTAAACTCACGATACATCTCTTCCACCATTGCGTATTGTCATGTAACTATCCAAGAATTGAGATTCTGACCCAAGTGGAGTTTCATTTGCCATCCTTCTTTGGGAAAAGACCCTTCCAATCTCTGGATTTGCCTCAACAAGTTCACTTTCACCTCATCCAAGCCTCAACCTAGGAAGCATTCAAATCTCCACACAAACTTGTCAAACCTTAAAAACCTTGATGCTTTGATACCACTTGATCTGTTAATGAAAAAGGTATTATAGACTATGTGTGAATTTGCTTATGTTACTTAGTGCAACGGATCGAAAAGATTGTGAATAACATAAACACATAAACAACTTGAAAACACATTCAAACACATCAACACAACCAAATTTAATAAAGGAGTTCACCAGACTTTCTGGCTACGTCTCCTAGTCCTTTCGCTTCTAGTGCTGACCTCTTTATTTTGTCTTCAAATTGCTGTTACAGGTATGAGCTCAAAAATAGAGTCTCAAATAAGAAAATGGACATCACCACTGTGTTCAGGTCGAGATTTCGAGTCAAACGAGTATAAACTCGACCATATTTGGCCACTGTGACCTCCAGACACCTTGGAATGGTCCAAAACCACCTCTATCCCTACAAAACCACCCTTTGTTTGGCAAAAACCGCCTCTGCCTGCATAAAACCACCTTGGACTGCGCGCTGGTTGTAGGGCGGATTCGGCGACTACAATGGTTTATTAAAAAGTTGGTGGCTTGGTTAACCAAGTCCCACACTTCGGCATCTTGGTTCTGTTTGGTTGGTTTGGTATTAATAGACCATATGTTGTTTGATCCCGCAGTGAATGTGGGATATATATGCGATATGATAAACCAAAGGATCGGTGGTCATGGGGTTGACCTCGATTGTCTGGCCCTTTTCTGGCGGAGATCCCGACACCAAAATAACTACAAGTTTATCATATCCATTACCAAGTCAATCCAACGGTTATCACATCACCCGTTCACCAACTGTCTTGGCCGATCTCCACCGTCGATCAATCACACGTGATCCAATGGCTATCGTGTCATCTGCTCGCCAACTAGCCTGGACTATCTACACCATCGATGTAACCCATCCAATTGAACGGATGTCACGCAATCTCGCGCAGATTCTTGCACAACTGATATTAGATCGAGAGCACGCGAGAAAAGTGGTTTTCTCGTGCTACATGTCTCCCGCAAAGGGTAATCGCGTAGAATTTAGAAATACCGGTTACAACTTTTAGGGCGTGCGAGATACCGCTTACCACTTACAAAGACCACTCCATCCTTCTTTTAACACACGATGTTAATCTGATCTCGTCATTTCTTAACTTTATTTTGCGCGACTTAATCATAGCCGTCTATCTCCCTCACTCTCATTTGTTGATCTGACTGATCCAACTACCGTGCTTCGCTGCTACGTTTTGTTACAGCTCATCGTGTAATAGTCCTCTCGGCTTCTCTATTCGGACTCGGATTTACGCGCCAAGTACTTTGACTTGATCCCACTTTCATCTGCATTTGAAGACTTTGATCCAGAGGCAAAACTGAATCCATTTTGGATCAGTTTGTGTACACAATTCCATTATAATGTTCTTCAAAAAGCTTACCTCTATTACATTCTGGAATCTTAGGGACTGATCCAAGGCTGTCAATCGGGTTGAATTGGCCTAGGAACTAACCCTAGTTCCATATTGAAATAAAAACAAGATATTAATTATTCTATTGGAATATTTCAAGACTGACCAACAAACTTTCAGATTAATACTTTTCCAACACATAGGTTAGTCATTTATAATTAGTTTCACATGGACTAATTTACATAGTCCTTGCATATTAAATAGATGTGAACAGTGAATAACTGTGGTCATAAATTTTCATGGAGTTTATGATTTACAGAAATAACTGAAAATTTAGAGCCTATCTCACACTGACATGCTTTACCCCTTTGTTTCTCAGATTGTAGTTCATATTACAGCTCCAAGCCCCAAATTAGGGTTTGGTCTAGATGTGTATATTTATAAATTCATACATTCCTATTTTTCAATAGGTTTCTTTCTTGCTTCCAGTGATTTAATAAAATAGTATTGTAGAAAATCCTATAGATTCACAAGCTCATGCAATGTACTAAAGCACAGGACAAGAATCTACTTCTACTTTCAACTAGTGGAAGCCAATTGATCGATGAAAACAATATGAACAAGAAGAAGATAAATCAATGGCACATAACACAAGATGTATCTCTGGAAAGCTACTGTTCAAAATCCTGCTATCTGTATTGCATATATCATAAATATGAGTGATTATACAAAGCTTGTTCTCACTAGAACAATTTCGCACAAGTATGCTCAACTCTCTCAACTCACAAGCAAGCTCTTGGCCAACATTTAGCCAATTTTGCAACTCTCCAAGCCCGTAATCTCTTGCGTAATTCATAGGATGAATAACCCATATTTAAAGGGAATTCATTTTTCCAAAACTGTGCAATCCAAAGATAGGTCCTTCTTTGATTGCATGCATGATCTATACAACTCCGTAAATCAAACAACTGTTAGTACATTGTCCCCGCACTCTAGTCTCAACTGGGCCTTTCCTAGAATCAACATGCGTGAGTCTCTGATGAGGGAATATTCAGTTAACTAGAGTGACACTTACGGATGCACTAGTGCACCAACTGACTGTTAACTCTCTATTAGTTCCACAAATAGTTTTGAATGAATTTAACTGAACATAACTCAGAAAACTGAGTTATCTAATTACAACTCACAATTAAACTCATAATGGACCCCTAAAACTTAGGGAGAACATATACATGATTTCAGAAAGACTTCCAACTTGAAATTCCCAAGATAATTAAGTTAATTAAACTTAATTAACTATTTACAGTTTGCTATGAGAATAGAATTTGATTTTAATTCTCAGTTTAATTCAAGGACAAATTAAACTGGAATTTCTTGTTGCCATTTCTCAACACTCCCTCTCAACAAGAAAGGGATTATCAGCTACCCCGATCTTGTCTCTGTGAAACTCGAATTTACATCTTGAAAATGCCTTTGTCAAAATTTTAGCATCTTTCTCCTCCGTGGGAATGTGCTCTAACAACATAATCTGCCTCAATACACAATCTCTGAGATGATGATATCTGATATCAATATGCTTGGACCAATCATGAAAAATTGGATTTCAGAGAGTTTGATACAACTCTGATTATCGCAACAAATCATAGTTGGATCCATCTGCTGACCAAACAAACCAACCAGGATATTACTCATCTAGATGGCCTCACATGTTGCCTGACTCATAGCCATGTACTCTACCTTTGCCGAACTAAGTGCAACCGATCTATGTTACCTGTTGTACGAGGAAATTGTCGTTGACCCAATACTGAAGATCCCTCCTGATGTGCTCTTCTGGTCGGATGGAATTCCTGCCCAATCTGCATCAGTGAAGCCTTGAAGATTCACTCCCTCTGTCTGTCTGTACCATAATCCATACTGAGAAGTGCCCCTGAGGTATCTCAACACATGATTTGTCGTTTTCCAATACAGCATGGTAGGCCTAACCATCACTTGACTAAGATGGTTAACTACATAGCACATATCTGGTCGTGTGTTCAACAAGTACATGAGTGAATCCACAAGCTGCCTGTAAATAATAGCTTCCACCAGTTCCCTTGAAGTAGCATCCTCCTTCCTCAAATTACCTGCTAAAGGAGTCTCCATGGGTTTGCTGCTCTCCATGAGGAATCTCCTGAGTATCTCGTTGGAATACTTTCCCTGAGACACAAACAACTCCCCATCTCCCTACCATACCTCCATGCCAAGAAAGTAATGCACGGGCCCCATGTCCTTCATCTCAAACTCTCTTGCAAGGTACTCATTGCAAGATTTGATCATATGATCATCACCGGTCAGTATGAGATCATCAACATAAAGTACAATGATTAACATTTTACCTTCCACCACTATGTGGTACAAGTTCACATCTGCATCACTCTTCGTGAAGACCAACCCAGTGAAGTAGCTATCTATGATGGTGTACTGAGCACTAGGTGCTTGCTTCAGCCTGTACAACGCTCTCTTGAGATGACACACATGCGAATCATGGTCAAAGGTCTCAAAACCTTCAGGGTGATCTATGTACACCTCTTCCTCAATCATTCCATTAAGGAACGTTGTCTTCACATCCATATGATGTATCTTCCAACCCATGTGTGTTGATAGTGCCAATATAGATATGGTTAATGAGTACCTTGCAACAGGAGCAAAGGTCTCATCATAGTCCATCCTCTCCACCTGTGAAAGGTCGTGGGCCACAAATCTAGCCTTATGCTTCTCCACACTACCATATGCAGCTTGCTTTACCTTGTAAAGCTAACGGGAGCTCACCACGGACTTGTCTTCTGGTCTCGGGACCACATCCCAAACACTGTTATAAACTATGGAGTCATACTCCTCCACCATGGAATCAACCCAAACCAGCTGCTGCACTTCTTCCTTAAAGGAAGATGGCTCTATCACAACAAATTCACCCATAAGAGCCATGTATCCAGTGTACCTCTTAAGTGACCTCCTCTATCTGCACTGAGAAGTGGGTACTCCCACATTCTCCCGTGCATCATGCAACAATTTTTCAGCCTCTCTAGTGTGCTTTCTTCCCTCTCTAGAAGACTCTACCTGAGTGGATGTCTCCACTCCTAGATCCTCTGCATGTGGCTGCTCCACATCAATCTGACTCTCCTCAATCTTAGGAGCTAAAATCTCCTCATTCGCATTTAGCTCAATCTCCCTCTCAAGGGAAACTCACATGGTCTTCTCCTCATCGAATCTGACATCCCTGCAAACCACTGTCATCTTGCTGGTCAATAAGTACACCCGATAGTTGTGAGGTGTATTAGTGTACCCCACAAATATCCCCAACTATGCTGTCAGCTCAAGCTTCTTCTATGCATCTTTGGTCACATGGAAATATACTGATGACCGAAAAATCCTGAAGTGACCAACATCTGGCCTCTTACCGGAATAAGCCTCCTTTGGTGTCTTCATCTCAAGTATTTGATGTGGGCTACGGTTCTGAACATAAACTGTTGCGTTGCATGCCTCATCCCACAAGTGTAGTGTTAAGCCTTGTCATGCAACATCTCCCTCGTTGCCCCTACTATGCTTCTGTGCTTCCTCTCATCCACTCCATTCTGCTGAGGGTTATGGGGTGCCATCAACTCCCTTTTAATCCCTTCCACTGCCCAGAAGTTCTAAAACTCATTTGAGAAATACTCACCACCATTATCACTTTGTAGAGCTTTAACCTTCTTGCCCGAATCTTTCTCCACCAATGCTTCAAACTCACAAAACTTTGTGAAAGTTTGATCCTTTTTCTGCATGAAAAATATCCAACATTTTCGAGAAAATTCATCAACAAATATAACATAATACCTGTGTTTGGTCGTGGATGCTGTCGAGAATGGTTCACACGCATCTCAATGGAATCACTCTAGAATAATCTTTACTTGACTATCTCTGTTGTGAAAGGAAGACTTGGTGTATTTTCCCAAAGTACATCCCTTGCATGTATCAACTTGCTCAAGCATAGCTTTGGGAAGACCGGTAGAATCTGCTGCAATATCTTCAAAGCGCCATGATGCAAGTGGCCCAATCGCCTGTGCCACAGCTCGACAACGTCTCGAATCTGCACACTTTCTGCTTTTGTGCTCAAAGCAGCACGCTCCTCTAACTCCAGCTTATAAAGATTCTTCACCTGAATCCCTATCTTCTTACTTGATCTGTGGCTATGTGTCGAAGGAATGTCTTTCCTTTCGAGAAGATCACATCATAACTTCTATCCTCAAGCATGGCAACGAATACCAAGTTCTTCTTCAACCCGGGTGCATACATAACATTCTTCAAGGTGAGTGGAGCCCCATGCTCCCTCTGAAAAGTAATCATGCCCAATCTAGTAACACTATACTTCCCATTGTCACCCATCTCGATATGCATCTGGAGATCTTTCTCCTCCAGGTCACTGAATAACTCTTTGTCGCTAGTCATGTGGAATGAAACTTCACTGTCTAAGTACCATACAATTCCCATCATTGATGACACCATGCATGCAATCAGGGAAAAGTCCAATTCGAATTGAAAGGCCAAAGCCTCACCCATCGCTCCTCTTGGGGACTTCTTCTTGGACTTCTTGAGTGGACAATTTGTAGCAAAATGACCCAGCTCATGATAATGAAAGCACTTAACTTTCATCATGTCTTTCTTCTTACCTCCATGATAAGAATCTGATTTGGAATGGGAAGCTTTCCCTTTCCCCTTCTTCACCTTAATCTCTAAGGCACAATTCTTTTCATCATCAGCCTTTGATGAATATCCATCCTTGGTGTTCCTCCTGATCTCCTTCTGCATCAAATCCGACCACAGTCATTCCCAATCCAGCAGCTTCTCCCGACCATTGACAGAGTCCTGATAACTATGCCAACTCTTTGGGAGTCATAGAAGAGAAAGACTCACCATATCATCCTCAGCAACCGTGATTCCAACACTTCCAAGTTCATCACGACACTGAGTGAACTTGGTCAAGTATTTTGGAATCATCTCACCTTTCTCCATTTTGATTTTTCGAAGTTTGTCCTTCAGTGCCAATTTCCTTTGGTCACTATTATTTTGATACAAGTTCGTCAATGCTTTCCACATAGCATATGGAGTTTCCTTGCCATGGAGACTCGAGACAATGTGGTCTCGAACTCCCTCAAGAATTATCCGCCTCGTCTTCGCCACACACTTCTTCCATTCGGTGAATTTTTTTGCATCTGCTGCTGCTGGCTTAGGAATTTATTGATCAATGAATTCCTTCAAGCCATTACCCTCTAGTACAACCTCCATTTTTTCCCTCTAGGCTATAAAATTCGAGCTGCCTTCCAAGGCATACTCGAGCCACAAACCGTAGAATGCCATCTACTGATCCTAAAGTATGTATTGCAAATTCGAATTTTACCTGTAACCCAAAAGTCAAAACTTCTAAATATCTTCTAGTATATTGTTCTCAGCTTTGATACCATGTAGAAAATCCTGTAGATTCACAATCTCATGTAATGTACTAAAGCACAAGACAAGAATCTACTTCTACTTTCAACCAGTGAAAGTCAATAGATTGATGAAAACAATATGAACAAGAAGAAGATAAATCAATGGCACATAACACAATATGTATCTGGGGAAAGCTACTACTCAAAACCCCATTATCTGTATTGCATATATCAAAAATATGAGTGAAGATACAAAGATTGTTCTCAGTAGAACAATTACACACAAGTATGCTCAACTCTCTTAGCTCACAAGCAATCTCTTGGCCAACACTTAGCCAATTCTACATCTCTCCATGCCCTTAATCTCTTGCGTAATTCCTATAATGAATAACCCATATTTAAAGGGAATTCATGCTTCCAAAAATGTGCAATCTAAACATATGTCCTTCTCTGATTGCATGCATGATCTATACAACTCAGTAAATCACATAACTAATAGTACAATGTCCTTGCACTCTAGTCTCAACTGGGTATTTCTCAGAATCGACATGCATGAGTTTCTGATGAGGGAATCTTCAATTAACTAGAGTGACACTTGTGGATGCACTAGTGCACCAACTGACTGTTAACTCTCTATTAGTTCCACAAACAATTTGGAACTAATTTAACTGAACATAACTCAGTAAACTAAGTTATCTAATTACAACTCACAATTAAACTCATACTGGACCCCTAAAACTTAGGGAGAACATATACATGACTTAAGAAAGACTTCCAACTCGAAATTCCTAATCTAATTAAGTTAATTAAACTTAATTAACTATTTACAAGTTGCTATGAGAATATAATTCAATTTTAATTCTCAGTTTAATTCAAGGACAAATTAAACTGGAATTTCTTGTTGCCATTTCTCAACAAATATTTCCTTATTGGTTACTTATTTACATATGGTATTTACAACCGTAAGTATAAAGTTCTTAAAGTTTCTAGCTAGTCCCTTTAACATTTCTTTATTTGATCTAGAAATTCTAATTAGAATCATCCTTAGGATCTACTCTTCCTATTTTGGTTTCATCCAAATTCATAACTGTTTTGGGCTCCTGGTTATCTAGCTTGGCCCAAAACTAACCTAATTCATTTTCCTTCTCTTCTTGCAATCATAAAGAGAACTTATATAATTATAGCTAACAATAAAGCAAGATTTAGTACAACCAAGAAACCATTATTACACATGGTAAGAGACACCATTCACAAAACATATAATAACACTTATATGTTCCTCAACTATCTAAACCAGCCACAAATCACCGAGAAAAAAAGTGCTCCACTCAACCAGTGAGAATGACAATTATGTGCAATTCTCACCGAGAGCCTTTTCAATTTCTATACTAGTGGATGGACAACAACTTGAAAAGGTTTGTTCTCAAGCATCAAGACCACAACGGTCCAACCAATACCTCACAAACTCACAAGTCTGTCTTCAAAGTTTCCACTAGCTCTCAGTCCAACTCAAGAATACCCTAACTGGAAGCATCCTGCCAACCTTTAACAATGTCCTGTTTCAGGTTCCAGAGCTTAAAGCTTCAACTCCTCTCTTGGACCTCCTCCAACCAGGTACCAAGTTCCCAAGATTGCCTCAGGTTTTCTTCCTTCTCACCCTCCTAGCTCCCTTGTCCCAACAAAGATTATTTATTTCTAGGGAGAGGAATAACTGTTTTCTAATTGTCTTGTAAATGAAACTCTCTTTTAACACTTTTTCCTGTAATTTTATGGTTTCCCATAGCTTGTATTATTTATCAAAATAAATTCAATTAAATAAAATAACATTTATGTTTTACCATCCACCTAGGCTTGTCCACAATTTTTACCAAGTCATTTGTGGTAAAACGAAAAATTTACAACTTTTACTGAGGGGTGTTACACGTAAATGAGAGTAAACATTTAAATGTTGGTTTAATTAATAATAAAAAGTTAAAAGTAATAAAAATAATAAAATTCAATTTTTTATATTGTAATTTTGTTTTGTTGGAAGTAATGCTTCCATGTAATGTGTGAGTTGCCATTGTGAGTCCCTAGGTGTCAATCTAGAAGTAGTTAGTTTCTTGTGTGTGAGTTGTAATAGCTATCTAGATGTGTCGTTGTTAGTGATCTAGATACTATAAATATGTAACCCTTGAGATCAATAAAACACAATGAGTGTGATTTGTGTTGTGTGTACAATCTCTGTCGCTCTCTTTCAGATTTCTAATATGGTATCAGAGCCAGTTATGACTTGACTCCCTCAAGGGAGGGCCAGGAAAATGTGAGAAAGCCCTGAATTTTATTCCTATAAATAAATAGGGTAGGAGATTGTGTTGTGTGAGTAAATTATATTATTTTTGTTTGTAAATCTATTCACCGTATGTTTGAGCTAGATTGGTTGTGTTGGATTTTATAGATTTGGATGTTGAATGCTTGTTGAAGTATTGAGTTGATCCGTTGTGAGTCTTCGAAGAATTTTTTTTTGTCAAAGGTTCCCTATGCGGCTGCAAACAATTCAATATTTGAAGGGATTTGTTGTTGTGTTTCTTCTGCTTCAATGTGATTACGTTCACAACAAATGGGTGGCTCTTCTCATTCGATGCCAAACCGTGATCTTAGGTTAGATGTGTGAAATGCTGAAGATGAGACCTAACGACATAAGATTGATTCCTGTGGAACCCAGATTTTTTGATGGAACTGTGGGCGAGTGTGTTGATAAGGGTGAATTTGAGGAGTTCATAATGAATTCCACTAAAGTATTACTTCTCTAGCATTGT
The DNA here is from genome assembly GCA_031772625.1 of Pinus tabuliformis. NCBI lineage: Eukaryota > Viridiplantae > Streptophyta > Pinopsida > Pinales > Pinaceae > Pinus > Pinus tabuliformis. Next base: position 2,007,829,332 of record CM062816.1, read on the forward strand.
GAATTCTTCAACGTGTAAATCTGGACAATGGTGATAGAAAATTTTGAAATTGTTCTTTAATGAGCAGTGAATGATGCATGGAGAAGATCTGGCATATCAATAAGGGACAATTCATTTAGATAGAAGAACTGGGCATTTTGTCTAACGATGGTAAGAGATTCTTGCAGGGTGATTCCTCTAATGGAATTTCTGGAACATGATGAATTCATTGGAGCTTCTCAATGGAAAATGCTTTGGAGCTGCCTCAATGAGTGTGGATTTATGTTTGGGTCCAACTGAATTTCAACATTGTAAAGCCATCGAAAAGTATGTCTCGTATGGATTATCGTGCGTCAACATCTTGATGTGGAAGCCACTTCATATTTGTCTTTAAATATCCAAGATGATGAATATTCATGGAATTATTTCATATGAAACACTTTCTTGGATGTTTGTTGCACTTCTTAAGCTTGTGTTTGTTTTCTTATGGATATCAATTGGTATTTACATTATTTGGCGTGGAGAGAATATATTAGTTTGGTTTCAGTGGTGTTCTAATTTGATTGGCCAGAGAATTTTTTGTGGTGTGAGTTGAACTAGTGGTATGTTATTATATTATGAAAAATTCAAATGATGCAGAACCACAAAGAACATGCCAATTATTGAATAGACTAATGTGACCCATCATGCTCCAGGAGCATTAGTCACAGGTAGTTTTTAATAAGGTCAAGTTGGTGTGACTCGTTGTGCTCCGAGAGCGTCAATACAAGTTATTTTATGCAAGGTCAAGTTGTAGAATATTCTGGTGAAGGCATTCTGTATCCAACATGTTATCCTAGATAATAGATGAATGTTGTGGAGTGTCGTGGATTATGGTGGCAATTCCATAGGATGGTTCAGTATTGAGACTGACCCGTTGCGCTCTAGGAGGTTGAGAAGTGTCAATTCTGCAAAGTTCATCAACGATGGTCAGAGGTGGTTACGTTTTAAATGGAGGTCAAGTGACAACTCAAAGATGTGGTAGTGAAAGGGCGGTGTTTGCGAGATTCCTTAGTGGATGTGGGTGATGATGATGACTATATCAGACAAATTTGGAAAAGATTTATTTATTGTTGTAATGTGGGTTTTTAATATTTTTTACATCTAAGCAGTAAAGGAGGGTGTTGGAAGTAATGCTTCCATGTAATGTGTGATTTGTCATTGTGAGTCCCTAGGTGTCAATCTAGAAGTAGTCATTTTCCTATGTGTGACTTGTAATAGCTATCTAGATGTAGCATTGTCAGTGATGTAGATACTATAAATATGTAACCCTTGAGAACAATAAAACACAATGAGTGTGATTTGTGTTGTGTATACAATATCTGTCGCTCTCTTTCATATTTTTAATATGGTATCAGAGCCAGTTCTAGCTTGACTCCCTCAAGGGAGGGCCAAGAAAATGTGAGAAAGCCCTGAATTTTATTCCTATAAATAAATAGGGTAGGAGATTGTGTTGTGTGAGTAAATTATATTATTTTTGTTTGTAAATTTGTTCACTGTATGTTTGAGCTAGATTGGTTGTGTTTGGTTTTATATATTTGTATGTTGAATTCTTGTTGAAGTATTGAGTTGTTCCATCGTGAGTCTTCAAAGAAAAATATTTTGTTAAAGGTTCCCTATGCAGCTGCAAACAATTCAATATTTGAAGGGATTTGTTGTGCTATTGCTTCTACTGCAATGTGATTGTTGTTGCAACAAATGGGTGGCTCTTCTCATTCGATGCCAAACCGTGATCTCAGGTCAGATGTGTGAAATGTTGAAGATGAGACTTGACGACATAAGACTGATTCCTGCGGAACCCAGATTTGTGATGGAACTGTGGGTGAGTGCGTTGATAAGGGTGAATCTTAGGAGTTCATGATGAATTCCATTGAAGTATTACTTCTCCCGTGCTGTGAATTCTTCAACGTGTAAATCTGGACAACGGTGATAGAAAATATTGAAATCGTTCTTCAATGAGCAGTGAATGATGCGTGGAGAAGATCTGGCGTATCAATAATGGACAATTCATTTAGATGGAAGAACTGGGCATTGTGTCTAATGACGGTAAGAGCTTCTTGCAGGGTGATTCCTCTCATGGAATTTCCGGAACATGATGAATTCATTGGAGTTGCTCAATGGAAAATGCTCTGGAGTTGTCTCAATGAGTGTGGATTTATGTTTGGGTCCAGCTGAATTTCGACATTGTAAAGCCATCGAAAAGTATGTCTCATATGGCTTATCATGGGTCAACGTCTTGATGTGGAAGTCGCTTCATATTTGTCTTTAAACATCCAAGATGATGAATCTTCATGGAATTATTTCATATGAAACACTTTCTTGGACGTTTGTTGGACTTCTTAAGCTTGTGTTTGTTTGCTTATGGATATCAATGGGTATTGACATTATTTGGTGTGGAGAGAATATATTAGTTTGGTTTTAGTGGTGTTCTAATTTTATTGGTCAAAGAATTATTTTGTGGTGTGAGTTGAACTAGTAGTATGTTATTATATTATGGAAAAGTCAAATGATGCAAAACCATAAAGAATGGACCAATTATTGAATGGAATAATGTGACTTGTCGTGCTCTGAGAGCATTAGTCACATGCAATTTTTAATAAGGTCAAGCTGGTGTGACTCATCGTGCTCCCAGAGCGTCAGTACAAGTTATTTTATGCAAGGTCAAGTTGTAGAATTGTCTGGTGAAGACATTCTGTATCCAAAATTCTATCCTAGATAATTGATGAAGGTTGTGGAGCGTTGTGGATTCATAGATGGTGGTAGTTCCATAAGATGGTTCAGTATTGAGACTGACTTGTTGCACTCCGAGAGGTTGAGAAGTGCCAATTCTGTAAAGTTCATCAACGATGGTCAGAGGTGGTTACGTTTTAAATGGAGGTCAAGTGACAACTCGAAGATGTGGTGGTGAAAGAGCGGTGTTTGTGAAATTACAGAGTGGATGTGGGTGCTGACGATGACCATATCAAAAAAATCTGGCAAAGATTTATTTATTTTTGTAATGTTGGTTTTTTATATTTTTTACATGTAAGCATTACGAGAGGGTGTTGGAAGTAATGCTTCCATGTAATATGTGAGTTTTCATTGTGAGTCCCCAGGTGTCAATCTAGAAGTAGTCAGTTTCCCATGTGTGACTTGTAATAACTATCTAGATGTGTTGTTGTCGGTGATCTAGATACTATAGATATGTAACCCTTGATATCAATAAAACACAACGAGTGTGATTTGCGTTGTGTGTACAATCTTTGTCACTCTCTTTCAGATTTCTAATATTTTTATTAATAAAATCACCAATAATTTTTTAGATAAAAGAAATCATATTATACATATCACATTAAAATATATAACATAAAAATAGTAGCTAAGTTCTATTTTACCATATAAATTAAAATAATGTGTTGAAAATGCAACAAGAAAATCCTAATTTAATTTTGTCCTTGAATTAAACTATGAATAAAATTGTAATTCCACATCTCACGACAACTTGTATTAGTTAACTAAGTTAATTTGACCTAGTTGGCTCAATTAATTCGAGTTGAGGGTCTAACTTAAGTCATGTAGAGTGTCTCCTACATTATAGGAGCCTTGGTTGAGTTTATTTTGACTTGTAATTAATTAATTTAGTCTAACTAAGTTAAAGTTAGTTAAACTAGTTCCAACTATTAGAGGAATTAGTGGGAGGTCTAGTAGTGTGGTGCTGCCTACAATGGACTGTGGTGCTACCTGAAGTGATCAACTAGTAAACTTACGATTCACTCATAAATAACTCATGCATGTCAGATCTGAGAGTTACCTAGTTGATATTGGAGTTTAGGGACAATGTACTATCAGTTGTATAATAATCTAAATTGTACAGGTGGTGCATGCAACCAGAGGAAGACTTATGAGGATTGCGAAATTCCAATTGTGGAATTTCCCAGTTAATAGGGGGCTAATTCCCAAGGAAACAATGCAAGGGAATAGGGACTTGGGCAAGCATAAAATTGGTTAAGTGTTGGCTTAGGTTTCTCTAGGAAGTTGTGAGACAGATAGAGAAAGTGCAGAGGTTGCTCGAGCTTGATCAAAGCATTGTAATCTTCTCATATTTTCTGACTAATGAAATATACATATAGTAGGGGTTTTTAGATGTGGATTTCCCCAGTAAATCATTGTGTAATATGTTGATTTAATTCATTCTCTTGTATGCTTCGTGATTTCCTGATCATTTAATTGTTTCTGTTGATGAGTAGAGTAGATTCAAGTATATTGTTTTAGTAAATTACAATTAGTAGTTTGAATCTACATAGAATTTCTACATGGTATTAGAGCAAAAATCACTCTAGAAGAGGAGAATATGAGTTTGTCATTTGTAGGTGAAATCGAATTTGCAATATCATACTTTGGAGCTAGCAGGATGTCGTTCTACAGACTGAGACTTGAATATGCCCTTGAGGGTAGTTCAAACTATATTGCTTGGAAGGACAGGATGGAGGTAGTGTTAGAAGACAATAGACTTAAGGAATTCATAGACAAAGATATTCCTAAGCCTCCAACAATTGATGCTCAAGATCTGGAAGAGTGGAGAAAATGTGTTGCAAAGGCGAGGAGGATTATCCTAGGAGTTCGAGATCATATTGTCTTGAACCTCCATGGTAAGGAGACTCCATATGCAATGAAGAATCCCTTAACAGACTTGTTTCAAAATAACAGTGACTACAAGAAGTTGGCATTGAAGGACAAGCTCAAAAAAATCAAGATGGAGAAGGGCGACACAATACCAAAGTATTTGAACAATTTCACCCAATGTCGGGATGAGCTTGGATGTGTTGGTGTTACAGTTGTTGAAGATGATCTAGTTAGCCTAGCACTTCTAGGCCTTCCCAAGAGTTGGCACAACTACCAAGAGTGGGAGCACTTGTGGTCTTGGTGCAAGAAGAGATTCGGTGGAAGACCAAATATGGATCCTCATACAAGGATGATGATGAGGAGAACTGTGCCTTAGATAGAAAGGCGAAGAAAAGGAAAGGGAAGTCATCCCATTCCAAATTGGATTCCTGTTAGGCGGAAAGAAGAAGGACTTATCTAAGATTAAATATTTTCACTGTCATGAGTTGGTACACTATGCCATGAAATGTTCGCACAAGAAGGCCGGAAAGAAGCCCTTAGGAAAAGCGACAGGTGAAGCCCTTGCTTCACAATTTGAGTTGGATTTCACCCTCATCGCTTGCATGGTGACATTGGTGATGGGTAGTGTGTGGTATCTGGATAGTGGAGCATCATTCCATATGACTGAAAATAAATAATTATTCAGTGACTTGGAGGAGAAGGAACTTTAGATGTACATCTAAATGGGAGATGATGGGAGGTATAGCGTGACAAGAATTAGTACTGTTACCTTTTAGAGGGAGTCTGGTTCTCCTCTCACATTAAAAGATGTCATGTATGTTTCGGGTTGGAAGAATAATTTGGTTTCAGTTTCCATGTTGGAGGACCAAGGCTATGATGTAATATTTAGCAAGGGAAAGGATTTCCTTTGTCACACAGCCTCAAGACAAGTGAAGCGGATCGAGGTTCAGGTGAAGAACCTCTACAATTTGGATGGAGAATACTGTGTTGTTTTGAGCACAAATGCAAAGAAGGCGTAGAGCCAAGACATCAGTGAGTTGTGGCATAGAATATTGGGTCACTTGCACCATAGAGCTTTGAAGATCATGCAACAAATTTATACAGGACTTCCTAAGGGTACACTAGAGCAAAGAGACACATGCAAAGGGTGTATATTGGGGAAGTACACCAAAGCTAACTTTCATGATAAGGACAGTCGAGCGCAAGCGATCCTTGAAAGAGTTCACTCAGATGTGTGTGGACCGTTCTCAACAACCTCCACGACCAAGCACATGTATTATGTAATATTTGTAGATGATTTTTCTCGTAAGTGTTGGATTTTCTTCATGCAGAAGAAAGATAAATTTTTTGCTAAATTTTGTGAATTTAAAGAACTTGTTGAGAAAGACACTACTAGGAAAGTTAAATCTCTCAGGAGTGATAACAGTGGAGAATATGTGTTGAATGGATTCAAGAACTTCTGTACATCAGAAGGCATTTGCCGGGGGTTAATAACACCCCATAACCCAGAACAGAATGGAGTGGTTGAAAGGAAGAACAAAAGTATTGTGGGAGTTGTGCCGGCAATGTTACATGATCAGGGCCTACCATTGTAATTGTGGGCTGAAGCATGCAACATAGTTGTATATGTGCAAAATAGAAGTCCTCATCAGATTCTCAGGATGAGTACACCATAAGAATATTTTTCAGGTAAGAAACCAGATGTGGCACACTTTAGGATCTTTGATTCATCAATTTACTTTCATGTTACCAAGGATGCAATAAAAGAGCTAGAACCAACAACTGAGTTGGGCATATTTATGGGGCACACGGATACACCTCACAACTATCGGGTGTACCTGCCATCTCACACGATGACAGTGGTTTGTAGAGATGTAAAGTTCGATGAAGATAAGGCCATTAGATGTTCCCTTGTGAGGGAGCTTTAGTTGCATGGAGAAGAGGAGCTTTTATCTCCAATGGAGGAACCTCAGGATGATGTGGAGCAGCCACATGCAGAGGAGCAGAGAGTGGAAGAACCCACTCATGCAGAGACTTCCAAATATGGAAGGAAGCACACCTGAGAGGCTGAAAGATTGATGCATGATGCTAGAGAGAATGTGGGAGCACCCACATGACAACACAAGAAGAGGAGGTCACCAGATCGGTACACTGGCTACATGGACCTGATGAGCGAGAATGTAGACATAGATCCATCCTCATTTGAGAAAGAAGTGCCGAAACCAGTATGGGTTGATGCCATGGTTGAGGAGTATGACTAAGTGGTCCCAAGACCAATAGACAAGTCAGTGGTGAGTTCCATATTGATTTACACGGTAAAGCAAGTAACATATGGGAGTGTGGAGAAACACAAGGCCAAATTTTTGGTCTAAGGATTCTATCAGGTGGAGGGAATTGATTACGAGGAGACCTTTGCTCCAGTAGCAAGGTACTCTTCAATCAGATCTATTCTATCACTTTCAACGCAGATGGGATGGAAGATACATCATATGGATGTGAAGACAACATTCCTCAATGGTGTGATTTAGGAAGAGGTGTACATTGAGAAACTAGAAGGATTTGAGACCTTCAACAGAGAGTCACATGTGTGTAGACTCAAGCGAGCATTGTATGGATTGAAACAAGCACCTTGTGCTTGGTACACCAAGATTGACAATTATTTCACCAGGTTGGGCTTCATCAAAAGTGAAGCACATGAAAACCTTTATCATATTTTGGTTGAAGGCAAATTTTTGATTATAGTATTATATGTCAATGATTTAATTCTAACAAGTGATGAGAAGATGGTAAAATATTGCAAAGAGGATCTTGCAAGAGAATTTGAGATGAAGGACCTAGGGCTCATGCATTATTTCCTTGGTATGGAAGTATGGCAAGGAGATGAGGAACTGTTTGTCTCTCAGGGCAAGTATGCCAATGAGATACTGAAGAAGTTCCACATGGAGAGAAACAAACCCATGGAGACTCCTCTAGCAAGGAATTGGAGGAAGGAAGATGCTACTTCAGGTGAAGTAGTGGAGGCTACTATTTATAGGCAACTTGTGGGTTCACTTATGTATTTGGTGAACACATGACCAAACATATGTTTTGTAGTTAACCAAATTCGTCAAGCAATGGCTAAGTCAACCAAACTCTATTGGAAGGCAGCTAAACATGCGTTGAGATACCTTAGAGGCACCATTCATTTTGGTCTTTGGTATAGACAGATAGAGGGAGTGAAGCTTTGTTATGAAACCAACTCACAAAATAGAAGAAGAGATAGATCAACGACTTCAAAATAAGCCTTTTCGAGGGGGAAACCTCCTTTACATTACACAAATGAACAATTCTTCGATGATACAGATGATAATACCTCCTTTCTATATATAGGAGTCTAAGGGTTCACAATATAATTAGAGATGACATAACAATAATAATGTAAGGGCACAACAATAACAATAGTGGGCTTCTATGGGGCACAATAATAACAATATGGGGACTACATGGGCACAACAATACAATAAGGGGGTTGCACTAATAACAATAAGGGGCTACACTAGTAGTATAGGGACCTAACATGCCCCTCTCCTTCAAAAAAGTGTTGTCCTCAATGCTTGAGTAGTTCTGGATGCTTCTGTATAAAATTCTCATCCTCCCATGCAGAATCTTCAGTAGTTAAGTCCTTCCACTTGATGAGAGTAATTAAGTTCTTCCACTTGATGAGATACTCTAAAATTGATCGATTTCGTAGTTATCGGGTTCTTATTTCCATGATTGATTCAGGTTCCAATATGATTTTTCCTTCTTCGTCAAGTTCTGACAATATTGTTTGAAATGGGAGCTTGTCATCTATAACCTTATTTAAGCATGAAACATGGAAAACTGGGTGCACTCGGGAAGATGCAAGAAGTGTCAATTTGTATGCCATATTACCAATCTTTTGCAACACCTTGTAAGAACCATAGTACTTTGGTGATAATTTATCATCCTTCTTAGCTTGCTTGAGGGACATTTGTTTGTATGGTTGTAGCTGTAAAAATACCCAGTCACCTACATCAAAAATTATTTCGTTACAATGTTGATTTGTCCGTTGTTTCATTTAATTCTTCACCAAAGCGAGGCTATCCTTTAAAAGTTGGAGGACTTGTTGTTGATGCTCGATGTAATCTTTCACTGTTTGAACCTTTTTCTTCTTGATATTTCCTTTTATCTTGAGAGTGTGAGGAGTGGTAATTCCTGCTAATGCATTACAAGTTATGGTCAGATCCATTTCTTATTTCTCTAGGGTTGCTTCCTGGTGTATATCCTCTTCTTTTGACGTTTCTTGATCATTTTCTTCCTCCTCTTCACAATCTATGTGAAATAATTTCTTCTCATCACACTTATGAACTTTAGTGTATTTTCCATCACAACTGTAACAAAGACCTTTTGCTCTTTTTTCTTCCAATTGTTGTGGTGTCAACCTTGTAGGTTGTGGGAGTCTAGGAGTAACAACACTTCCATCTTTATAGTTATGAGTGGATGATTTCCTTGTTGCCATAATTTTTCTTTCATTTTTTTTTTCAATCTGAATGCGTTCTCCAATGAATCAGGTTCCCAAAGGTGAACCTCATGTTGGATATTATCCTTTAAAGTTTCAGGTGTGGAGCCTGATTATCTTCTGTATTCAAAGGTATCGCCACATCCGTAAAATATTTGCTGCAGGGGGGGTCCAGGGGGGGGCGGCTGCGGCCTTTCCGGAACCCCCCCTGGTGGGGGGTTTCGGGGTAGTGCCCCCGAAGCTAAAAATAGATGTAAAATTGCCTTGTAAAAGTCTAGTAATTTCTAGTCAATCTGGGTCGTTCATTAGGCGGATGATCAGATGGTAGAAGTTATGTTTAATTTAGGTTTTTTTGCCCTAGAAGGCAACCCCTCACTATATATGAGGGAATTGTATTACATCTATGTAGATTTGTATTCTAAGTGAGGAAGAGAGAGGAGATTGAGAGCGAAGAGGGTGTTACAGCGGATCTGCTGTAGATTGTATCTCTTCAGTTTACTGGATAATATAATAAAAGAAAGACTGGCTGTTTCTCCGTGGACGTAGCCCAAACTAGGTGAACCACATATTTCTGTGTCTCTCTTGTTTTATGCATTTTTTGTGTTTATATTTCTGCAATATTTCATGTGTTCCATTGCTCTGTAATATATAATTTTATAACAACTGGTATCAGAGCTGAAGGTCTATTTGGCTGATAAACTCGCAAGAGAGAAGGGTTCCTGGTTCGAGTGGGAGCAATGGCGGAAGATGGTAGGTTTAGGGTCAAAAAATTCAATGGCCAAAACTACCAACTATGGAAGATGCAGATGGAAGATTATCTGTATCAGAGAGATCTGTACCTACCATTGAGCGGAAAGACAAAGAAGCCGATGAGTATGACAGACACAGAATGGAATATCCTCAACAGAAAGGCACTTGGAACAATACGGTTGTGCCTAGCGGCATCGGTAGCATTTAATATTTCAAAGGAAACGACAACAGAGGGTTTAATGTTGACATTGGCCAAACTATATGAAAAACCCTTGGCCTCAAATAAGGTATTTCTTATGAAGCGTTTATTTAATATGAAGATGTCAGAAGGTGGATCTGTTGCAGACCATTTAAATGATTTTAATACAGTTACAAGTCAGTTAAGTTCTGTAGGGGTAACTTTTGATGATGAAGTTAGGGCTCTGTTATTTCTGTGCTCATTGCCAGAAAGTTGGAATGGTTTAGTTATGGCCATTAGTAACTCTGTCTCTAGATCTAGTACTTTAAAGTTTGATGATGTTGTCGGTGCAATCCTTAGCGAGGAAATGCAACGGAAAAGCTCCGGTGAGACATCAGGTAATGCTTTGATTGCAGAGACTAGGGGAAGAAAAATGGAAAGAGGAAAGAGCCCAGGATATCGCAGTAAGTCAAGAAAAGCTAGATCCAAGTCTAGATCATGGATAGTGTGCTAGAAATGTGGGAAGAAAGGACACCTGAAGAAAGACTGCAAGTCTTGGAAGGGAAAAGAAGGAGACACGCAGCAAGAAACTAATCATGAAGCGAATGTAACAGGTGATGTGTTGCAAGATGCTTTGATTCTTTCATTAGAAAATATTATTGATGCCTGGGTGGTAGATTCAGGGGCCTCATTCCATGCCACACCTGATAAGAAACATTTTCATGATTATGTTCAAGGAGATTTTGGACAGGTTCGATTGGGTGATGATAAACCCTGTAAAATCATTGGAATGGGTACAGTTTTCATAAAACAGTAGAATGGAAATCAATGGCTATTGAAGGAGGTAAGGCATGCTCTAGATCTGAAAAAAAATCTGATTTCAACAAGGCAGTTGGGAGGTGAAGGTTGCATAACTACTTTCACATATAAAACTTGGAAGGTCACTAAAGGATCCCTGGTAATAGCAAAAGGAGGAAAGGTTGGTACATTGTATTTATGCAATGATATTTCTAATTCTGTTAATGCTTTAACCTCTACATGAGAAGATATGACATTGTGGCATCATAGGCTCGGGCACATGAGTGAGAAGGGGATGCAGATTCTTCACTCAAGAAATTTGTTGCCAGGTTTGAAGCATGTTGATTTAAAATTCTATGAGAATTGTGTTTATGGAAAACAAAAGAGAGTCAGATTCCTTAGAGTTGGGAAAGAAAAGAAGAGCGAAAAATTAGAGCTTGTGCATACAGATGTATGGGGACCTGCTCAGGTATCATCTCTTGGTGGCTCTCGTTATTATGTTACTTTTATTGATGATGCAACCAGAAAAACCTGGATTTATTGTATTCGAAATAAATCTAATGTATTTGATACTTTCAAGAAATGGAAAGCTTTGGTTGAAAATGAGACAGGAAAAAGGTTGAAGTGTCTCAGATCAGACAATGGAGGTGAATATTGCAGCAAAGAGTTTGATAGGTACTGTTCTGAAAATGGAATTCGCAGAGAGAAGACAGTTTCAGGAACACCACAAGAAAATGGTGTCAGAAAGGATGAATAGGACAATCATGGAGCGTGCAAGGTGCATGAGATTGCATGCATGATTGCCTTTACAATTTTGGGAAAATGCTGTAGATATTGCTGTTTATCTAATAAATAGAGGGCCTTCAAGTTCCTTGGATGGTGGTATTCCAGAGGAGGCATGGACAGGAAAAAAGGTAAACTACTCCTTTTTAAAGACTTTTGGTTGTGAAGCCTTTGTCCACATTAATAAAGAAAATAGAACAAAGCTTGAGGCAAAATCAAAGAAATGTACCTTTATTGGATATGGTGTTAATGATTTTGCTTATCGCTTATATGATTATGAAAATCACAAAGTCATTAGGAGCAGAGATGTAATATTCAATGAAAAGGTCTTGTATAAGAATCAATTGCAGGAAAAGGAACATGAAAAAGAAAACATAGAATACACAGTGCTTGACGATATCATAGGAAAAGTGATGGTGCCTGAAAATCATAATGATCAATAGCCGGAACAACAACTGCAATAGCAACAAGCACTTCAAACACCTGAAAGTGGTGTTAGAAGATCTACCAGGATAAGTAGACCCCTTGAACGATACTCTCCTTCATTATATTATGTATTGTTGACTAATTCTGTTGAACCAGAATGTTATGAAGAAGCAGTGCAGGTAGAAACCAGGAAGAAGTGGGAGCAAGCCACGAAAGAAGAGATGGACTCCTTAGCACATAACTAGACTTGGGACTTAGTCAGGTTGCCTGCAGGTAAAACAACATTGCAGAATAAATGGGTTTACAAGTTGAAGGAAGAAGATGGAGGTAGAAAAAGGTATAAAGCTAGACTTGTGGTGAAAGGGTTTGCACAGAAAAAGGGTATAAAATTTGCTGAGATATTTTCTCCTATTGTGAAAATGACTTCAATCAGAACTATTCTAAGTCTAGTAGCAGCTGAAGATTTGCATCTTGAGTAGTTAGATGTAAAGACAACCTTTCTCCATGGGGATTTGGAGGAAGAGATATATGTGCAGTAGCCACAAGGATATGAGGTAAAAGGGAAGGAGAAACTAGTGTGCAGGTTGAAGAAGAGCTTGTATGGCTTAAAACAGGCTCCAAGGCAGTGGTATCTAAAATTTGATAAGTTTATGTCTGAACAAGGTTATACTAGATGTCACTCTGATCATTGTGTTTATCAGAAAAACAAAATGATGGCAGCTATATTATATTGTTATTGTATGTAGATGACATGCTTATTGCAGGGTCTAACATGTAGGAAACAAATGTGCTCAAAAGGAAATTGGCAAACTCATTTGCAATGAAGGATTTGGGTGTTGCAAAACAAATCCTTGGTATGAGAATAACTAGAGACAAGAAGAATCACAAATTAACATTGTCTCAAAGTGAGTACATAGAAAAGGTGTTGTAAAGGTCTAATATGCAGAATGCAAAACCAGTTAGTATACCTTTGGCTAGCCATTTCAAATTAAGTAAGGAGGCGTGTCCCAAGACTCAGGAAGAAATGGCTCATATGTCTAAAGTTCCATATGCATCAGCAGTTGGAAGCTTAATGTATGCAATGGTCTGCACAAGGCCTGATATTGACATGCAGTGGGAGTTGTAAGCAGGTACAAGAAAAATCCAGGAAAAGAACATTAGATGGCAGTGAAGTGGATTCTCAGGTATTTGAGAGGTACCACAAATCAAGCATTATGCTTTGGTGGTTCAAAAATTTCTCTACAGGGAAATGTTGATGCAGATATGGCGGGTGATAGAGATAACAGGAGGAGCACTACAGGATATGTATTTACTATAGGTGGAACAACTACTAGTTGAGTTTCAAAAATCAAAAGTGTTGTTGCACTTTCAACAACAGAAGTAGAGTATGTTGCTGCTACAGAGGCTAGTAAAGAAATGATTTGGTTACAAAGGTTTCTGGATGAATTGGGTAAGAAGCAGGAGTTGGGCAGGTTATATAGTGACATCCAGAGTGCCATACATCTTGCAAAAAACTCTGCATTTCATTCCAATACTAAACATATACAGCTCAAGTACCATTTCATACGGCCAGCATTGGAAGATGGACAGTTGAAGCTAGAAAAGATACACACTAGCCAAAATCTTGTAGATATGCTAACAAAAGTTGTAACCAGGGGGAAAATGAGAATCTGCTCAGTTTCAATTGGTCTTCAAGTATGATGAAGAAGATGAGAAATAGCCGGGTCCAAAGTGGAGTCATTGTCTAGCAAATGAAGCAGTGGTGAAGTTGCTATAATCAGTCTCCAAGTGGGAGATTGTTCGGTGTGGAGCTTGATTATCTTCTGTATTCAAAGGTATCACCGCATTGGACCTTAGTCCAGGGGGGTGGCTGCGACCTTTTGGGAGCCCCCCTTGGTAGGGGGTTTCGGGGGCAGTGCCCGAAGGTAAAAATAGATGTAAAATTGCCTCGTAAAAGTTTAGTAATTTCTAGTCAATCTGGGCCGTTCATTAGGCGGATGATCTGACAGTAGAAGTTATGTTTAATTTAGGGTTTTTTGCCCTAGAAGGCAACCCCTCAATATATATGAGGGAATTGTATTGCGTCTATGTAGATCTATATTTTGAGTGAGGAAGAGGGAGGAGATTGAGAGCGAAGAGGGTGTTACAGTGGATCTGCTGTAGGTTGTATCTCTTCAATTTGCTGGATAATATAATAAAATAAGGACTGGATGTTTCTCCGTGGACGTAGCCCAAATTGGGTGAACCACGTATATCTGTGTCTCTCTTGTTTTATGCATTTTCTTTGTTTATATTTCTGCAATATCTTATGTGTTCCATTGCTTTGTAATATATCATTTTCTAACATAAAGTCCCTATGAAGACTTCAATCATATGCTTCTCTGGAATATCATTTACCCTTGTATTTAATTTTTGGAAGTCCTTAATGTGCTCTTCCATTGAACCCTTTTGTTTGAGATTTATCAATTGGCTAAAGAAGGTGTTTCTCTTTGTATCCTCATAATGTGCTATCATTTCCTCCATGAAAATTGACTAGGTGATAAGTGGTTTACGAGAACAAAGCCCTCTATACCATACAAACTGATTCGGTTCTAAATATAAAGATGCAATACGTACCTTTTGTGTGTTTTGAACGTCATGTAGATAAAAATATTGCTCCATATGTAGTATCAAAGTTACCGAATCCTTGCCATCAAACTTCCTCATATCTACCTTTTCGTCATTAGGAAGTCTTTCTTGTAGAAACTTTGTCCAACCTTCCTTCAAACCTTCCTTGCCTTTCTTCAAATTTTCCATGTTTCATTTTAATTTTGATTATATACTACCAATATTAGCTTCCATTCCATACAAAAAATCATTTATCTTAGCTTCGATCACATTCTTCAAGTCATCCATCCAATTTTTCTTACTAGGTGTTTCTATTTTCTTTATTCGAGTCATTATTTTTCTTTCTTTTAGGAGCTCGATATTGAATGGCTATAACTCTGTAATTTTGGATCTCCAAGGTTTGAAATTTTGTACTTTAGTAGCCCTCTTAGTCCTCCTTCTAACCGTACAAGTCTAATCAAGATCGAATTCTCCACGAAATAGTTATGCCCAATCTCCCACAATGACTTGATTATAGACTAGTTCAGTACAACGAACTTATATGAAGTTTCACATGTCACTATTTCAACCTTCGACCCTAAAAAAATACCCAAAAAACTACAGTTTGCCCTATTTCTGTCACTTTTTTCTAAATTTGAATCTGATTCTCAGAGAGAGTTATGAAAATTTTCCCTAGGTCACCTGTTTGAGATGAATTTCAGGAGCTTGCAAAAAGCCTAACTTCCTCAGTTCATATATCCGAAAATATAGCGAGACAAGATATGAAATTTGGTCACGAGGTTCATCAAGATTTCGGCTCAAATGTGTTTTAATTTAAGCTTCTGAAGCTTCGTAGAAAAAATGTTATAGCAAACTTCCACGATGACCTGTTTGAAGCAGCGAAACCTAGAATCCAAAACTCTAAAACCAAATGTTATTAAACCAACTCAAAAAATAGAAGAAGATATAGATCAACGACTTCAAAATAAGCCTGTTCAAGGGGGAAACCTCCTTTATATTACACAAATGAACAATTATTCGATGATACAAATGACAAAACCTCCTTTCTATATATAGGAGTCTAAGGGGTCACAATTTAATCAAAGACGACATAACAATAATAATGTAAGGGAACAACAACAACAATAACAATAGCGGGCTTCTATGGGGAAAAATAATAATAATATGGGGACTACATGGGAACAACAATACAATAAGGGGGTTGCACTAATAACAATAAGGGGCTACACTAGTAGTATAGGGACCTAACAAGCTTCAAGGCTTCACAGATGTAGATTGGGTTGGGAGCCCATCTGACAGAAAGAGCACATTAGGGGGAATCTTCAGTATTAGGTCAACAACAATTTCTTGGTATAGCAGGAAGTAGAGATCAGTTGCACTCAGTTTGGCAGAAGCAGAGTACATGGCTGCTAGTCAAGCAACTTGTGAAGCTATATGGATGAGGAAAATCCTTGTTGGGTTATTTAGTCAGTAGATGGATACAACGATTTAATATGACAATCATAGTTGTATCAAACTCTCTGAGAATCTAGTTTTTCATGATCGGTCCAAGCATATCGACATCCGGTATCACCATCTACGAGATTGTGTGCAAAGGAGAATCATGTTGCTGGAGTACATTCCTACAGAGGAACATGATGCAGATATTTTGACAAAGGAATTATCAAGATGAAAATTCGAGTTTCATAGAGGCAGGATCGGGGTAGAAAATAATCCATTTCTTGTTAAGAGGGAGTGTTGAAAATGCTACAAGAAAATATTAATTTAATTTTGTCCTTGAATTAAATTGGGAATAAAATTATAATTCCACATCTCATGACAACTTGTATTAGTTAGCTAATTTAATTTGACTTAGTTGGCTCAGTTAATTCGAGTTGAGGGTCTAACTTAAGTCATATAGAGTCTCTCCTACATTATAGGAGCCTTGGTTGAGTTTATTTTGAGTTGTAATTAATTAATTCAGTTTAACTGAGTTAAAGTCAGTCAAACTAGTTCCAACTGTTGGAGGAACTAGTGGGAGGTCTAGTAGTGTAGTGCTGCTTGTAGTAGAGTGTGGTGCTTGTTGCACAAAATATTGTCACCATGACATTCTGCAATCAGTGTGAGTCTATCACCACTCATACTTTCCTCCTTTGCAAGTCTTAAACCTCAGTTCTTCATGTCAAGCCTTGAAAAATAAGAGAAAGCCCTTAAAAGTCTCTAAAACTCTGGTTCCGCACTTTCTCTTAGCATTACCTGCGGTCCCACACCTACTGGTCATGTCCCCTGCGTACCTGACCGCTCTGTCTCTGTGTAATGGGTGCGAACCCCTGTAAAAGTCAAAAAGGCGCAAGTACATTCTTAAAAACTCACTTTGGGTTATTTCTGGAAGCTTCTAGAGGGAATCTTGAGGTGGCAAGTTCGCTCCTTTAAGGTTCATGCATCCCATACCTTAAGGAGCTAACCCCTTGATGTGAGGAGCTTATCCCTTTGAAGGAGGACTCTATCCCTTCATAGGTGGACCTGTAGTTTCCTTCCTCTGCACTATAAAATGAGGCATTGGGCTGGTTACTGAGGAGGTTAAAAGCTGAATATTTTTGAGGTGAAATGATGTTGGAATTTAGTCTTTCTAATTGAGCTTGAGAGGAGAAATTACATACCTTTTTTGATCTCATTGGGAAGAGTGTGAGGCTTGTCAAAGTAGAGGAGATTCCTGCTTGGACACAGGGAGGAGCTTGTACAACATCAAGGCACCAAAGGTTGTAAAGTTTGTTATGAAACCAACTCACAAAAAGATAGAAAAGAGAGATCCACGCCTTAGAATTCAGCCTCTTCGAGGGGAAAACCTCCTTTATATTACATAAATGATCAATTCTTGGATGATACAAATGAAAAGACCTCCTTTCTATATATAGGAGTCCTTCTATTTTCAAAGTTAATACAATCAAGTTTATTTTTCTCAATAAGCTGTGTTTTATGGTTTATTTCACGGATTCCTTGATCACCATGATGAATATGATTTATTATATTTGCTATGCAGGTGTTATTTTATGTGTTCTTGTTTGTGATTGCAGGTTCTCAAAAGGAAACTCATTCGGACGGTCGAAGCGTGGTTGCCACAAACTAGCATTGGACTTAAGGTAGGGTCTAAAACACCTCTTGGCTTTTATTTATAAATCGCAATATATTTAGAGAAAGGTAGATTTGCTTGTCTTGCTTGTCGCTAGATATCTGTTGATACTAGGGAGATCGGTCTTGTCCGCAAGAACGATTTATCCGCCCGAAAAATTGGCGACTCCACTGGGGAATTGAATTTTTGGTTTTTTGCCTTTCCTTTTTCTTTGACTTGAGAAACTTTTTCTTGTTTCTGGTTTTTGCTTGATGTGTGTGGGATTGGGTAGTTTTTTAGGATCTGGAGTATATTTTTTTTTTTTCTGAAATTTTGAAGAGGACCGCACGTTCTGTTTGTAACACAGTGCGGACATCCCCGCACTGTTACTTTACTACACAGAGCGGTACCGCATCTGGTTATACCGGAAGCCTGCAGACCCTGTCAAACTTTTTGAAAAACCTAAATTGTTTTCGTCCAGTTAAGCTTAGGATTTATTTACGCTTTTTAGTCTCTGCCCAAATCTGCATGTGTCCTGTCAAAAATTTCTTGTAAGTAAATTCCATTGGCATTTTGGTTTTAGGTGATTTTCTAGAAGTTTTGCGTGCCTGGTTTGATTTTCGCTTGGTCTTTGTAGTAACTCAAAGATTAGAAGCCTAAGAAACCTCAGATTACCCTAGTCTTTTTGGTCTTCTTGATGAGTCTGATTGATTTGTGAAATCTACCCTTGGTGAGAAATAGATCTCGTTTTCTCTTTGCAAAGCTTTGAACGAACTTGTTTGAAAGTTTTGAATTTCATTTTTTAAAAAAGAAAACATAGCTGGGTGTTTTTTGATTAATTTGTTATTCTGAACGAATTAGTCCTTAGTTTGCTGAATAACTAAGTAAAACGTCCTCAAAAAGAAATTTTTAAAGCTTTTACTTCAATTAGGTTTTTAGAAATTTTTAGATCTCAAGCTTAGTTTTTTATAGTTTTGAGTGTTTTCTAGAAATTGTAGAATCTCTTTTGAAAGAAATTGTTTTCTGTAGTTTTTGAGTGTTGAAAAAGAAAAGGATTTTTTTCATGAGCATAATTAGTAGTCTCGTTTTGAGTTTATTGAAAAAGACAAAAAAGATTTTCTTTTCAATTACATGTTGAAGGAAAGATTTGTTTTTCAAAGGATTGCATTCTCAACTCTTTCTTTAGCTAGAAATTCATTGAAGAAAAAGAATTGTTTACCATCTTAGGTGCATTTTTAGTGTTTTGGAGTCGAGTCTTTACACCATAAAGTTTCATCTCCACTTTTGACTTAAGAAACAACCCATAAAAATAACGCTTAAAGTAAAATTGATGTAGCAATCTTTCTATTTCTAGGGCTCTTATTACCAACATAGCTTAGGCTAGTATCTTAGAGTAGGGAGTAATTAAATCTCCAAGATAGCTAAAACAAACAAGTAGCTATATCTTGCGGTAGGAAATAAATTCCAATTGTTACATGTATGCTCTGGGAAGCTCCTCTTAAAGGAGTCAAGCACGAGATCATATCTAAACCAGTGAGGTAATCAATCCTTCCTCATTGGGAACGATAGCAGATATACACGTATTAAAAACGGTAAACCTCGGATTGACCATTGTCAAGGAGCCTGGGGTCACTTGTTGGTAAACCTTGGATTATGTCAAGGAGCTTTCAAGGGGATTGAGCTTTGTTACTCTACCCTTGCGTGTGTATCAGATCGTAGACTGTTCCCCCAGGTATATTTGTTTCTGTTGGTAACCATAGTGACCATAATCTATAGGATTCTTTCCTAAGGTGACGGTGGAGGGAAGATCCCACTGTACCTGGAGCAGACGTCAACTAGACTCACTTGGACTCTCTGGAGGGTTCTCTTCACTCGAGACGGTTTTGTGAAGAAACTTGTGCCAGTCTGTTTCATTAAGCAGGTTGTCGGGGTAACTGTTCCAACCGCCCTTTCTGTATTGAATTCTGCGACGTTGGATTTCATCACCAACTAGTGTTTTTGGTACGGAAAGTTACTGTTTGTGTGTGGTTTGAACTCTTAGATTTTTTAGGCATGTGATTCAATTGTTTGTTTCTTTAGAGACTTTAGGTGGTTTTATTGAGATTTTCTTTGTTTGCGTGTGAAGTAATTAAAATATTTAATCGTGGCTGAATTACCGAGACAATCTCGTAGACTTCGGGGGCAACCTCCCGAGTATTCACCAAGCTAGCTTGAAGGGCTACGAGCTCTTGTAACTCCTAGTGACAGTAGAGTTGGGTCACCAGAAGATAGAGAATCTTCTTTAATTGTTCATCCTGATTATCAAGTTCAAGCAACAGAGTATATTTCTGAACCAATTTCATTTTCCGAAGTTACTGGTAGTATTTCTTCTACTAGTGAATTAGCTGATGAACCTAAAATTTCCGAGTCTAAAACTGAGCCTGCTGCTACTCCATCCTTAGGATTTTATTCTCCAACTTCCAGTGGTCCTGGTTCACCCAAGGTAGGAAGGATCATTACCCAAAATCTTCCTTCGGGACTCATTTCTATTGAAGAACTTGTTAGTCCAGAAGAAGATATAAGTCTCCCTGAAAATAAACCAACTTTAAAACTTAGGGAGCGTGAATCAATTTTCTATAGTCCACCTAGGAGGGACGCTTGGTATGTCTCATTAACCAACTTTTTAGAAAATCCGGGTCTTATTTTTTCACCACCTCGAATTCCTTTTCATCCAACACCTAGAGGTTATTATCCTTCTTTGAATATGTCGAGACAGTCATCCATGTTTTCCCAATCACCGGAAACATTTTTATATGGTGGTCTTTCTATTCCTTCTCGGTATCAGTCACTCACTGGTACTTTTTTAGGAGCATCTCCTCAACCCATTGAACATGGGATATCAACTGGTAACAACGAAATTCAACTGTTGAGCGTAGAAGAAATTCTTATGATGTCTGGTACTATTCCAAATCCGCAACCTCAAGGTAGTCAGTTACCGCCTGGGGGGCAACCTCAAGGACAGTACATTCCTTCAGGACAATACATTCCTCAAGGTCAACCCCAGACTCAGTACATACCTCAAGGTCAACCCCAGTATCAATATATACCTCAAAGTCAACCCCAGTTTCAGTACATGCCTCAAGGTTATCAACCTCAAGGTCAGTACCCAGCCCAAGGTTTCCAACCACCTTCTGGTCAATCATTTGTACAAGGCGCTGGAAATGTACCTTTGAATTATCAACCCTATGCTCAACCCAGTTATGGTCCTTAATATTCTCAACCTTCTGTGGGTCCATACCCCGGAATGAACATGGTGTGGGATCCATATCAAACTCAACAGATTTTGCAACCTAATGTGCAGTTGTCATCTCAATCTGGACAACCTTTGGTTTCTGGTTCAACCCAACAACCTGTCCAACCTACTATTCAAACATCTGCACCTGGTGTAGCTCATCAGTCTGGGCCTAGTTCGCCTCGAACTCCGCCTCAAACGACTGCTACAACTACTGCAACTTCTGTTCAGTCTACCCAACCTACTTCTGGAGTATCGACAACTCCGGTTTCTACTATTCCTGCATCAACTCCTCAAGCATCTTTACCTCAGTTGGGACCTACAATTCAGACTTCGGTTCAGATGCCTGTAGGAAAACCTGGTCCAAGTATGGTTGTCACAAGTCAACCATAGTTCACTTATCAACTGTACCAGGGATAGTACCAATTCGGTCCTGCTGTTCAAAGCCCAATTTACTAATATCAACCGTACCCTGGATATACTTATCAGCAACCTCAACAACCCCAGTTTGGTCCGGTTAATCCTAGTTTTCCGGGAAGATATAATATTCCAAATGTGATTCCAATTCCAAGTTATCCTGGATATCCTCCTCCTGGGACTGGTCTTATGGCCCAGGGTTTTCGTGACCCTAATCATTAGTTACCATTTATTGCAACTTTGGACTTGCCTGATTTGTCATGCCTTACGAATGATCTGATTAATTATCTTCTGTTTTGGCCGCCAATGCCGAATAAGTTGCCCAGTGATATCCCAAAGTTTGAACTAGGTAAATCAGGAGAGGATCCATCAAACAATGTGATGATTTATCACCTCTGGTGTGCATCTAATTCCATTATAGATGATTCAATTCGCTTACGTCTTTTTCAACGCACTCTGATTTGTCTTGTGGCCAAGTGGTACATTGAGTTACCGCGAGCCTCTTTTTATAATTTTAGTCAGTTAGCCACTTCGTTCTTAACTCATTTTCAGTTGCCTGTCAGATATGACAATGGCATGGAATTATTAACTTCATTAAAACAATCGACGTCCACATATAGTTCAAATCATATTCATGAATGGCGACGTCGACGACGTTTAGTGAAAGTTTTTATTCTGGATCAAATTTTAGCAGAATGGTTCGTTAAATCATTATTACCTAAAATCACTGAGGATGTAGCTAAGGCAGGAGTTGTTACTGAAGAGCAAGTAATTGCTTAAGCTCAGTACCTTGACATCGTTTATACGCAGTTGGGTACTTTACATGAAAAAATCCCCGACCTTCCGAAACAAAATCAAATAACTGCAGCTCCTTGAGGGTCTCATGCCGTTGATGGTATGATTGGTTCATTTTAACACCAAAAGCAAGAAGAAATCTTCAAAGAAATCTTCTCCTATTATAACTTTACCAGATTCCCCGACAGGAGACTCTTCCGCTGAAATTCTTGCCGATATTCATGTCGTAGAATCATCTACGACCAAATCAAAATCTGGCGGTAAAAAGAAAGGGAAGAAGAAAAATAAACAAAACTCAAAAGAGAAATCAGATAAAACTGAATCTACTGACGAGAAACGTAAACCTCGCTATCCTTGTCTCATTTGTGACGAAGAGCATTTTACAAGAGATTGCCCACATCACGCTGAGGTTGCGAAAATCGTCAAAGGTTCTCAAACGCCTGCTATCTTGAAGGATCCTTTTCCTAGTCAAGATAGTAAGATGATTGGTTCTTCCTCAAATGCCTCAGAAGAACCCATAATGATGATGTCTCATGTCAAGATTGCGACGCGATCACAAGATTATGGTAGTAAAAGTCCTGTTGGTGGTAAGGAAGCAGAATCTTCTAATTCAAACCCATCAACTTCAACTCCTTCCGGTTCTGATCCGCTACAGATCGAGAAACCTAACCCAGACTTAGTAATCAAACCGCCTGCTAAAGGTATACTTCGGAAGTCAGCTTTCAATCCGCATGCGAGAGATGCTCAGAATTATAACATTGTTGAAGACTTAGCTATTTCCCCTTCAGCAATGTCGGCTTTGGAGGTGCTGCAATCATGCCTAGCACAACGTAAATTACTTTTTTTGGCTATAGGAGCTGTTGATATTCAGGATTCAAACCTTATAATCTTCGATTTAGAGAATAGTACACCTCGCCTACCTCATCAAATGGCTTTCCAGATTCTAGTGTTAGTCAAAAACAGACCTTTCTTTAGGACTGTAATTGATGAGAGAGCTTCTACGTGTATTATGTCGATCCAGTGTTGGAGATCGCTTGGTTCTCTTACACTCAATCAATCCCCGACGATTCTAAAGGCTTTTGATAGCCGTGGGTTCCATCCTTTTGGCATTCTACAGGATTTACCTATAGGGGTTGAAGGCAAAACAGTTAATCTAGATGTGGAAGTGGTTGATGCCCCTCTAGATTACAACCTTCTTTTGGGTCGCAGTTGGTCTTACGCTATGACTGCTGTTGTTTCATCGGTCTTTCGGCTTATAAAGCTTCCTCATAATGGAAAGATTGTAACCATAGACTAGCTGACTTATTTTTCATCCGACCCAGCCTCTTCTAAAAGTATCCAACATGCCGATAAAACAACTATCCCTTACAAGGATGTTGGGGTAGGATTGGTTAAAGATTCTGGTTTACTACGAACTTTTTCCTTTCCTCCTCCTAACGTACTTCCTTCTACTGCAACCATTCATATGATTTCATCAAACAAAATTGCTTTTGATGATCCTTGGATCGTACCTTCCGAATCTGAGGTGGATTCATTTGGTGATGCGATGCCTTTGAGTCCCTATGAAATTGCATATCAGGTTGTACAGTCGTTTTCCGACCCTTCTTCAACCGGAATTGATCTAATGAATGTGGTCCATGGAGAATCACTTTCAATATCAATCTCAGATTCACCAACTTTTTCCGAGCTTGTTCAGACTGATGAACAGATTCGTGAACTTTTGTCTGTTGATGATTTACCATGGGAAGATCTTCATCATCGATCTTCGTTCTTACCTGAGCTTGATCATTTTGAAAATGATTTTTCATCTATTTTTACTACTGATTATGTCAAAGAACCACATAATCCATTGCAACATCCTGATTCTGAGTTAAATTTGGGAAATATTTCTCGAACGGTTCCTATTGACATTTCAGTTAAACCTAGAATTGTTGAAAACATTCATATAGGTGCTTCCTGTACAGACAATGAACTCCAAACTTATAAAGCCCTATTTCAAGAATTCCGTGACGTGTTTGCCTGGTCATATGAAGAAATGCCAGGAATCGATCCAACAATTGTTGTTCATGAAATCAAAACTTACCCGGATGCTAAACCTGTCCGACAACGTTTGCGTTAGATACATCCGCGAAAAGCTGCTGCTATTAAAGCTGAAGTTGAGAAATTACTTCGAGTAGGTTTCATTTATCCAATTCCCTTAACGGATTGGGTATCGAATATTGTTCCCATTAACAAAAAGCAAGGACTGATAAGAATATGTATCGATTATAGGGATATTAATCGAGCTTGTCCTAAAGACAATTACCCAACCCCCTATATCGATCAAATCATTGATGATTGTGCCGATAGTGAAATTTTCTCCTTTATGGATGGTTTTTCCGGTTACAATCAAATCAACATACTCCCTGTTGATCAACCAAAAACGACTTTCATTTGTCCATGGGGGACATTTGCTTATTGCAAATTACCTTTTGGATTAAAGAACACTAGAGCAACTTTTCAAAGAGCTATGTCTTACGTGTTTCATGACATCAAGCACATTGTGCAGCCCTATCTCGATGATTTACCTACCCATTCATTACGTAGAGCTGATCATCTCACTCATTTATGAGCAATCTTTATGAGATGTAGGCATTATCGAATTAGGTTGAATCCACACAAATGTGTTTTCTGTATAGAAATGGGTCATTTACTGGGATTCGTTGTTTCAAAAGCCGGCATTCGTGTCGATCCCTCGAAGGTTGAAGCTATTATCAAATTGCCTCCTCCTTCGACTCTTCGCCAACTCCAAAGTTTGCAAGGGAAAGCAAACTTTTTACGTCGTTTCATTCCTAACTACACCGAGATAACAAAGGGTTTTACTAGGTTGTTGAAATAGAATACTCCATTCTTTTGGGATGAGATAGCTGAAAAATCTTTTGATGCACTCAAAAACACGTTAACCCATGCATCGTTATTGCATCCTCCCAACTACAACCATGATTACTTCCTGTACCTCGCCGCTTCTCATTCCACCATCGGGATGGTTTTAGTTCAGGAAGATGAATTCAATAGTGAACATGTGATTTACTATCTTAGTCGAACTCTAAATCCAACTGAGCTTAAATATTCGCATGTGGAGAAATTGGCCTTGGCAGCTGTTCAAGCTGTCCAAAGATTTCGTCATTACATCTTACTACGCAAAACTACCGTAATTTCTAACTGTAACCCTATGATCTATATTTTGACCAAACAATTGCTAGGGGGCAAGTATTCCAAATGGATTGTTATCCTACAGGAATTTGACTTGGAATTTGAAAAATCCAAGGCAAAGAAATCTTTGGTATTTGCGGAACTGATGTGTGATTTCCTGCGTGCTGATACTGAAACTGTGGCGGAAGAGCCCATTGCAGACAAGTCCTTGTTTCTTATCAGTACTCTTGATCCATGGTATTGAGATATCATAGTTTATCTCCAAACCCAATATTTTCGGCCCGAAATTTCACGATCTCAGCGCCGGAAAATATGTTTTCAATCCCAACAATACAAAATTATTGGAGATACACTCTATCGTCGTGGGGTAGATTCGGTTTTCCGACGTTGTTTAACTCATGAAGAAGATGAAAAGGTTCTAAATGACTGTCACTCTACAGCATGTGGCGGTCATATGTCTGGGTATGCCACAGCCCAAAAGATATTATGCGCTGGTTATTTCTAGTTGTCTTTATTTAAAGATTGTATCTATGCGGTCCGAAAATGCCACAATTGTCAAATTTTTGATCGAAAGATGTGTGCTCCACCTGCTCCTCTCCACCCTATAATTGCCGTTGGCCCTTTTGCAAAGTGGGGTATCGACTTTATTACATGTAACCCTCACTCGGCCGGGGGGCATGCGTATATCATCCTTGCGGTAGATTATTTTACTAAGTGGGCCGAGGCGATGCCTACATTTTCGGCAAATGGCAAAACTGCTGCAATTTTCATTTTCAATCATATAATTACTAGATTCGGTGTTCCTCAAGCGATTATTACCGATCATGGGAGTCATTTTCGAAACATCATGATGACTGAACTAATAGATCAACTTGGCCTGCGTCACGATAGTTCTACTCCATATTACCCACAGGTTAATGGTCTGGTTGAAGCTATCAAAAAACTTCTAGTCATTATGATCTGACGAATCATTGGCATTCATAGGTCGAATTGGCATAACATGTTATTTTCAGCACTTTGGGTGTATCAAACCTCAGTAAAAACATCAACTGGTTTCACTCCTTTTCAACTGGTTTACAGTTTGGAAGCTGTGTTACCCATTGAATGCAAAATTCCGTCATTGCAAATAGCCATAGAATTACTCCCAGCCACTTCCGAAGAGGAGAAACGTTTGTTGTACTTAGCTCAGCTAGATGAGAATCGACGTGATGCTGCATTAGCAATCGAAACTCATGCCAAACGAATTAAAGCTCAGTACGATCGAAATGTTACACCTCGTAATTTTTTGGAAGGAGACCTAGTCTTACTATACGATCAAGCAAACGATAAGCTAGGGGCTGGAAAATTTGTACCTATGTGGCATGGTCCTTATGTTGTTAAGCGAAAGCTGGCAAAAGGGGCCTATGAATTGGTAGATTTTGACGGTGTCTCTTTGGGTAAACCCAGAAATGGTCTTTATCTGAAGAGATATTATGCTTAAATCTAGGTGTGGAGATTTTAGTTAGATTAGTTTCTTTCTAGTTGGTGTGTTTTAGATTAGAGAAGTGTGCTTAGTCTAGAGAGTGTTTTATCATTATTCCTGCTTATCTTGATTTTACTCTTGATATTGCAGATGTCGACGTCTCTTCAAACATACATTGGTTTCGTTGATGGTGCTTGTCGTAATACACGAAACATTTCTTCTGCAGCTTGGGTTATCTATTCACCCTCTGATGAGTTGGTATCTATGCATGAGGTAAGCCTCGGTCAAACAATGAACAACATTGCAGAATATAGTGCAGTGATTGAGTTATTATCTGAATCCATTTCATTTGGGATTCGGAGTTTGATTGTTAGGTTAGATTTTGAACTCGTTGTATTGCAACTTAATAGAGTTTATGCCATTAGAAATCCAGTGTTATTAAGATTATTTTTGAGAGTTCGTCTCTTGGAACGTGAATTTGACTATATTGAATATCAGCATATTCCAAGATATTTAAATACATTAGCAAACACAATTGCTTCTCGAATGTTAAATAGACATTTGCAATAATCAAACAGTAAACTTAAAAACATTCCATAACATGTTATACAAGATAGCCAGTAATAGTGATATAGCATAGCATAGAAGTGTGTCAAATATACATCGTCTTCGATCATAGGATGAAAAACACCTTATGATCGGCAAAAATGATAGTACAAAGAGCAAAAATGTTGTATGAGTCTACAAAGGCGATCATCCTATCACTAGTGATGATCACTGTAAGAAACCACTGCTCGGGCCACCCTACAAAGGAACCTCCTGAAAGGTCCTGGGACCCCAATCACGTAGCACTGTAACTGATCCAGGTGGATATTGGTGGCCACCTGCCAAGTCCACCTGGACCCCCACCATTGTCTTTCTCAGCATTTACAGTTTCCTTAATTATAGCACAACTTACTATTTTTAGCAGTTTTTCGGGTCCTGAACTTCCGGAGCCGTTTTGAGGCCCTAAACGACGTTTTTTGGGGAATTCGGGGGCTATTGTAGTGCTTGGATAGATATTTCTAATGAGCTATTGTACGAGTCAAACGGAGATCGTATGCCAAAGTTACGACCCCGGGAAGTTGATGTACCAATTTACCCCAAACGGGGCCCACAATTTGGCGTTTCATCTCCTAGGGTTAGGTTTTGGAATGTTAAGGGTTTTCCATTGTTTCTCAACAATAAATAGGCCTTCGAGCCTCATTGTAACACAGTTTAGAGGCATGTAGCCACCACATCTCTTCTCAGAGATAAGCTACCATCGCCCTAGCTGGTTTATTTCCATTTCTGGTTGTAAGCATATTTCAGTATTTTCCATTAATGAAATGAAGTATTATTTCCGCTGAATCTTTGTGTATATGGTTATCTCTGTAATTTGTTGCGTTCTTGTTTAAATCCGGATCAGTGGTATCAGAGCGGTCTGCTTTTTCTCTGTTTTTCTTTGCATGTCCCCAACAAGGTCGGGATATAAGGAGTTAGGGCTTGAACTGGTTGAACCTTTGTAAGACCAGCCTTGCAAATCCCGACGGCCTCCCATGGCAGATGAGAAGAAAGACGAGGGGGCAGGAGATCCCATCAAAATCTTGCTCGAAGAAGCCCTCGAGCGACAACGGAACGCGATGATGGACAGCTTTGCCCAGATCCTTCAGCGGCTACCCAGAAGCGACGCATCGGCTTCCAGCAGCTACTCTGGAAACGCCACACCCTTTAAGGTACAAGTTAATTTTGAAATCCCCATATTCGAGGGTCAGATAGACGCAAAAGCCGTAGATAAATGGTTAAATCTGCTAGAGGGTTATTTTTCTGTTCATGAATTTTCGAGTCAGGAAAAGATTGTTTTTGCTCTTCTCAAAGCAGCCCCCCACGTCAAGGACTGGTGGGAAACCTACTGTGAGCAGAAGGATGAAAGTACTGGCTCACTATTTTCAGCCGCACCCACCTGGAATTCATTTCGGGATGCCATCAAGGAGCAGTACTACCCTGTTGGAAGCTATGAGGATGAATACATAAAGTGGACCACGCTGCGGCAGGGAAGGGACCAAGACGTGCCGGAGTTCACCAATCTTTTCCATACCCTTCGCACAAAGTTGGGTATCAAGGATTCGGAGCAACATTTGATACTCAAATACCGTGGCTGCCTGCACAAGTACATCCAGGAAGAAATACAATTCCTGAACATCTCCTCGCTCGGCGCAGCATACCGATATGCCGTCAAGGTCGAGCAGAAGTTTAAACAAAAGAAGCGAGACTTTGGATCTGCGAATCCAAAGCAGGGGAAAGGTGCCCCTAAACCACAGAACAAAGGACAAAGCCAAGGCGGGACAGCCCAAGACAACCAGCCAAAGCTGCAAGCAAAGAACAACGCCACGAAGCCGAGAAAGGACACTGGAAAATGGTGTGAGTTCCATAAGAGCTCCACTCACAACACAAGTGAGTGTCGGGCCAAGCAGTCACTGGTGGCTGAGCTAAAGGTTTCAGAATCAGATGCATGTTCCGACTCTGAGTCAGAACCCGATAAGGGGAATGAAAAAGGGAAGCAGATCATTGATGCGGATCCCAACGCCACTGTTGCTACCGCCAAGATCCAGAAAAATGAACCCAAAGATCCAGAGGAGGAGGAACGTCTCTTCCACTCCCAGATGTGGGTAAAGGGCTCCCCGATACAGTTCATTGTTGATAGCGGGAGTCAAAAGAACCTCATTTCGGCAGAGGTCGTGAAGCGGTTGGGCTTACCGACCACAGCACATCCACAACCATACATCATTGGGTGGCTTCACCAAGGACGAGATCTTCGCATGAGCCAGTAGTGTCGCCTTCCATACAACATCAAGCCCTTCACGGATGAGGTATTGTGTGACATTGCTCCCCTTGAAGTTTGTGATGTATTACTAGGACAACCATACTTGTGGAAGCGACATGCTGTGTATGAATCAAGGCCCCGTGCTATTATTATTACATTGGGAAATAAGTTGTATAGGATACCAGAGGTAGCACCACCTACCGCCATCTCTTTGATTACTGCAAAACAATGCAGTAAGATCATTTCCAAAACCAGGAAATTTGTTTTCCTGATGATACGCCCTCAAGGAAAGAAGAAGACAGTGGCTGCGGCATCCAGACGGGGTCCCTCTGCACGACAACTACAGATGGACAAGGTTGTGGAGGAGTACGAGGACATCTTCACCTCCCCTGCAGGGGTTCCTTTGCACTGTCAAGTCAAGCACTCCATCGATCTGACCCCAGGTGCGACGCTACCCAATGGACCAATTTATCGGCGCTCCGTTCTGGAGAACAATGAAATCAAGAGGCAGATTCAGGAGCTCCTGCAGAAAGGTCACATCCGTCCGAGTTCATCGCCTTGTGGGAGCCCGATCGTGTTGGTACAGAAGAAGGATGGGACGTGGAGACTCTGTATTGACTATTGGGCGCTGAACAAGATCACTGTCCGTAATAGGTACCCGATCCCGCGGATTGATGACCTCCTAGACCAACTAAAGGGGGCGAAATATTTCAGCAAGATCGATCTGAAGTCAGGATATCACCAGGTACCAATCGAACCCTCTGATGTGTGGAAGACTGCCTTCAAATCCAAGGAGGGCCTTTTCGAATGGTTGGTTATGCCTTTCGGATTGACGAATGCTCCTGCAACCTTCATGAGGCTAATGGATGACATCTTGCGGCCATTCACCAACTCCTTTGTAGTAGTATACTTGGATGACATTCTGATCTTCAGCCAGAGTTGGGAAGAGCACCTCCACCACATCCGACAGGTTCTCCAAACACTGCGACAACACAAGCTATGTGCCAATTTGGAGAAATGCACTTTTGGCATGACCCAGGTTCAGTATCTGGGATACATCATTGATGAACAGGGGGTGCATGTCGATCCAGCCAAGATCCAAGTCATTCGGGATTGGCCCTATCCAACCACTCTAACAGAGCTCCGCAACTTTCTAGGTCTTGCCAACTTCTACCGCAGGTTTGTGTTGGGGTTTTCTCATATTTCTTGGCCCTTGAGTCAAGTCACCAAGGGAGGGGCGAAAGCAAAATTCTTTTGGTCTGAATCTCAACAGAAGGCATTCATGGAGTTGAAGGATCGCCTCTGCACGGCACCAGTGCTCGCGTTACCAGATTTACAACAACCATTTGAGGTCGAGACAGATGCCTCTGACTATGCTATTGGGGCAGTCCTTACTCAACATGGACATCCAGTGGCATATCACAGTGAAACACTTTCAGACACAGTCCGGAAGTACCCCACTTATGATAAAGAGATGTATTCCATTGTACAGGCCTGCCGACAATGGAAGCATTACATTTTGGGGAAGGAAACAGTCATCCACACAGACCACCGACCCCTGCAGTTCATACAGACCCAAGGGAAATTGCAGAATGATCGCCATCAGAAGTGGTCTACATACCTGCAACAGTTCCACTTGAATATCAAGTATAAGAAGGGCAACACCAATAATGTTGCAGATTGCCTCAGTCGACCACCGATCATGGCGTTAACCATTGTGCTCAACTCTTGTGGGCACAAGACTTCTGATTGGCCACTTCTCTACAAAAGCGACCCAGAATTCGGCCACACATACTAGACACTCTTGGAGGGTCGACATGTTCCAGATTTTCACCTCCAGGATGCCCTATTATGCCACCTCAGTCACCTTTGTGTTCCTTCAAGCGAGCGTGCCAAGATGATTTGGGAAGCACACTACAGTCAGGCTGCTGGGCATTTCGGGGTTGAGAAAACAGTGGCAGTACTGCAAAATTATTTCTATTGGCCGAATCTTCGACAGGATGTTGGGAAGTACATCAGATCATGTACTGCCTGTGCCATTGCCAAACCGACCATTAAGAAGCACGGCCTCTATACCCCGTTGCCTACCCCTAGTCGACCTTGGGAATCCATCTCCATGGATTACATGTCAGGCCTTCCTTCCACTAAGCATGGAAATGACTGTGTTTTTGTGGTCGTCGACAGGTTCTCGAAGATGGCCATTATGGTGGCCTGCAAGAAGAATATCACAGCAGAAGCCACTGCTAAACTCTTCTTTGAACGAGTGTGGGTGCACTTTGGGATCCCACAGTCTATCATCTCAGATCGAGACAGTCGGTTTCTCAGCACATTTTGGTCGAGTCTCTGGTCAATGCTGGACACCAAACTCACGAAGTCCACAGCCTTCCATCCTCAAACTGATGGCCAGACAGAGGTTGTCAATAGGATGATTGTGCACATTCTGCGCATGTATAACTCAAAGCATCCACGCACATGGGACGAGAGCCTCCCCTATGTTCAGCACAGCTACAACCGAGCTCTTCACAGCTCCACTGGCCATAGCCCTTTTCAGGTGGGTTTGGGATTCCAGCCACTATGCCCCATTGATGTGGCCATGCCACTTGCAGCTACTCACATAAATTCAGCTCATGTCCAGTCCGAAACAGATAAGGCCACCAGCTTCATTGAGCGCATCCAACATATTCGCCAGCAGGTCCATGACATTCTTGAGAAATCAAATGCCAAGTACAAGCAGCGACATGATCAACATCGGGTGCCACACAAGTTTCAGGTGGGCGACAAAGTCTGGTTGCATTTGCAAAAGGAACGCCTTACTGGAGCCTATCGGAAATTGAGACCACTCCGATATGGTCCTTACACCATTACTAAGGCTATGGGAGACAATGCATTTGAGCTCAGCATTCCTCCACTCCTTGGCCTGCACCTAGTGTTCAATGTGGACCGCCTTCGGCCATACTTTCCACCATTGCTAGACACATCCGACATTGCAGAGCAGCTCAAACCCACAGAATTAAATCCAGATTGCATGGAACAAGCTGCAACTGATCGGATCATGGACACACAGATCAAGAACACTCGCCAACAGAATATCCAACTGTATCGAGTTGTCAAAGTAGGCCAACTCCTTCAGCAGGGCAAGTGGCTCACTAGGGAACAAGTTCAGCAAAAGTTTCCTCATCTCATGGAGGAGCTCAACGCAATGGGGACCATTGCTTCCTAAGGGGGGAGGAATGATCCAGGTGGATATTGGTGGCCACCTGCCAAGTCCACCTGGACCCCCACCATTGTCTTTCTCAGCATTTTCAGTTTCCTTAATTATAGCACAACTTACTATTTTTAGCAGTTTTTCGGGTCCTGAACTTCCGGAGCCGTTTTGAGGCCCTAAACGACGTTTTTTGGGGAATCCGGGGGCAACATGGGTCCATGGAATGGACCGATGTTGCTTGTTCCAACAATGGTAGTGCTCGGATAGATCTTTTTAACGAGCTATTGTACGCGTCAAACGGAGATCGTATGCCAAAGTTACGACCCCGGGAAGTTGATGTACCAATTTACCCCAAATGGGGCCCACAGTTTGGCGTTTCATCTCCTAGGGTTAGGTTTTGGAATGTTAAGGGTTTTCCATTGTTTCTCAACAATAAATAGGCCTTCGAGCCTCATTGTAACACAGTTCAGAGGCATGTAGCCACCACATCTCTTCTCATAGATAAGCTACCATCGCCCTAGCTGGTTTATTTCCATTTCTGGTTGTAAGCATATTTCAGTATTTTCCATTAATGAAATGAAGTATTATTTCCGCTGCATCTTTGTGTATATGGTTATCTCTGTAATTTGTTGCGTTCCTGTTTAAATCCGGATCAATAACCTAATAGGAATATCATCTATGCTAGTCTCTGGAATATCTACTGTCAAACGCTCTAGATGATTTTCCAATTCGGTCAGGGTCTCTGTAGATTCGTCCCGTGGGGCCGGTACTGCTGCAGCTGGGTGTCTCCTCTCATAGGGTCGGAGAGTGGCTGGTCACCGTGGACCCACATCTGCATTTGGAACTTTTTATTATCAGTTTTGGACGATTTAAAAATGAAAAAAAGCTAGTTAAAACTTAGAAAATGTTGAGAATGATTTTACCTGAATCATCCCACTTATCTCCTGGTGGAAGAGTCATGTCTGGGTCACCATGATAATCCATCCCAACATAAGGAAAATCCTGAATCACGAAAAGTTGGTTCTCCAACAAATGAGAATACTCAGGTGGAAATCGAACAACCTCTGAACCCTCCTCAGGATGACAGGCCATAACTGTAACTCAACACATTAGCTTAGGTTCTCGGGGAAGTCCAACTCCAACGGAAAGATGCTGTGGGACCAACATCAGGACCCTCTCTAGACCAAAGATCACAACTAAAAAACCATATCCAAAGTTTTTTAGTTGTCCGTTCTTTGCTCTAGTCAGTTGGCCTTTTACATTCACCAACACAGCTTCGCACTAGTTGAAGATGGTACCTCGATAACAGTCTATTGCCATTCACATTTGGGATCCGGTAGCTACATGCAGTGCTGCGCTCCAGCAGAGTCTGGTGACAGTAAATGCAATCACTTTAAGTTCAGGATGGGAGATAGTTTTGATATCAATCCCTTTGTCCTTTGTTTGGTCATTACAAAACTCTAGTCGGAGACTATCGACAGACTGGCCACCTGGCCTAGTCCCGAATAGAGATAATCGTTCACCTCTTTTAGGCAAACTAGTCAAGAAGTAAATGTCCTCTAGCTCAATTTCGAGCCGGTGGCCACCAATAATGAAACACTGGTCCTGTATATTCCACCTGTCTACCAACCATTGCAAAAAGTATACTTGGGCCCTCATGCCAGGTATGCTCCAGAATTTAAATAGTCCGCATGCTCTCAATGCATCCAATGAGGGTTGATGATTAATTGCGGCAAGGTCCACATCTTCGTGCTCTCGTTCCTGCCAAATGAGCATTGTGTATATCCTACATTGCAAAAATGGTGGATTAGAACATTTTAGTTCAAAATTTTTTTGGGCGGAAATGGAAAAAATTGAAGTTTTAAAACCTATTTCGCGGGGTCTGCACCCACTAGTTAGGGACAGTGCGTAGGTCTGCACTCTTCCCAAGTAGTAGGTGCGGGCCCCTGGCTCTTTCCTTTGTAGGAAAAAGTCGGGGTCCGTAGGTTTTGCATGTTGCGCCTGCGGACCCCCGTGAGCGGTCTTTTAAACTAATTTTTCCCTAAAAATCAAAATGGAAGCCTAAAAACGAAATTCAAACGGTTGAAATGCAAGATTAAAGTGATGTGGATTACCTGGAGCTGACGGTTTTCATTTCCAACGGATGGATTTTCCGCAATCTTCATAGGAAGTTTCTTACCCAAAAGCTCTCTTTTCTCACTCTGAAGTCAAACGGTAAAAATGAATTTACAAAAGCCCTTTTTATAAGCTTTTTTGAATAAATGAATTTTTAATTTGTTTATTTTTCACTTTAAAAAGGTAAATTTTTGATGCATTTTTATTTATTTTAAACAGGTATGAGTAATGTTTGAGTTTTTGTGCAGAATATTGGATTTTTTAGGCAAAATTGATCATTTTCAACAAAAACATTGGAGTCCTCTTTAAGCTCTTTTCTGACTCGTAAAATATGAAAAGATTGCCGAGTTTTTCTTTTTAAGCTCGTTAAAACGGAATTAAAAGGACGGTCCACTTACAGCTCTTTTCTGACCGTATAAACATGAAAAGATTGCCGAGCTTTTGTCGTTTCAAGTTCGATATTGGTTATAAAACGACGTGTCGTTGATCGCTTTTTTACTTTTTCAGATCAGAGACACTAATTATGAAAAGTACTCCTTGATCGTAATGATCAAGCAGTTCTCTCAAGTATTATTTTATACTTTTTCGGGCTTGGGAGACACAAATTTACGAAAAAGGACAACCATGGAGTTTTCTTAAGTTTTTTTTCGAACTCCCTAAAATTGAAAACGTCGAGTTTCTCCTATACTAGACTCGTTAAAATGTAACAGTAAAGGACCTGTTCAATTTTAAACAGAAATGGACCACTTCTTCTTAGGGTTCGAATTTTAAACTAAGTTGGACTTATCCGAAGGATGAGCTTATACCCAAGCAAATGTTATCCTCCTCAAGCTTGTCAAAAATAAAGAGGTACTTGCCAGAAATGGTGGGGGAAAAGAGAGAAAAATGAACCTGTTTGTTATACTTTTTGTTTTAGAAAAGCATTTAACCACTCTTGAACATGACACTTTTTGTTCACCTGGGTTGGGAAATCCTTTGCCTAACAGTTAATCAAACCATATTGAAAGTCTTCAGCTGGTTTCTGGGTATTAGCTTTGGGTCAATTGTCACCAAACCATTTGCAGTGTCGTTATGTGTTCAAGAGGTCAGTTCAAATAAACCATTCATCTGCAAAATATCTGTCATCCATCTTGACCATCCCTGAGTTAGTCCTTGCCAAATATATTTCTTCAAACTTGATCTATGATTTCGTGTTGTGGGCTTGCCTACGACGGATCGCTTTCTATCGACTTCAGCTCATTATCTAGAAAGATAATCTAGAAATTGTCAGTACCTTGGAATCTACATGCCTCAACGGTAGGTTTCTCGCCTTTGACGACAGGTTGCATCATTGACCTTCGATCAAAGGATTCTATGACATGTTCGACATCAGCTCATCTATTCACTTTTGATGGATTGTACTGAGTACTTTGAGAGCCATTGACATTACTAGTGGTTTCTCTCACACTTGTTAACAGTTCACATCATTGACTGGTAATCAAGTGGTTTCTACCATGTTCGACTTCGACACAGTCATTCACATGGATAGAATCGTACTAGTTCGGGAAGCAAAAATCAAGACCCTGGATATAGTTTCCACCATCCAGGCTGCGAGGAACTTTGTTATTCATTATACAGTGGACTATTTATAAACAGATGGCTGCGCCCATACTGTGGCTACATATGTCTATACTTGTGATGTGTTACAAAATAATTCCTATATCAGAGCAGTTTAGTTAGTTCTCTAGTCAATTTTGATCTGAGTATGGGAATGCCCACCTCAGCGATTATATGATCATATATATATATTTTGTATTGAATGTTTTTACAGGTTCCAACTAGGCTGTCCACAGGATGATCCTTGAAATGATAAAGTACTTCACTCTTCTTAGATGACAAATACTATCCTCATCTATTACAGACTTCGCACTTTAGGGGGCAATCTGTTGCACAAAATATTGTCACCATGACATTTTGCAATCAGTGTGAGTCTATCACCACTCATACTTTCCTCCTTTGCAAGTCTTAAACCTCAGTTCTTCATGTCAAGCCTTGAAAAAAAATAGAAAGCCCTTAAAAGTCTCTGAAACTCTGGTTTCACACTTTCTCTTAGCATTACTTGCGGTCCCGCACCTATTGGTCATGTCCCCTGCGTACCTGACCGCTCTGTCTCTGTGTAATGGGTGCGGACCCCTGTAAAAGTCAAAAAGGCGCAAGTACATTCTTAAAAACTCACTTTGGGTTATTTTTGGAAGCTTCTAGAGGGAATCTTGAGGTGGCAAGTTCGCTCCTTTAAGGTTCATGCATCCCATACCTTAAGGAGCTAATCCCTTGATGTGAGGAGCTTATCCCTTTGAAGGAGGACTCTATCCCTTCATAGGTGGACCTGTAACTTCCTTCCTTTGCACTATAAAATGAGGCATTAGGCTGGTTACTGATGAGGTTAAAAGCTGAATATTTTTGAGGTGAAATGCTGTTGGAATTTAGTCTTCCTAATTGAGCTTGAGAGGAGAGATTACATACCTTTTTTGATCTCATTGGGAAGAGTGTGAGGCTTGTCAAAGTAGAGGAGACTCTTGCTTGGACCTTGGGAGGAGTTTGTACAACATCAAGGCACCAGAGGTTGTAAAGTTCTTCTATTTTCAAAGTTAATACAATCAAGTTTATTTTTCTCTATAAGTTGTGTTTTATGGTTTATTTCACGGATTCCTTGATCACCATGATGAATATGATTTATTATATTTGCTATGTAGGTGTTATTTGATGTGTGCTTGTTTGTGATTGCAGGTTCTCAAAAGGAAACTCATTCAGACGGTCGAAGCATGGTTGCCACAAACTAGCGTTGGACTTAAGGTAGGGTCTAAAACACCTCTTGGCTTTTATTTATAAATCACAATATATTTAGAGAAAGGTAGATTTGCTTGTCTTGCTTGTCGCTGGATATCTATTGATACTAGGGAGATCGGTCTTGTCCACAAGAATGATTTATCCGGTCGACAGTGCTGCTTGTAGTGATCAACTAGTAAGCTAATGATTCACTTATAAATAACTCATGCATGTCAGATCTGAGAGATACCCAGTTGATATTGAAGTTTAGGGACAATTTACTATCAGTTGTATAATTATCTGAATTGTACAGGTGGTGCATGTAGTTAGAGGAAGGCCTATGAGGATTGTGCAATTCCAATTGAAGAGTTTCCCTAATTAATAGGGGGCTAATTCCAAATGAAATAGCACAAGGAAATAGGTACTTGGGCAAGCATAAAATTGGTTAAGTATTAGCCCGGGCTTGTCTAGGAAGTTGTGAGACAGATAGAGATAGTGTAGAGGTTGCTCAGGATTGAGAAAAGCATTGCAATCTTCTCATATTTTCTGACTAATGCAATAAATAGATAGCAAGGGTTTTTAGATGTGGCTTTCCCTAGGAAATCATTGTGTAATGTGTTGATTGAATTCTTTCTCTTGTATGCTTCGTGATTTCACGATTGTTTAATTATTTCCATTGATGAGTACAGTAGATTCAAGTCTATTGCTTTAGTAAATTAATTAGTAGTTTGAATCTAGAAGGAATTTCTACATAATGATTATGTAACCATATTTAAATTTAATTAATAAACACATAAAAACTTAATATTTACAATAAACTTACAACCATGTATATTCGACCCCACTTTACCATGGATATTAGTAACTTGTATATAAGCTTTGTTATAATACCATAGGCCAATAACACGACTTATCAATACCACATGCCTAAAAACCATAACTCATTTCACAATCAAACTATTTTATAAATATTTAATTTTATAACATTTTTTAAAATTAAATTTAAAAGTAAAAAGATTATAATCACTTTTGAGGTATATCTAAACCCTCTATTCTCACTATTACTAACAATAAAATATTTCGTGGATATTCCATATATAGATTAAATCAGAGTTTTAATAAAACTAAAAATGAAAATAGTTTTATATATGGAGATGTAAAATTTATATAATATTAATAAGAACAACATAGATCCATTTTAACCAAGAATCTACGCCATGTTGTAGTGGTGTAAATGTTGGTAAACATTTACATGTGGACTCAATTAAAAAATAATAAAAGGTTAAAAGTTATATAGAACTCAATATAGGGGACATGTTGTAGTGTTAGTAAATCACTATAAACATTTAAATGTTGGTTCAATTAATTAAAAAAAATAAAGGTAATAGAATTAATAAAATTCAATTTCTTATATTGTAATTTTGTTTTTCTTAACAAAATTACAAAAAAAAAATAGATAAAAGAAAATCATAATATACATATGGCATTAAAATATATATAACATATAAATACTAGCTATAAATTGAGTAAACTTATAATATTAGATCTAAAACCTTAACTTGTAAATAGGCTTTGTTACAATACCATGGGGCAAGACCACGACTTATCAATACCACATGCCCAAAAACCATATTTCATTTCACAATTAAAATATTTTTAATTTAATTTAATTTTATAATATTTCTTTAATTATATCTAAAAGAGAAAATATTATAATTACTTATGAGATATATCTAAACCCTTAATACTAATAAAAATATTTTTTGTGGATATTCCATAGAGATTAAATCAATATTTTAATAAAATTAAAAGCAAGAATTCTTTTATATATATAGAGATGTGAAATTTATATAATATAAATAAGTGCAGGAGGGTGATGTGTGATTTCTTTCGTGCTCAACATGGAGTTGACATAAAAAAAAATGTCTGCTATAATACAAAATAAAAAATAGATCTACATGTTTGGTAATTTTAATTAAAAGTATTATAAAACATTGACAATTTCATTCTTTCTCTATTGTTGATATCACAACCCAATCTAAAACATTATGGTAAAATTTGTTTACTCTCACTCTTAGTCACAAATACAATATTTCAAAGTAGTAACATAGTTTTATATTAATATTAAAAGGAGATAAAGTAATTAAAAATAAAAGAACATCACTTTTCGTTGAATATATATATATATATATATATATGATGATGATGATGATGATTAACGTCCACTAAGACCAATGTGGTCTACCGAACCTCAAGAAAAGAGAGTCTAATTGTCATTCTTCAAAATCTTGTTTCTATGATCAAAGAGTAGGGAAAGAAGCATTCCAAGATTGGTATAGTTGGGTTGTCATAATAAGTCAACAAGATTAGAAGTGTGGCTGATGATAGGGAATTGAGAGTGGATTTGGGCAAGAGCCGGGCAGTCTAAAAGGAAGTGTTTTATTCTATCTTCCCAGGGAGTCTTGGGAGTAGACCAACGCCCGGTCTCACTCCGAAGCTCATGAGAGTTAGTTCTAATCCTAGCAATGCTCATTTTCTTCTTAGTGCTAGTCAACATAGAGAGAGATAATTATGGTTATTTGAATATGCAAGTTTGAATATCCATGTTAATGTCCAGGAAGAAGTAATAAAAAGTAACATAATTCAGTTACTTCTTATAAAAAATGAAGATGTGTAATTCATTCCCTTGTTAATATAAAAAATTATATGTGGCATAAAAAATTTATTATTGATAATATAAATATTTAATGTGGGTTATAAATAAAATATTTCCCTATGCAAGGTTAAGTAATATTGACATATATTTAAAACTATATTAATAATGTGCTCCATAAATAAAATATTTTAAAGTCCATATTAGTAGAATACTTCAATTATGTTTATGCATATATAAAGAAATTTAAAGAAAAAATCAATCTTATAGTTAAAACATTTAAAATAGTCTTACTATTTTACATTTTGGTAATTTTTCAAGTATATTTAAACGTCAATTTAGTCTAAAATCTAACGAAGATTTGTTGAAATTGTAAATTTAAGTTGTGTGTGTGTGTATATATATATATATATATATATATAGAGAGAGAGAGAGAGAGAGAGAGAGAGAGAGAGAGAGAGAGAGAGAGAGAGAGAGAGTCTCTTGGTTAATGTGTACGTCTCTCTCTCTCTCTCTCTCTCTCTCTCTCTCTCTCTATACACACACACACACACATTTTAACTATGAGAGGGATTAAATATATTGAGGTGCAAACTCTTTTTCAAGTTTTGCTCTTTAAAAGAGGTTTGCATGTTAAGATATTTGATCCTTCTCGCGGTATGGTAGATCTATGGTTAAGATGGATATATACTTGTATTATTAAGAACCAACATAAGTCCATCTTAACTAAGAATCTACCAGGCAATGAGATGAACCAAATATCTAGAGGTGGAAACCTTTTGTAACATACCCCCTACTATCCTTAGTCCCTACTAAGGGTAGAAGGAGACAATTACTATGTTGACCTAAGCTCCAAAGTCTAGTTATGGAAATGGGGTCTAAAATTTTCAAACTTTTTCAAACTCTTCAAAGTCCCAAACAAGCAATGGCATTGTGTTCGTCTCATCGATATAAATTTTACGTCAATTGGGTTCCATGATCAAAACTTATGGTTTCCAAAAGTTTTCATTGATAAATCCTGCCACCTCACCTTATTATGCCATTTGGCACC
Source organism: Pinus tabuliformis (assembly GCA_031772625.1). Lineage (NCBI taxonomy): Eukaryota > Viridiplantae > Streptophyta > Pinopsida > Pinales > Pinaceae > Pinus > Pinus tabuliformis. The sequence continues at coordinate 2,007,870,909 of CM062816.1, forward strand.
CATGTAATGCCCATGTGGCATGCTACCCCACTGCCATGTCATAGTAAGGAAGTCACAAACTAGTGGCATGCCAATATGGCATGTTGTCTACCCACGTGGATTATGCCACACCTCAACATGTGGGTGCATTTATATAGTATGAACGGGGGATACACTATTCCCATTCCAACCATAATATAATATAGTTTGCATATTTAATTTAATGTGGGTCCCGCCCCCACTCAATCCAATGGTGGAGGTATACACAACAAATCAAAGGCACGGGTGGTGCAATGCGAAATTCCCCTCTTTACCATGTCACACGGTGGGGTGGGTCCGCATTCCTGGTTCTTCATTTGACAACCTCCATCCTCGTGATGTCACCCCGACTGATTTGTCGATGGAGGTTTAGTGTGGAACACCACCCCCCCCCACCCCCACCCCCACCCCCCCTCCTCGCTTATATCAGGGGGGTCCACATTTCATATGCGTCGTCTGATCAATGGCCCACCATATCCGTTGATCTACGCCAATGCTTGGGGTCCTAGACCTTGGTCCCGACTCCTGGACATATAGCCCCTTTTCTGAAAAGCTTTTGAATTTTCAGCTCGTCGTGCTAACACATATGTATATGGACATATAATTATAATTGAACCTTTGTCCAAGCATCCCATTTAGCCTAGCCTCTAGCCCTCATTAGAGAAATTTTGAGGTCTAAAATGGACCTATTAAGCAATATTATAAATTAATAGTGGAAATAATAAATAATATTGTATTACCTCATCAAATTTTGGAGGAAAAAAATAAAAACTACTTTTTCAACTCGTATATTCAAATTATCTCCCCATAGATTTACTCAAATTTTGAATGGTTGCACTCGTTGGGTGCAAAATTTAATTCTTCATCCAAAGAGTACCCATGTTGCATACTTCGATGAACCCTCCTACATAGAAAATGATAATTACATGAAAAAACGTGATTGCAATCACTTTTTTTCATGTATTTCTCATTTTATGTGTAGCAGGGTCAATCGAAAGTATGAAACATGGGTACTTCTTGGATGATGAATTAAATTATGCATCCAATGAGTGCTCCTGCTTGAAATTTGAGTAAAACTATGGGGCAATCAGTTGAAAATATGAGTTGAACAAGTGGTTTTTTATTTTATTTTTTTATATTTTTATATTTTTACCTTTTTACTTCAAAAATGGTGAATCATCCCCCATGGTTGACATCATCATATTGAATCCTATTGGTTCTTATAAAGTTGATTTTGGTTGTACATTTTTGTTTTGAGGCCCATTTTTTACCTCAAAATTTATCTAATGTTCGCGAGGTCACATTCACCTCATTGGGATGCTTCCCTCTGTTATGCCATTATGGCTTAGCACGTCACTAGAGCCAAGGGCCCCAACAATGAGAGGATCGAGGTAGGCCTCTCCACAAGGAACCACAGAGGTCTTGACCTCCTGACTGCAAAATAATTGACTAGTACCTGGGCTCGAACCACCTGATTCATAACTGAGCCTCGACCAGTAGTCGAGCCACTTGGTACTCGATGAATCCTCCTACATGGAAAATGAGAATTACATGAAAAAACGTGATTGCAATCACTTTTTTTCATGTATTTCTCATTTTATGTGTAGCAGGGTCAATCGAAAGTATGAAACATGGGTACTTCTTGGATGATGAATTAAAGTATGCATCCAATGAGTGCTCCTACTTGAAATTTGAGTAAAACTATGGGGCGATAAGTTGAAAATACGAGTTGAACAAGTGGTTTTTTCTTTTTTTATTATTTTATCTTTTTACCTTTTTACTTCAAAAATGGTGAATCATCCCCCATGGTTGACATCATCATATTGAATCCTATTGGTTCTTATAAAGTTGATTTTGGTTGTATATTTTTGTTTTGAGGCTGGTTTTTTACCTCAAAATTTATCTAATGTTCGCGAGGTCACATGCACCCCATTGGGATGCTTTTCTCTATTATGCCATTGTGGCTTAGCACATCACTAGAGCCAAGGGCCCCAACAATGAGAGGGTTGAGGTAGGCCTCTCCACAAGGAATCATAGAGGTCTCGACCTCCTGACTGCAAAAGAACTGACTAGTACCTAGGCCCAGACCACCTGATTCATAACTGAGCCTCGACCAGTAGTCGAGCCACTCAGTACTCGATGAACCCTCCTAGATGGAAAATGAGAATTACATGAAAAAACGTGATTGCAATCACTTTTTTTCATGTATTTCTCATTTTACGTGTAGCAGGGTCAATCAAAAGTATGAAACATGGGTACTTCTTGGATGATGAATTAAATTATGCATCCAATGAGTGCTCCTGCTTGAAATTTGAGTAAAACTATGTGGTGATAAGTAGAAAATACGAGTTGAACAAGTGGTTTTTTATTTTTTTATTTTTTTATCTTTTTACCCTTTTACTTCAAAAAATGGTGAATCATCCCCCATGGTTGACATCATCATATTGAATCCTATTGGTTCTTATAAAGTTGATTTTGGTTGTACATTTTTGTTTTGAGGCCCATTTTTTACCTCAAAATTTATCTAATGTTCACGAGGTCACATGCACCCCATTGGGATGCTTCTCTCTGTTATGCCATTGTGGTTTAGCATGTCACTAGAGCCAAGGGCCCCAACAATGAGAGGGTCGAGGTAGGCCTCTCCATAAGGAACCATAGAGGTCCCGACCTCCTGACTGCAAAATAACTGGCTAGTACCTGGGCCCGGACCACCTGATTCATAACTGAGCCTCGACCAGCAGTTGAGCCACTTGGTACTCGATTGAAAAACACTTACAAATTTGCCCACTAGACCAACTTGTCGACACCCGACCTGTGTTTCCTCACGACAAACCTTCTATCTATTTTATGGGCATTTTACACTCAGAAAATTTTCATGATTTCTCTCAACTTTCGCTGAGGCCTGAACTTGAGAGAAATTGTGAATCTTTTCTAATTGTAAAATTCCCACAAATTATATATATATATATATATATATATATATATATATATATATATATTACACACTATCTCTTTTGAGCTTTATACTTGAGTTCAATACCCGAGTTCAATACCCAACAATAATTCTAATAAACATAATGAGGGCTACCATTAGAGATCATTAAGATGCAGGAATTCCAACAACAACAGAGATGGACCCACCTCTTATACTTAGGAAATTTGATAGACCTTTAGCTCAGACTTAAACAAATGAATTAACCATTCCTTAGCAAACACATAGAGATCATCATTATAGGAATTGCATTCCTTAGCATTGACATATACATTTTACCATTTCCTAGAAAATAAACCGAATATCAACACTCCATATTCCTACAATATTTATATATGTATATAAGTAGATAAAGGCATTAATTGGTTTGCGATAAATCAACAGCCTTTCTCCAATGAATGCATCCATTTCACATGCCAAGGAGCAACCAGTGAAACAAAGAGTCCATAGATTTCTTGCAACAAAGCTCTATGCAGGCTTCAACTCAACAATATATAAAGCAGCAGGAATTCTTCATCACATCACATAGGCATACGTATTCCTCATTAGGGTAGGAATTCCTCATCATAGACACACATTTTACAAATAACAAGGAGCACTCATGCACATTTCCATTGTAATCAAACACATAAAAATATAGAAAGGCAACTTATCTTATGTTTAGAATCTTCACAACTGAGATGGGGACTTTAACTCTCCAACCAACCTTAGATTAGTTGCAACCAAACTTACTTGCAGCTGTCACCCCCGGGCTAGATTTTAGAGCTTGAGGGAGAGTGCTCAAAGGATCTCTTACTTAACACCACTGGGAGTCCAAATATTCACCCATCTCCACCCAATAACCACTGCTTGATACCTAGTGCCTCTACTTGAAATCATAAGTCTAAAGGCCACTAAAACCCTGTACTCAGTAGTCTGAAGGGAATTTTCTTGTTGTTGTTCACTTCAACAACTTGTCTACACTGCTCTCAGCCTCTTGGAAGTTGTTGCTTCCCCTTGCTCTCAAACACCTTCCTTCACCGTATGAATGATTGAAAGCCTCCTGAGAGAGATGTTTCATTGATCAGACGACACATATGAAAGGTAGACCCCCCTGATGTAAGAAGGGAGGAGGAGGGAGTCCACACTAAACCTCTGTTGATGGATCATTTATGGTGATTTCACAAGGATGAAGGCCATCAAATTAAGATGATGGAACCATGTTCTAGAACCAAGAATGTGAACCCCCCCACCCCGTGATGTGGCTAAGAGGGGGGGTTCATATTTCACCCCTGTCATTGATTTGCGGTGTACACCTATGCCATTGGAATGAGTGGGGGGAGGACCCACATTAAAGTAAATACGTTGAGCATATTAAATTATCATTGGTATGGGAATAATTCACCCCATGTTCATGCTATAGGTATGCACCCACATGTCGAGTTGTCACATAAGCCATGTGGGTAAAGGGTGATGCGACATGCCATATTTACATGCCACTGGGTTGTAACTTCACTACTATGACATGGCACTGGGGTAGCATGCCATGCGGGCACCACATGGGTGCCACGTGGCATGAGAAGATGAGGTGGTAGGATTTATTAATGGAAACTTTGGGAAGTCATAATTTTTTTATTATCATGGAACCCGATTGAGACAAAATTTATATTGATGGAAAGGTCTTGACGAGACAAACATAATGGTGTTGTTTGTTTTGTACTTTAAAGAGTTTGAAAAAGGTCGAAAATTTTAGACCCCATTTCCATAACTGGACTTTTGAGGTTGCATCTACATAGTAATTTCCTCCTTCAACCCTTAGTAGGGGCTACAGATATTATGGGGTGTGTTACAGAGTGGTACCAGAGCTTCAGAGTTCAACGCTTGGATTGGATGGGCTCTATCACAAAAGAAATGTAGATAAAGGTTCAACCCTAGACCTTTGGACAAGTGGTGTATTTTTACATGCTTGGGATGAATGAGCATGTGAATGCTTATATGATATGAGGGATTTTGGGGAAATCCCTGTGTTGCTTGTGTTGCATAACATAGTTTGTGTCTGTTGATTACACACACACACACACATATATGTATGCATGTATGTATTTATGTATGCTGAATAGATGGGAGAATCCCATGGTTTATATATTATATGATAGAGAACCTCGATGGATTAGAGGTATAATGTTTGTGAGTCTATTAGAGAGTCAAGTGGTTTGATAAATGCTTGTTGTAGGTGTTGGTTATAGCACTATGATCATGGATTGTATGTTGATTGTTTGCATGTGCAAGTGAATGTTGGGTGTAGCATTGTAATGGAATGGTTATGTGTTAACTTAAGATTTCATGTAGGTCCTATGATGCATTTTGTAAATGTGAAAATTATAAGGATGATAGATGTTAATGTGACATATGGTTTCCTAACTGACCCCCTTGAGATTGCAGATGCCATGACTGGTGGTCTCAGTAAAGAGGTTGATTTTAATTATGTTGTTGATCTAGATTAAAGACTGAATTCTAAAATTTGTGATGGCATGATGGTAACATGTTGATATGTGTATATGTATTCTAAATTTCGAATCCAAGTTAATGTTTATGATTAAAATTGTGTCCTGGTTTGAGACATGTGGCTAATAACAATTTAAGGGCATGTGAACAACTACAAGGTAATGTGCTTATCTTAGCATGGAAATATGGAAGTTGGTATAATTATTATATTTCCTTAATACACTAATAGTTGAGTGTATGTGGCAACATATAGGCCAATTCAGCGGCAACAAAAGAAAAGACATGGCCAATGAATTTCATCATGGACAGAAAAGGGGAAACTCCCATAACGTAGCAAGTACAATCAAGAAATTGAAGGTTGAACTAAGGAACTGTAAGGAACCGATTAAGAATATTGTTAGGAAGCAACGAGGGTTAGCCAAGGTGGACCCAATGTTGCAAAAACATATGCAGGAGTTGACACAACGAGCTTTATCCTTAAAAGGGGAACAACATGTTGATAGAAAGAGGCCCTGTAAGAAGGAAAAGAAGCCCATCATATGTTAGTTCTATGGAAGGGGAGCATGTAAAAAGGGATTGCCCCCACAGGAAGAAAAATAAGGAAAGAAGTCCCCATGAACCACGGGGACATGAATATGAAATGCAAAACATTGGGAAGGAGGAGGATGCATTCCCTCAAGCTCCTTTATATATGCAAATATATCGAAAGACTTCCCTGTGAACTATTTGAAGGGGAGTGAGAATTTAAGGTCATTGTGATCTTTGGAAATAATCATTGACTGATTGTTTTATGCAAATATATATACAAATATATGCATTTGTATGTTGGATGAGAGCACCATGAATGTTGACTCAAGGGGATTGAGTTGATTTTTTGGAAACTTTAAATACTTACATGTTATGATTTTAACTATTGGCTTCATGATCTCTTTTATTTTCTTTGACTGCTAACTTGAGCATGGCCATGCTACTTGTTTTGTGATTTTATTATCATTGTTATGAATATTTTGTCTTGTTATTGTTTCCCTCGTATCTTTTTTATTTATCTTCCTTTTGTTTTCATGCTTTGGGGCCTTGGGGAAGATCTGTTGGGTGTGGTAGAGAGGTTGGGAAGCTCTGGTAAGAGAGATCTGAGGAGGACCAATGAAAAACACGAATTGAGAGAGGTTCAACACATGAATAAAGAGCATGAATGAAAACACAAGGAAGGTTGGAAAAGGGGCAGAATGAATTTGGCATGAATGAGAACATGTTGATATTGGGAAAATGGGCTAGAAAAATTCCATCACTATAATACCTTGGAGATTTTTTTTTCTGAAACATGACATCAAGAATAAATGAGGAAATGTGGGTGGTTGGAAATTGCTTGTGCAATCAATGTTAACGGAAACAACTGAAAGTGTTGTACTTACAACAAAACAAATTTGAAAAGTGAGGTAAAAGGGGAGGAATTATAGAAATGGAATTCCTTGACTAATGTATGATCTGCTTATATACAGAGGGGTTATCTAAACCTTCATTTTATTTGACATAAGTCAATATATGTTATGTCCACAATTAAGTGGACAACGATATGACAACCGAGTGGGTTGGTTGGGTCCATGAAATAATGGACAATGACATTGCACAGAGGAATTATTCCCGACCTTGATCTTATTGTATATATGATTATGTACTCATGATCATGCTGACGAATACCATTGTGATTGACAAATTTTGTGAGGAGTCATTCTTGTGGAAGAATTATGACTTGTATTTATTTAATGTAAGGATGACATGAGAAGTTGTCCAACACAATTCTTGGTTGTGTCAGAATCAATTGGGAAAGAAGTAGCCCTGAATGATTTATGATGTAATATCATGTGATTATAATTCTTATGTTTGTGACTATGTTTACATAATGAACATGAAATGTTGAAGGCTATGACAACATGCCTATTATCTATAAATTGGATCCTTGGTTAAAATATGAGGCATGTATGTTACCATTACAATACATACGTGTAGATCACTCGAGATTGGGGGTTTCCAAAGCCTCAGAGTTGTGATGGGAGGTGTGATGACCTGAGAATGATGACTTGTATTTATTTAATGTGAGTAAGGATGACATGAGAAGTTGTCCGACGTGATTCTTGGTTGTGTGGGAATCAATTGGGAAAGAAGTAGCCCTGAATGATTTATGATGTAATATCATGTGATTATAATTCTTATGTTTGTGACTATGTTTACATAGTGAACAAGAAATGTTGAAGGCTATGACAACATGCCTATTAGCTATAAATTGGATCCTTGGTTAAAATATGAGGCACATATGTTACCATTACAATACATACAAGTAGATCACTTGGGATTGGGGGTTTCCAAAGCCTCAGATTAGTGATGGGAAGTGTGATGACATGGAAGTCATGGTGATGTGTAAATTGTGCCATGTGTATTTGTGTGTATTGCTGTGTTGTGTGTAACATGTATATGTTTGTGTGTGTGTGTGTGTGTGTGCATTGTTTTGTATATTGTGTATACATGCATGTGTTGTGTAATGTATGGGGACAGATAGATATGGGACTGTATAGACCTTTGTGTTGTGTAATGTGGAACGTGTGATGAAAAAAGAGTTGTGATGGGAGGTGTGATGGTAAATATTATTTATGTCAATAGAAACTACTGAGATTGGTAGTGGCCACACTTGTAAGGAAGCGAGTGAGAGGGGGCGACTTAATTATTTTATACATATACATATCCATCATTGGGTGCTTGCCGATCTCGACAATAGATCTGGTGTGTGTAAGTCGAAGAGAAGAGAAAATAAAAGAAGACATTGGATGCTTTCCAGGGTTTACAACCTATCCAATGTGTGTAGAGGTCCAAGAGAAGAGAATAGAAGACACTGGATGCTTGCTAGGTTTGGAAATCGATCTAGTTTGTGTACAAGGTCGAAGAGAAGAGAAGGCCATTGGATGCTTGTTGGGTTTGACAACCGATCCAGTGTGTGTGAAAAAAGAAGCAAACAACAATTCAAAGATAAGTATCAATATATCATTTTATTTATGAATTTTTAAATTATGAACATGATTTGATATTTGATTTATTATGATGTGATCTATGAACTAATTTTATTAATTGTGATAGGAAGAAAAATGGAAAAAAATTGCAAAAGTTCACTTCATGGATAAGCTACTAATGAGGTGTGATTTAATTTATTGCAATTCCCTTATGCTGATTCTCATGGAGGTTTGTGTGTAGAAATTCCTTGTAGATTCAAACTGCAGATTGTAATATGCTAAAATAATTCACTTGAATCTACTCTACTCTTTAGCGGAAACAATAAATGATCGATGAAATCATGAAGCATAAAAGAGAAAGAATTCAATCACACATAACACAATAATTTTCTAGGGAAAGCCACAACAAAAAACCCCTGGTATTTGTATATAGAATTATTCAGAAAATATGAGAAGATTACAATACTTTGCTCAAGCTTGAGCAACCTCTGCACTATCTCAATATATCTCACCGCTTCACAGACAAGCTCAAGCCAATACTTAGTCTATAATGCTGCCTGCCAAGCTCCTATTTTATTGCGTGATTTCCTAGGGAATTAGCCCATATTTAATTTGGAAATTCCATAAATTATGAATTGTGCAATCCTTATAGGCCTTCCTCTAATTGCATGCACCACCTGTACAATTCAGATGATTATACAACTGATAGTACACTGTCCTTGAACTCCAATCTCAACTGGGTCTTTCTCTGATCTGACATGCATGAGTTAATTATGAGTGAATCTTCAGTTTACTAGTTGATCAGTGCTGGTTACACCCCACTACTGGATCTCACACTTTTTCCTCCATTAGTTAGAACTAGTTTAACTGAATTAAATAACTACAACTCAAAATAAACTCAACAGGGCTCCTAAAAAGTAGGAGACACTCTACATGACTCAAGTTGGACCCTCAACTTGAATTAACTTAGGCAACTAATTCAAATTAACTTAGTTAACTATTACAAGTTATCATGAGATGTGGAATTACTATTAAATTCCTAATTTAATTCAAAGACAAAAATAAATTAGAATTTTCTTGTTGCATTTTCAACATTGTGTGCCATGTTGTGGGAAAGCATGAAAATTTCCCAATTTGGGTGAATAGACTTGGATGTAAGGAAAATAACAATGACATAACGACATTAGAGTATACAGTAGCACACTAGTTAAATGTTCAAAATAGGGCCATTGTGGAACAATGGCACCCAATATGTCCATTGATTTCCATGAATCATGATATGAACAACATGAAAGTATTGAGGCAGGAATTTGCCTTGGTTTTGAAACTCTTCCAGTGCGACGAAATCTTGCCAAGGAATGGATCTCCTAAGGAAATAAGAAGCAGTTCCTAAACTTGGAAGGTGAGTGACTACATGGAAGAGGCAACCAAATCACCCAAGGGATAAAGAAGGGGATGCCAAAAAATAAATTGGTTTTGAAGGGTCATGAGCATGGATGATTAGAATCATAAACAAATCGAGGGTGTTCCAGGAAGAAATGGGTTGAGAACTGCTCATTGAAGGAACAAGGAGCACAAAGAATAACAACGTTGGATATTGGAAGCAAGAATCACTCCATGAAGAAGGAAATCTATCAAGTTGAATTGATGAGGCAAGGGCACCAAGAAACTGCAAAAGAGAAAAGTGGATGGCCAAATGAAAAATTTCCATGCTTATTTAGTTGTTGGGTGAGAAACTGTATATGCAAATTGTAATTGTAATTTGAGCTATAATTATAAAACTCCAAATAGTTATATATTTAAATGGTGTTCATGATTAGAACACTGAGGATGGTGTTCCTCCAAGGGGAAGGGTTTGTGATAACCCCTTTGGGAAAATTCCCCTACTATAAAAATTGTAATAAGACTGTAAATAAAAATACAAATTGCTGAGATGGGACATGAATTTCAGAGCTTGGGGAGCGAGAATTGGGATTAATAGAAAATCTGATTGTTTAAGTAGCAACCATGGGAAGCTTCCAAATGTGCTCAAAAGGATAGGTAGATTAAATTGGCCAGCAGGAACAAGGACAAAAAACATGCCTCTTTACAAATAGTTACAAGTAATACGTGGCAAGAAAAGCAAAGAGGAGGTGGAAACACTATTGAAGAGTCACTTCATGGGTTGATCTAGAATTTATCCAGGATAAAGAATGAAAGGTATTACAGAATCATGTGCATGGATGTGCCTATGTTACTTATGCAACAGATCGATAAGATTGCTAGAATACATAGACACTGAGGTAATTAGAGAAAACATAACAGTTAAACATGTAAACAAAACAAATTCAATAAGGAGTTCACCCAATGCTCCTGGGCTACATCTGCTGGTCCAGCCTTTCAGTGGTGGCATCTCTATTATGTTTTCAAGCAGAGTTTTTACAACAGTGAACTCGATTCAAGACTCACTAAACAGAATGAAGTCAGTAGCAATGGAGTGCACAGACTCTCCTTATTGAAACTCGACCTCTGAGGGTCATAGTAGTATGACAGGCCTATGCCGATGAGTTTGCTTGAACCTCTCAAGCCTTCAGTGGAGTACACAGACTCTTTGACTCTCTCTGGCTCTGTCTAGCTCGATGCTACCTTCAGGTCAGCTCGGCTTCTACTCTCTGTTCTCTGCTATTAGCTTTCTGCGTCTCTTCGCTGTCTGCCTCTGTGTTCTGCTTCTGTCAGTTCATGGCTTTAAAGCTAGTTTGTTCTTTGACTACTCATTTTCACTTCCTGGCCTTCGGGTTTCATTTCCTCTATCCGTTTGAATTCCTCTACTTTGTGTCATCACCATTGGGTAACGCCTTGCAGGGAGGTGGCCACTTGTTTGCTAACGAACTGGGTGTCAGATTCCTTGAATCATATTTGAATGGCCGTTAAATCTGTTTGCTTCAAGATCACCCGCGAACATGAATCGTTTGCCAACTCATCATCCACGTCGGACTTCAAATCCCCTGTCATCTTTCTTTTTGACCTGTCAAATCCGGTCAGTCATTGAGACACATCTCCACCATTGATCTGGGCCCCCCTGATCCTATGGTCGTCCTTCATATCGGGCGAACAAGTCGCACAGTGTTTACCCATTCGATGCGGGGGTTTTCTCTCTCTTCTGCTAGACACGTGTCACTTGATGCGTGGCATCGGGTGGGATTCAGTCAAAACTGCTTACCGCCTTGAAGCCTTTCGACATCCTGCCAATTTTGGGGAATCCCGCGCTATGGAACCGAAATAGTTACTTTTCCGAATTTTATAGCGTTTTCGGGTCTGGGCGCTTTGGGGCTTTCCTTCACTGGGGGGGACACCCTGCGATAGTGTTAATCGCGTATCAGAATCCACCTTTGTTTCTTGATCTGGCCTCCGGTTTTGCCAGTTTTGTGCCATTGCACTTTACCATGGGCCAACGGTCTGCGCGCTCAACCGAGGGTCCTCGTTGCTCCGCTCTGGCCACAACTGCAATTGTTATGAGGATTCCTTCTGATAGCTTCAATCTTTTCTAGGACTTGAATCTTTTAGCATAATTTGAAACAGTCATGAAAACTTAGAGAGTTTTTAGGATCCAATTTGGATCACGGCCTTCCCACTGAAAAAGCTTTTGGACCACCAAAAGTTGGTTTTCTTTCAAGCATCAATCAAGTGAGGGTATTGCTTCCTCGCTTGCTCAATTTCTATCCATTTCACACTGCTTGGCTTTGAACCTTTGAGTCCGATCTTGAGGTACTCAACATTTCCTCTGTGTGTAGTTCTTACCTTCCTATCCAGAATTGTATCTTCCTGCAACTCATTAAGATATTCAGGTAACAGATCATCAATAGAAGGCAATTGACTCTGCTCTTCAGGATCTTCAATTAATGAAGGTTCAAATAGTCTCAAGCTGTCTGCATTAACAACTGAGTAGATGTGCATGTAAGCTGGTAGATCAAGGCGAAAAGCATTCTCACCAATTTTTTCAAGTATCTTGAAAGGTCCATACCTTATTGGCTTCAGCTTCTTACCTTCACCTTTCATTTTTTCTTTGCTGATATATAGCAAGACTTGGTCACCAACTTGGAAACTATGCTCCATCCAATGCTTGTCATACCTTGCCTAGTACTTTGCTTGGCTCTTTTCCAACTGTTCATGTACTTCCTGGTGAATCTCTTGGATTTGTTCAATGAACTTGGTGGCCTTGTCCACATCACTGTGTCCATCAACTACTATGTCTTTACCAAAGAGAAAATCCAAGGGAGACCTTGGTGTGAAACCAAAACACGTCTCGAAAGGAGATCTTTGTGTAGAAGAATGTTTAGCTCGGTTGTAATCATGCTACACATAACATAAATGTTCATCCCAAATTTTGGGATGCTTGCTGCAATAGCCTCTGAGCAACTGGATCACTGTCTTGTTGACCACTTCTGTTTGGCCATCTGTTTGCGGATGAAAAGTTGTGCTTTTCTTCAGCCTGGTGTCCATCAATTCCCACAAGCTTGACCAAAATTTCCCAACAAATTGGGTATCTCGATAAGATATTATGGAAGTGGGTAATCCAAAATGAACCCATATATGCTGAAAGAACAACTTTGCAGTTTGTTCAGATGTAATCTGTTTGTTACAAGGTATTAAAATGCACATTTTGCTGAACCTATCCACAATAACATATAAATAGTCATGACCTTTCCTAGATTTAGGCAGTCCTCCAACAAAGTCCATGGAACCATTTTCCAAAGGATGAGAAGGAACTGGTAGTGGAGTGTACAAGCCTAGTTTTCTATTGCTGGGATTGCTTTTAGCACACATGGTACACCCTCTTACATATCTAGAAACTGTCTCATTCATTTTCAGCCAATAACAAAATCTTTGCAGCTGTGCAACCGTTTTACTTACACCAAAGTGACCTTATATTAGAGAAGTGTGTGCTTCTCAAATTATCTTTACTCTTTTAGTTTGTGGAATGCATAGCTTCTCCAAAATGATACAAGAGTTGGTCCTTAATATGATAATCCAATTCTTCTACTCGTTTGCCTTGACTTAAAGTTGCATATACATCTTTAAAATCTATATCTTGAGAATATTGTTCAATGTAGCTCTCATGCAATAAATCCAATTCTTCTACTCATTTTCCTTGACTTAAAGTTGCATATACATCTTTAAAATCTATATCTTGAGAATATTGTTCAATGTAGCTCTCATGCAATACTGAATTATGCTTAAGTATAGTAGATGCATTTATAATTGTCCTAGATAACATATCTGCAACTTTATTGTGTATGCCCTTTTTATATCTGATGACTAAATGAAACTGTTGTAGAAAACCGATCCATCTATAGTGTCTTGATTGCTGCAACTTAGTTTGGGAGTGTAGATATTGAAGTGGTTGATGATCAGTATGTATAACTGTCTCTTTGCCCATTAAGTAATGTTTCCACTTTTTCACACTCTGTACTAATGCATACAATTCTTTATCATATGTGGGATAGTTAACTACTGCAGAATTAAATGTCTCAGAGTGATAACATATGGGTTTACCGTGCTGAATCAACACTGCTCCCATGGCATAGCCACTGGCATCTGTTTCAATCTCAAATGGTTTTTGAAGATCAGGCAGTGCTAGTACTGGTGCTGTACTAATCTTTTCTTTCAAGGTGTTGAAGGCTTTCTGTTGTTTGCCTCCCCACTGAAACACCTTGTTCAATCCTGTTAAAGCATGTAAGGGAGTTGCAATTAAGGAAAAGTTAGAAATAAACTTTCTCCAATATTGTGTTGCTCCTAAGAAGCTTCTAACTTTTGTAGTAGATTTGGGTTTAGGCCAGTTTACAATGACTGTAACCTTAGAGGGATCCATCTTCAATTCACCACCCCCTACTATATGTCCCAACTAATTCAAAGATGTTTTGCCAAATTCACATTTTGAGAGTTTAGCATAAAGTTTTTCTCTTTTCAAAACATCTAGTGTCTGCTTAACATGCTTTAAATGTTCTTCCCATGTTTTGCTAAATATAAGAATGTCATCTAGATATACAATAGCAGAATCATCAAGAAAAGGTCTGAGTACATCATTCATTACTCTCATGAAAGTAGAAGGAGCATTAGTTAAGCCAAAAGGCATAACCAGCCACTCATACAATCCCTGCTTTGTTTTGAAAGTGGTCTTCCATGCATCTTGCTCTGCAACTCTAACTTGATGATAGCCACTATGCAAGTCTAACCTGGAAAAATAAACAACTTTATTTAACTGATCTAATTGATCATCTATGCAAGGAAGGGGATAACGATTTTTGATCGTTATCTTATTCAGTGCTCGATAATCAATGCACATTCTCCACGAGCCATCTTTATTTTTCACCAAAACAATTGGAGACCCACATGGTGATGTGCTAGGTCTGATGAACCCCTTCTCGAGTAGCTCCTGTACCTGCTTCTTGATTTCTGCATTCTCTAAAGCGGACAACCTTTTATACCTGTGGCTGCGATTGTTGCTTCATCTCCTGAGTCTGACCCCAAATCCTTTTGAATAGCTGCAGCAGTCTTCTTCTTCTTGCCCTCGAACTTCTTAGGTTTCAGCTCTGGATGCAGAATCCAACAGTGTTCATCATCATGCCCATCCTTCTTACAGTGAGTGCATGAGGACTTTCTCTTCTGTACAATGTTTGTCTTCCTCTCTTTCCATTTCTGTTTTCTTTTCTCCTTATTTTTGCTTGCAATGGGTTGGGATGATCCCCCAACTTCTGGGTTCCCATTCTTACCTCTAGCTTCTAGATGCGTAGCCTGAATGAATACCTCATCTATGCTAGTGGGATTAAACATGAGGATAGTGTGCCTCATGTAGCTGTGTAGACCACCTATATACTTCAACAGAGTCTCAAGTGAGTCTAAAGAAATTCCTAGAATCAAAGCTCTTTTCCTAAATTCTTGAGTGTAACCTTGTACACTTTGCCCTTTTAGTTGTCGAAGAGTTTGCGAGCTCATCATGGCTTGCTGCATGTAGGTTAGTGGATAGAATTTCTTTTTAATTGCAGAAACAAATTCACTCCAGACAAAAAGAATATTACCATGTTTCTTCATGTTAGCTTGTGTCTTGCCTTCCCACCATACCAGGGAAATGCCTCCAAGGCGTAGGCTGGCCAGCTGAATCTTGCTCTTGTCTAAGTCAATGCTTTACACTCTGCAATAAATATCAATATGTCTGATCCAATTATCCAGCTTCTCTGCATTCAACTCTCCATCATATATTGGTAAATCAAATTTAACGTCTAATTTAATCAAATATGTATTCTTTTTATTTTCATGGCTATTAGGAGGCATGAGAAATTTTTCTTCTTTCCCTTTGCCTTTAGAATGGTCATGGAGAAGAGATTCTTATACTCCTTTGTCTTGTTTGGAGCTTGATGAATCTTCATCTCTATGTTTCTTAAAGTCCCTATACATTTCCTCCACCATGGATTTCAGGGTCATAAAACTATCTATGAACTGGGGGTCTGATTCCAAGGGATTTTCTTCTGACATTTTCCTCTTAGAATAGACTCTTCCAATTTCTGGGTTAGTTTCAGCCAATTCTCCTTCTCCTAATTTAAGCTTTGATCTAGTTAACATTCAACAACAAAATCCAACACAAGCTTGTCTAACCTTAGTAACCCTATGCTCTGATACCACTTGATCTGGAATTTATCCAGGATAAAGAATGAAAGGTATTACAGACTCATGTGCATGGATGTGCCTATGTTACTTATGCAACGGATTGATAAGATTGATAGAATACATAGACACTGAGGCAATCAGAGAAAACATAATAGTCAAACATGTAAACAAAATAAGTTTAATAAGGAGTTCACCCAATGCTCTTGGGCTACGTCTCCTGGTCCAGCCTTTCAGTGGTGGCCTCTCTATTATGTTTTCAAGCAGATTTTTTACAACAGTGAACTCGATTCGAGACTCACTAAATAGAATGAAGTCAGTAGGAATGGAGTGCACATACTCTCCTTACTGAAACTTGACCTCTGAGGGTCATAGTAGTATGACAGGCCTGTGTCGAGAAGTTTGCTTGAACCTCTCAACCCTTTAATGGAGTACACAGATTCTCTGACTCTCTCTGGCTCTGTCTAGGTCGATGCTGCCTTCAAGTCAGTTCGGCTTCTACTCTCTGTTCTCTACTATTAGTTTTTTGCGTCTCTTCGCTATTTGCTTTTGTGTTTTGCTTTTGTCAGTTCATGGCTTTAAAGCCAGTCTGTTCTTTGACTGCTCATTTTCGCTTCCCGACCTTCTGGTTTCCTTTCCTCTGTCCATTGAAATTCCTCTGCTCTGTGTCATCATCACTGGGTAACGCCTCGCAGGGAGGTGGCCACTTGTTTGCTAATGAACTGGGTGTCAGATTCCTTGAATCATATTCGAATGGCCGTTAAATCTATTTGCTTCAAGATTGCCCGTGAACACGAATCGTTTGCCAACTCATCATCCACGTCAAACTTCAAATCCCCTATCATCTTGCTTTTTGACCTGTCAAAACCGGTCAGTCATCAGGATGCATCTCCGCCATTGATCTGTGTTGTAGGGAAAAATGCCTATGCAGGACGATCCTATCCACCTAAGGCGTGATAGTGCCTTAGCAACAAATGAATGCAGCTACTTCAGTTT
The DNA here is from genome assembly GCA_031772625.1 of Pinus tabuliformis. Taxonomy (NCBI): domain Eukaryota; kingdom Viridiplantae; phylum Streptophyta; class Pinopsida; order Pinales; family Pinaceae; genus Pinus; species Pinus tabuliformis. The sequence continues at coordinate 2,007,888,036 of CM062816.1, forward strand.
CTTTCCTTTATGAAAATGAAAGAGAGGAGATTGGTAGACTTACCGTTATCTTTCGGTTGTCCCTCGATCTAGATCCTCTCCGCTTTGTGTGTCCACAACTACTTGCCTCCTCGCTTTTACACCCATAAGATCACAAGAGAACAACTACCTGTGACGAGAGAGCAGCTACATGCAACAAGAGAAGGACACAATACAAAGGCAAATATACATATTCATAAATGATTCAGGATTAGAAGTAAATCAAATACACTAATGCAAATCATACAATAAACACCAGCATATAGGAAAGAACCAAGAAGCTTTATTGATTGATAAACAGGGTTCAGGAAGAGATACAACCCATAGGGTTCCAACCCAACATCTCCTTCCCAGCAGCAAGGAATTCCTTCTTCAGCCCCTTTCAAAAGCATAAACACCCAATGATCCAACCACAATCCAACAACAATTCTTTACAATACAATCCAACCTCCCAAGACCTCATGAGAGAGCTCTATATATAGGAGTTTTGGAGAAAGGATGAGTCAGCTTGAGGCTTGCATGAAGCTGACTAGTGTCCTCTCCCACTTCAGTTCTTGAGTCCACTTGGAGATTCTTACTTCCACTTGGAGATTTGGAACCTCTTACTCATCACCAGTCGAATTCCCTGATCCAAGTGTCATTTTGGAAGCTTCCTGGGCATTGACACCTTGAGGAATGAGTCTGCCACTTGTCCAAGTACGCTCATCGCAGGTGGCCTTCTTTGCAGTTGACATTCAGCGCAGGTACAGAGTGGAGCACTTGACATTCAGCGCAGATGCTCAGTGGAGCAGTTGACATGATCCAGAAATTGCTTGTTTTTGAGTGTTTTCAGGTGGAGAACTTTTATAAACTGTTGTGGTTTGCTGGCCTTGTTCCTCTAGGGGTAGGAACAACATGTTTAGGGACTTTGGATCCTTTAATTATTGACATTTCATGCTCAGTGATGCAAGGCACAAAAATGTCTATAACAATCTGGCCCCCCCAGATCCTATAGTCGTCCTTCATATCAGGCAGACAAGTCGCACGGTGTTTACCCATCTGATGTGGGTGGTTTTCTCTCTCTTCCTCCGAACGCGTGTCGCTCGATGTGTGGCATCGGGCGGGATTCAATCAAAACTGCTTACCGCCTTGAAGCCTTCCGACATCCTACCGGTTTTGGGGAATCCCGCGCTATGGAACCGAAATAGTTACTTTTCCGAATTTTATAGCGTTTTCAGGTCCGGTCGCTTCGGGGCTTTCCTTCACTGAGGGGGATGCCCTACGATACGCGATTAGCGCTAATCACGTATCAGAATCCACCTCTGTTTCTTGATCTGGCCTTCGATTTTTCTAGTTTTGTGCCATTGCACTTTACCATGGGCCAACGGTCTGCGCACTCAACCCAGGGTCCTCATTGCTCCGCTCTAGCCACAACTGCAATTGTTATGAGGATTCCTTATGATAGCTTCGATCTTTTCTAGGACTTGAATCTTTTAGCATAATTTGAAACAGTCATGAAAACTTAGAGAGTTTTTAGGATCCAATTCGGATCATGGGTATAGGCATGTAGAGGTGAGTCGGCCATCTCATAAGCCTAAGAAATTATGGCTAGACATGGAGAAATAGACCGTGGAGGCATGACAATGAAAAAAGAAGAGAGGAATTTGGATAGACAGATAGGGGTAGGGGGATTTTGCGCAGAGAGAGAGAAACTATAGAGAAACCATTGATCAGGGGTACACAAAGAAAAAACTCTCACTCAGGAGGCTTTCAATCATTCAGAGGGTGAAGACAGGTGGATGAGAGCAAGGGGAAGCAACAACTTCCAAGAGGCTAAGAGTAGGATAGACAAGTTGTTGAAGTGAACAACAATAGGAAAATTGCCTTCATGCTGTTGAGTGTAATGTTTCAGTGGCCTTGTTGTGAAGATAAATCCCTTATGCAGACATAAGTGATCTCTCTAGTCCTATGAGAGGATCTAGCAACAATCCAAACAAACTAGTGCAAAACTCTCCTAATTTATGTTGAAAAATGCAAAGTGAGAGAGAGAGAAACCTACCTCACTCTGATGATAAGCGCTCAACCTTTGATGATGATCTCGATCCCTTAGCTTCCACACTTGATACTTGCTATGTATTGTGTTTGAATACCAGCAAGAGAGATCAAAAGACAACAAGAGATACGAGAGCATACATAGTATAATTCAAACATAAACTACATGACAGATCAAGGAGCATCACGCTAAATGAATAAATATTTAGACAATTGTATAAAGTTGTGAGTACACGATACATGATGTATGTATATATTTTATGGGTGTGATGGATTTTGTGGAATGGGTGAAATGGAATAGCCACAATGGTGGGTGTCACGAACTATGAAGCGGCATAGCCTTGGTGGTACCCCTGTTCTGACATGGCAATGGGGTAGCATGTCACGCAGGAACTATGTGGGTGCCATGTGGTATGATAAGATGAGGTGGCAAGATTTATTAATGGAAACTTTATGAAGCCATAAATTTTGATCACAAAACCTGATTGAGAAAAAATATATATCGACATAAAGGTCTCAATGAGATGAACTCAATGTCGTTGTTGTTTTATACTTTGAATAGTTTGAAAAAGGTTGAAAATTTTAGACCCCATTTCCATAATTGGACTTTGGAGGTTGGGTCAGCATAGTAACTGCCTCCCTCTACCCTTAGTAAGGTCTAGGGATAGTAGGGGGTATGTTACACCTTTCCTCAAGTTTTGCACTCAAAAAGAAGTTTGCATCTTCAGAGATTTGATACCTCTCAAAGCTTGGTAGATCTGGAGTTAAGATGTATCTATGATGGTTATATATATATATATATATATATATATCTATATCTATATCTATATCTATATATATATATATATATATATATATATATATACATATAAATATATATATATATATATATATATATATACATATAAATATATATATATATATATATATATATACAATATATATATATATATATATATATATATATATATATATATATATATATATATATATATATATATATATATATATATATATGATGATGATGATAACGATGATGACTATGATTGATATGGTTTATTAGACCTTAAAAAGATAAGAGATTAATTAGAATTCTTTTGCATTTTATTTTTATGCTCGAAAAACATTAAGAAAAGCATTCTAAGATCATCATAGTTTTGTTAACTTAAAGGGTCAAGAAAGTTAGTAGTGTGACAAATATTTTGAAAATTAGATAGAATGTGAGTGTAAGATGGATGATATAAGTGAAAGTGTTTTTAATCTTCAACCCTCTTAGTGATGCAAAGATGGAAAACTCTTTGACCTTATGGTGTTTTGGGAATTGATCTATGAAGCTCATGAAAATTTGTTGTTATTTTAGCAATGTTCATTTTCTTCTTAACATTAATCAAGACAAAGAGATACTTTTGATTTTTGAGATTGGAGTCGATCACCTCCTTATATATCTTAGTTTCATTTTCCCTCTAACTTTTTATCACCCCACAATTTCTTCTTAAATTTTGTAGAAATAATATTTTTAATATTATCCTTATTTTACAAAATGATATCCTCCTTTATACCCCAATAATAATAATATTATATATATAGAAATGGTTGTACATAATAATAATAATAATAATAATAATAATTTGGTGCTTTCACAAAGATGGTGGGTTCAAAAAGTGGCAATGGGGCCATCACAAACATACTTACGCAAGAATGAGTGTGCATTCTTAATAATACACATGCATTCCCACCACACGAGCTTGCTATCTTGGATTTTTTAGGAATGCACTCAAGTTTTCAAAAGCACATGTGCTATTTTGAAAGAATGTGCACATTTATGAAAGTGTGTGCATGCTTTAAAAATCATCAATCTGCTTTGGAAAGCATATGTGCATTCCTCGAAGCATGTGCATGATTTTATGTGTATAATCTCTGATAAGAAGGGAGGGAGGGAGGGAGCGAGAGAGAGAGAGCTTGGGGGTCTTGTTGTGAAGGATAGACTAACGAAGGGAGGGAGGGATAGAGAAAGAGAGTGAGCAAGAGGAAGGAGTGTGGATAGAGACTGGGGTTGGGGGGGGGGGTGTAGATGGACAGAGAGAGAGAGAGAATGAGTGAGAGATGGAGAGTTAGGGGGAAGAGAAAGAGAGGGAGAAAGAGAGAGAAGTGAAGAGGGAAATGAAGGGATAATGTGGAAGGAAAAGAAACAACAAGTGGAGGAGATGGAAAAAGTGGGGGAGAGAGAGGAAGAGCGAGACGAGGATAGAGAGAGTGTGTGTGAGAATGAAAGAGAGAGAGAGAGGGAGGGGTGGGAAGAGATAGAAAAATAGAGCAAGAATGGTGGGAGATGGAGGGGAGAGAGAGATAGAGGGAGGAAAAGCAAGATGTAGTGGTAAGGAGAGAGAGAGACAAAGAGACACAATGAGAGAGATGGAGGGGGAGGGAGAGAAGGAGAGAGAGGTTATGTGTGTGTATGTGAGAGAGAGAGAAGAGGGTTGATAGTGAGGGAGGGAATGAGGGAGAATGAAAGAGAGCAAGGGAGAGGCATAAATGTTTAGAGAGAAGGGGAAAAAGCAAGGGGAAGGAAGGGAGAGGGAAGGAATGAGAGAGAGAGAGAGAGAAGAGGAGGAGAATGAGGGGTGTGGCAAAGATGTGTAGAAGAGAGAGATAAGGAGTGAAACAAAGAGGGGGAAATCAACATCCACACACACATATAGAAAGAGAGAGAGAGATGGGGAACAAGGATTGAGGTGAAAAGACGTGTAGAGGAAAGTGAGATAGGGGGAAGGGTGGGGGAGGGAGGGGGGAATGGTGGGGGAAACACAAAGAGAGAGACAAAAATATAGAAAAAGAGATAAATGAGGGGTAGATAGGGAGGGAGAGGGAGAAGGAGAGATGGATGAAGAGAAAGAGGTAAATAGAGAAGGGGGGGGGGGGGTATTGGGGAAGGGAGAGTGAGGGAGAGTTGGGGAGAGAGAGTGAGCATGTGCATAAGAAAGAAAAGAGGAGAGAGAGAAATGGAAGAAGGGATGAGGAGAGAAATAGATCTTTGGGGGCTTGTTGTGATGGAGGGATTGGGTAAGGTAGAGAGGGATAGAGAAAGAGAGGAAGGGAGAGGGAGGAATTTGGAGAGAGAGAAGGAGCGAGATGGGGAAGAGAGAGAGAGAGGGGGGAGCGAGATGGGGAAGAGGGAGAGAGAGAGAAAGAGAGAGAGAGAGAGAGAGATGGTGGGAGTGGGAGGAAGAGACATGGAGAAAGAGGAGGTTGGGTAGAGAGGGAGGGAGGGATATAGGGGGAGTGAGAGAGAGAGCGAGTAGAGGGGGAGAGTGAGATAGGGAGGGAGGGAGAGAGAGAGGTAGAGAGTGAGGGGTTAGAGAGAGAGGGAGGAAGAGAGAAAACTAGAGAGGAAAATGAGGGAGGGATAGTGAGGAAGGTAGAGAGATGGATAGTGAGGAAAAGAGGAAGAGTGGGAGACTAATCCATAAATTGTCATGGATATTCGACTAGATAATTTTTCAGAACAAATATGATAAAGTTATATTTAAATATAAAATTCTACATGATTGCAATTTTATTAGATTTATAGATTTACTTTTAATGGTGCATGCATGCAAATTAAAATCATGCAAAAAAATAGAGAACGAAAAAATAAAATCTCTCACACATATTTAATACAAGATATGCTCCTGGAAACCCTTTTGGGAGAAAAACTTAGCTAGAATTTGAGGTCGCTCCACTCTCTTTCTTTGGATGGAAATATGGCTATGTGTACAAAGAAGTATGACCCATGGCCCATGGGATGCTACATTGCACCAATCCTCTCTGTGTGCTCTACCTCCTATCCCTATTGGCTATTTTTTCTCAACTATGGAACAAATTCACTCGAAATAATAGAATCCCTTTTCCTCCTAGTGGCCTAGTTATAACACAGCTCGATAGCCTACTAGTGGTTAGGTTTAACTACCTCAACTCTTAACCAGAGTTACAATATGGACTCTTCTAGAGTATTATATATCAAAATAATGTGGTTAGCCCATTTTCCATGAATAATGGGGGCTGACATGACATCCTCTTGAATTATGGTGGTGAAAACATGAAGGTCAACTTACGAGTGGCATAACTTTCACATACAAACTCTGATTGACGTGATTCTTGCATCGTTGGAAAGGTATATGTGTGTAGAATAGGAAAAAAAGATTCTATGCTAAATCAGAAAATTTTTATCCCCTAAAAAACCTCATTTGATGCCTCAAAATTCTCTTGAAAGGTTTTAGACCTTATTTTGCCAAAATGGGTCTTGCTAGTAAAAATGATGCCGTAAGCTGATTCCTCTGCCCTTTCCACTCTGAAATAATTGAGATGGATGAAAAAAATACAATTATCCAATATAAATCAGAGACAGAGAGATGAGGAGGGAGAGAGGGGAGGAGAGTGAATGAGCATGCAATCTAGAGAGAGGGAGGGAGAGTGGTCGGAGATAGAGGGGGATCTCTCTCCTCCATCACTCTCTCACACTCTCACTCTAACTCTCTTCTTCTCTTTCTCTCTGACCTCCAACTCTCTCTCTCCCTCCCCCCCATTTTCTATATATATATATATAATGTCTCTATATTTTTCTCTTATTCTCTCTCTCTGCCTTCCTCTCTATCCCCACCCCTCCATCTCTATCTATTCTCTCTCTCTCCTTCTCCCTCTCCCCCTCCATATTTGTCTCTATCTCTATCTATTCTCTCTCTCTCCTCCTCCCTCCCCCCCCCCCCATATTTCTCTATCTCCCTATCTCTCTCTCTCTCTCTCTCTCTCTCTCTACCCTCCAACTCTATCTCTATCTCCCTGCATATCCTCCTATCTCTCACTCTCCCTCCCTCTCTCTCCTTCTCTCCCTTCCTCCCTTCCCATCCCCCCACCTTTCTCTATTTCTCTATCCCTCTCTCCTTCACAAAAAAATTGCTTTCAAATCTCTCTCTTTGTGCCCTCAAAGACTTTCTCTATATCCCTCCCTCTATACTTCTCTGTCTACCTCACTCCCTCCCTCTCTCTTATTCTCTTCCCCCAATGTCATATCTCCATGTCTCACTCTTCCTCTCTCTTACCCCTCTCTCTCTTTTTGTCTTTCTCTTCCCCCCCCCCCCCACACTCTCTCTTTCACTCTCTCTCCCTCCCCCTCCCTTAGTTCCACTCTCACAACAAACCATTGCAAATCTGTATCTCTCTTCCTACATATGTCTCCCACAACTATAACCCCCCCCCCAACACTCTCCCTCTCTCTCCCTTCCCCACCCTCTTTCACTATCTCTCACACTTTTCAAACCTCGGACACTCACTAACTCTCTCTCTCCCTCTTTACGCCTCACTCACTCACTTTCTCTCTTCCCTACTCCATGTTATGTCCCTCTCTCTCTCCCTTGTTCCCTCTATCCCTCCCTCCCCCCCCCCCCCCCCCCCCCCTCTCCCCACTCCCACCTCAACCATTTTTCATGTGTTAAAGTTCCTAGTAGTAGGAACATGCACATGTTCCCAGTCACAAAAAAAAATTCCATTCTTCCCCACCCCTTTCTCTCCCCCTCCCTCGCTTGTTCCCTCTATCCCTCCCCCTCCCCTCCAACCCCACCTTACCCATTTATCATTTGTTAAAGCTCCTAGTAGCAAGAATGTGCATGCATTCCTAGTGGTAGGAATGCATGTGTATTACTGTCGCTAGGAATGTGTGGATGTTTTTAGTGCCAAGAATGCATGCACGTTCCTATTGCTAGGAATGCATCTACATCTTTAGCACCAGAAACATACACAATTTTTTTGAATTTAAATTTCTTTTTGGTAAGAAGATTATGTGTGCAATGATATGGTTGGTTTAGATATAGGTTTGGGATCACAAACTTGGTGGTTTGAGCTGTAAATAAACTAAAATATCAATTTTTGAGAAAACACACACACACACACACTGTTGGAGCAACATTTTGAGGAAGAATTTTGGGAAATTGCAAAGGATCACTGTATAGGAAACTCAACTAAGGTTTAATGCGCAAGAAAGAAGGAAATCCATTAGGTTTAGGTTGTGGATTGTTTCCAATGGTAATAATTACCGCCCATTGTAAAGGTGGGTTTTTTCAACTTTGTTCCCTAATCTAAATATATAAATAGATAAAACCACAATGTAATAGATGTCGATAGATAGTTAGACATACATAGAGGGAGATGCCAGTGCATATGCTTAAACATAGATACTTGTGTGTTTTGATGATGTTTTGTAAGGGTTTTGCGCTATAATAGTATATCTATTAGGATGGTGAGCCACAATAGTTGGAATGTAATGCATAATTCATAGTAATAATAAATATATGTTTTGGGATAATTTTTGTGTCTACGAACAATGTGTTGAACTATTTGTGTTTTCTTTTATAATTCTAATGAACATAATGGATTTACTATGAAAATAGGGGTATACTTAAATTTTCTATTTTGAACAACTAAGTACTAGATAAGGACTGATGATAGGTGTAGAATCTACATCTCCTTCATCATTGTATAATTGTCCAAGTTCTTGTACTCCCTCATATATGCCTTAGGTGATACTTCACCTACCTATATGTGATGTTGAAAGGGATGGTGTTTGAGGGGTCTTATTGGCTAGTTCACTTCAAAATCGTGTCTACCCTCTACGCACCAACAAATGGTTTCATTGTTAGGACTGAGTGTGATTGAAGGGGATGTGGAGGCTGACTAAGGAATATATATAGAAGTGGGTACAAAAGAAGAAACATGAATCTGTTGCAGAACGATCCAAAAACTAGTGAATTAGTCTTGAAGAATGGCTGCAAAGGTGTGTATTTACAAACTTGCATGAATTTTTCTTTGTTGAATTCCCTTTAATTCTAGCTGAGTGGTTGAAAAGACTATCGGAGAAGGTAAAAGATTGGCACCCCTTGTACTGCACAATTGGAATCTAGAATTAATCCAAAGAGTGAAAATTTTGTAAGCAACAAAGTCTCATGCATTGTAGATTTTTGGTTGAATAGTATCTTAGAGGGTTACATGGTTGAATTTATGATTTAAAGCACTCAGTCATATAGTGTAGGGAAAATGAATTTTTCAAAGGACCACGAGGAAAATTCTTGAGATCATTATTTACCTAGATAGAGATGTTAATATGTGACAAAGGAGTAATTTCGTTAGAATATGATACCATGCGTGGATGAATTTATTTATGTGTGATGGGGACACTAGGGGCTAATAGGTAGATGGCCTAAGGGAATAAAGGATATGGATACAATAATGCAAGTAATGGAATGTATGGACTAAGGATGCAAAGACATCATAGATATAGAAGCAAAAAATAGGTAAGAAGAGTTAGAGAACATACATCGACACATGAGTAGAGTATGATAGAAGAAGTTAGTGGAGTGCTGTACAATGGAGCGAGATTTCAGCGTAGTAGTGAAGTAAGAAAGAGGTCTACATCATAACTTGCGATAGATAGAAGGACAATAGTGAAGATTGAGAAGAAGAGATTGACGTTGATCGCTTGCTCAATGGAGTGCCACACTTAATGGACAATGAGAGATTACACAGTGAAAAAGGAAAGGACAAGGAAGGAAACCCTGAACACGTCTTAGAAGGAGAAGAACTAGTGACCCTGCTCAAGACATACCCTGCGTCGGACCGATGACCCCACACTTATCGCCAAGCCAAGAATTGAGATCACTTAGTAATTTGTTGTTGTTAGTTTCAATTAGTAAAGAGAGTAAGGAAAATTGTAAAGGTAGCCAAGATATTGGAAGTATTCATATAAGACCCAAGATACCACTGAATCAACCAAAAGAATCACAAAGAAGAACTACCCAAAGAATCATGACATGCATTGATTCTACCATGCAAATGTCAGTCTTTCAAGGTGCATGATAAGAGGATTTGGAGCAACATATTTTTTTTTACGAAGTAGTATGAACTTTCAAGTAGGTCCAAGATGAACAAACAAAAGTGCTACAATTAGAGACCACTTTTAAGGACTACACATTAACCTGGTACATGAAATATAAGAATACTACGCCAAGAAGGAAAGGTAGGGGATTGGATAAAATTGAACAGGTGTTGCTAAAGGAGTTCCAAAGGTCAAAATCATAGTCCCATTGTATCATAGAGATTAAGGATATTAAACAAAAATTTAGTGATCCAATATGGGATTTTGATGAGAGGTTCAAAGTTTTGTTGGATTAGATGTCATATACAATTCCAAATGCATAACATAGAGAATGGTTTATTGTAGGTCTATTACCACATATACATGTTCCCTTAACTTAATAGAAATTCGTTTTGTAGTAACGCATTGGAAAATTCCATGAGGCTAAAAACGTCCCTTGTAGGTAGTGAAATTAATATAGGGATGATGCAAGTCTAGTCATAACTAGCACCATTAACAATCCATTTGCAGGACCTAGAAAAAGTAAAGGAGAAGCACGAAGAATTTTGGTGCGCTATACGTAGAAAGAAATGCCATGTTTGGAATGATTGAACAACTTTTATAGCATACATGGCTACAAGAGTTACAAACCCGTTGGTGCAAGGTAGGGGATTATGGTGTGAGGTTTGTAGAGTTTGGGGTCATATAAATACATCTTTTCCAATGATGTAGAAGTATCAAAGCATGATCAAAATTATGTTTTGTGACTTTTGAAAATTGGTAGGACTTGACCTGCATACTTTCCGTGTGTTGGATTTACTAAGAGAGCGCACTATGTATACATATAGAGTACAAGAGGTAGAAGGATGTGAAGCTAAAATGCCAATATATAAAACACCCAAAGAATATAATCGAGGAAAAGGTTAAGGGATGCAAGGGAGATGACAAAGATTTAAAGGTAAGGGCACAAGAGGATTTAGAAGAGGAATGGGCCCAATGATTTTCTATAACTATGGAGAACTAAGACATATTGCACAAGATTTCCCTAACCCTTGAACGACATGAACCTACTATAAACAATTAGACCATGCTACTGAAGAATATCCTCAACTTATTGCGAAGTGGTAGGAGAAAAGGTGACAAAATGTTTAGATGTGTTGGCTGAAAAATAATAGAACGGTTGAGACCCCGGGTTCAGGCACATTGGCCAACAAAAGCTCCGATGTAGTCTAGCACAACGCCGACATTTTCACCTTATCTAGAACAGATAAGGTGTCTCACCCTAGGCGTGCCATGACCTTAGTTAGTTAAGGGTTGGAATCGGGTATAAGGAAGAATCATATTAAATATAGAAATTCCAGTGAATCCATAACTATCCCCATGAGGAACTCAATCATAATAGATCAAACACATGAAGAGAAAGAACATAATACAGATACAACCATAATAACAACTTTAAAAGCCACATAAACTTGCATGCATAGTACTAGTGTATCCCTGTAATATATTCTTCCATTAATCTCCATCATCAGTACAACATGACATTCAACTTGTAAGCCTCATAGATAGAACATAATGCTAATATGAAAGAGCAATACACAATAGTATCATGAGAATCAAAGAAAGCTCGAATGGCTCCACAATAACATTTCAGTATCGTCTCTTTCCTCCATTTTTTTCCTTTCAACCTTCTTTTATATCCCTATTGTTTCCCGAACTGCCACTTCTTCCTTGGAGGCTCTACCTTTTTCCTCTTTTGGCTGCTTCTATTGTTTGGTTGTCAATATTCCTTTCCGCTCGACTATGGCTACTTGACTCCTGACTTCTCTGGCCATGTTTCCACAACTGTTGGTCTCAGCAGATTCCTTCCTATTCTCCAGTTGTCTTCTCTGCAAATATCCAATGGTTATATTTTGCACAATGTGGTAATTATTCCAACGTGTCACCTTGTTTCTCAAGATGAAGGACCCAAAATTCCCCGACCACAGTTTATTGAATCGTCCCCGAGTCAATCTTTTGTTGGCATTATCGGTGCTTTTGATGCTACTGATGTTCCTCCCTACGTTGCTTCTCCTTGGATGGATGCTTCCCCTTGACTAGTTCCTTCAAACAAAGGACCAACTCAGGGATATATTTGATGGCTGTGTTTCAGAACTGTGTGTATGCATCAAGAGTGTTACATGTCATTTTGTCACCATTAGGAAAATGACCGTCAATTCAGATCTTTTGCTATCCATCAACGTGTTCCAAAGCATTCCCCTGCAAGGCTAGAAGATAAACAATCCCAAAGGGAATGGGAGTTATGGATTACATGGTCCAAAAACCTATTTTTGAGTACCTATGTGGTTCCCTAGCCAGATTATGTGCATATGCAGATTTGATTGTTAAAGTCAGCGCAAAAGTGTGCTCTGTCTTCCACTATGAACTGCACATATGACTCAACAAAAGTAAAAATAAAAAACTGAAATCTAGAAGCTTTGTTGGGTGAATATTTCCCAACTAAAAGCTTCGAGTTGATGCTTACTCAAGCCTAATCCCTCTGTTCATGGACCTAATTCCCTCTCTTTTTGGAGCTCAGGATCTCATCTCTTAGGAAGAGGATCTCAAACCTCCTCCTCTTGGCCTATAAATCAAACACAGGCCAGAGGGTTAGGGAGGACCACTGAAGGTAAACTTATGCTGCTGAAATAGGGCTAGAAGGCTTGTCATCTAAGGAGAATATTGGAGACCATTGGAAGAGGCTTGTGACATCAAGGCAATCAGGTTGTAAGCTTGTTCTCCTTTGAATTCAATACAAATCAATTGTTCTTTCCTAATTGTGTATATTTTAATGTTATTTGCGAGATTCCTTGATCACTCGCATGGTTTATAACTGATTATTGATTCAACTATATGTTGTATGTTAAGTTAAGAACTTCATTTACCTTTGATTTTATATGTGAGATGCTTTGATCCCTTTGAATTTTTTTGTCTATGCAGATCTCTTTTGGAGCATCATGGAGAAGCTGTGGAAAGCATTGGGAAAGCCTCTAAGGCATTGAAGAAAAGCTGGCTATGGAAAGCATTTAAAGGAATTCTACAAGAACTTCTCTAATAGGTAAGTGATTCTTCGCGTACTACATGTTTCATGTTTCAGTTATAAGCTAAGGAAAGGTAGCAATTATTTTGATGTTTGTTACTAGGTTTTGTTGGAAATCTAGGGAGATTCTTCTTGTCTACAAGAAGGATTAGTCCGCTATAACAAATTGGTGACCATACTGGGGAATGTCTCGTTCTTCATCATCTCCTTGTTTTGAATTTTGAACCTTTTCTCATAGCCTTATCTGAGTGTCTGAAAGATATTAAAAGTTTGGATTTTGTGAATTGTTTGGTTTTATTTTATTTTTTCTAAAATTTTCTCGGACTGTGCATTTTATCTTTAGCAATAGAGCATATATCTGTGCACTGAGCCTTTAGAAATAGTGCGTATGCGCACTGGATCAAACTGTTTTCCTGCACACATACCTGAAATTTTTGAAAATTTGAGTTTTCTTTTCACTAAGTCCAAGAACTTTTGTTTTTTATGCTTGATTACACTTGTTTGCACCTTCAGAAAGTCTCTTTCAATTCAATTGAGTGTTGTGAAAGAGTCTTCTTGAAAAAATCTTGTTTTCATGAATTAGGGTAAAGGTTTCATTTGATTTTTGTAGATCTATCAAAAGAAGGATTGGTTGTTCTTGATTTTCTGTCTTCCTATCTTTCTTCTCTCAAATAAATCAGATTTAGTGTTTATTTTACCTGTTTGTGAAATATTATTTTGTTAATGAAAAGTAATGTTTTTTCGAGAATAAGTATTTTTTATGAAAGTGCTTCTTTTGCTGAACTTGAAATGAAAAGCTATTCTTCTTTCAGTGTTGAATTTTTTCAAAATTGTACTTTAGACAACATTAAATTCATAGCATTCATTTGAAGAAATTCATTTTAAGGATTTGATTGGTTTCCTTATGCATTTTGAAAATTTTGAGTGATTGTATGTTAAAGGAAAGTTTCATGGTTTTTGAGTTATTGGGCGAATTGAAATATTAAAGGTTAATTTCTACATTTGGGTCATTTGAAACTGAAAATTTGCATTCATGAAAAGGGATATGGTGAAATTATGAGTTTTTGCATTTTCTTTGAAAAATTGAAAAGACTCTCTCTTTACCATAATTAGAAATTCATCGAAATGAAAAGATCACAATATCATGTTTGATTGCATTAAAGTTTTGGGTCAGGTCATAATGTTAGGGTCCAACCCTAACCCCTTTATTTATGTAATAAGACCAATGGGCCAAGTCATAGTCACAGTTATTTAGAGAGTAAATAAATCCCGCATTAATAATTGTAAGTGGTTGACCTATATTAGAGAAAAGGGACCACAATTAGTAGTAAATGGGCCATAGTTAATAAATAAAGTGGTTAACCTGTGTTATGCAAGGGACCACTAGTAGTTAGGGTTTTTTTATTTCATTTAACTATAAATAGTCTTAGTTAGTAAATGAAAGATCATCGAGTCTTATTGTAATTGAGCTCTACTTTGCTGGAGGTTGCCCCCTCGAAGAGGCAAGTGAACATTGAATCTATTTCTAAATAATAAATTACTTGCTGTTTTTCTCATTTTATTATGTGTTCTAGGCTATATTTCTTCATATTTATGGTATTCTATAATTTCTCGTAGGTAAAGAGCATAATAAGTGGTATCAGAGAACTTTCCAGGGCCGATTGTACCTCCAATTTTCGTAGTTTTTTTTAGGCTAGAAACGTGTTTCGACGTCCTTAAACCACAGGATCTATCGTTGAGCGCATAAACCTGCGGATTTAGGGAGGCATGCACGCAGGAACTACAAGAGGTGGTCATGCTTGTTGGAATCCCTTGTAACCCTTGTGGGTACCCCTTCGAGTAGTAGCGCATTAGACAGAACTGCGCACAGACTGCACTTCCACGTACCCTTGGGTATATCAGAAGCCCCCTAGGCTCACCTGAAACCTAGCCTTAGATCAGCCGTCGGTCATCTTACTGTTATAGTACACTGAGAACAACACTCGGGGAGATTACTCACGCCTATGATAGGGTAGTCGGGTAGTACGACTAAGGGTACAATTGATCCTCCTTAGTTAGAGCCTTGGAAGATTGGGTCGAGTACTATTGTTGGACCAATGAGTATATTGCGATTTGTAGCACTCGAAACTCTTTGTGACCATAGTTCCCTCTGATTTCTGAAGATCACCCACTACCTTATCTTCCAGATTAGATCCAGTAGTTGGGGTTCTGCCGCAGTGGTACAAATTAGATCCAACAGTTGGGGTTTTGTCACCACCGTACAAATCAGATCCAATAGTTGGGGTTCTGTCGCCATCGTGCAACTCACATTCAACAGTTGGGGTTTCACAGTGCTGATCAGACTCTTTGTACAATGCGACTTGCTTCTACTAAAGTCTGAGCCCTATTTTCACAGGACATTAGGAAGGATCAAGTTTTCTGGAATTCGGCCACTGCAGTATTGATTAGCGAGGAGTAAAACTTCAGGACAAGGAGCTGATTGTAGTGGTACCATTCAATTGTCAGCCTCAATTTTCAAGCAGGCGAATTTTTTTTTGAAGTGAGTTCAAGTGATCCCTACTAATAGATTCCTGAGCTCGCCCTCTTTCCAAGAAGACTACTCTTAAGTAATTGAATGGGGTTTGTGTATGGTAGGTACCAGATCTCAAGTCATGGCCTATGAGAAGATCGAGAACCTTGAAAAAAGGTTGGATGAGTTCCAGGGAAATATGGAACAAATTACCTCACAACTTTCATTTCTCACCAATATGATGTAGAGGCCTCATCGGGAGGAGCATAGTGTTGATGAAAACCTCGAAAAAGAATCTAACCATCACATTCACTTCCATGGAAATCACCAACATTCCCACCCTCGACCACCCAAGCTAGACATGTACAAATTGGATGGCTCTAATCCTGCAGTATGGGTAGCACAAATGGAAAAACATTTCTCCCTTAATGATATCTGGGAAGATCAAACTAAACTACCTGTGGGAGCCCTTTACTTGGACCAAGAGAGATGGAAATAGTGGTAGTGGTATAAGAAATGTTATCTCAGGAACATAACTTGGCACATGTTCTCAAAAGCCCTATGTTTCCACTTTGATAGGGAATCTAATTTTTTGGGCCATCTCACTAAGCTTCGATAGACAGGCACAGTAAAAGACTACATTTTAGCCTTTGAGACATTTTCCATCAGAACTAATGGTCTAGGAGATGACTTCTACTTTGAGTGTTTCATCAGTGGTCTCAAAGAAGCCATCTAAGCCCATGTCCGGATGCACCACCCAACTACGTGGATGGACGCCTACAAAAAAGCCATCGAGTTGGAACTCGCCTTAGCTGTCGAGTCCACTCATCTAAATTTTGTAGCCAAGGGGCATCCTACCTAGGCTCAAGGCCCTACCCAAACACTTAAGGTTCAAAAGGTGTCTCTAGTAGAAATGGATGAAAGAAGAAAACAAGGATTGTTCTACTACTGTGATGAAAAATACTCCCCGAGGCATAAATGCAAGGAACCAAAATTCTTTCAAATTGATGCTACTGATAACAGCTCATCTGAGGAAGCCCCAAACCTTGGTGGACCCGAGGATGAAGTTAAGGAAACCCAACCTGACAATGATCTCACAGCTACGCCAAATGAACCAGTTATCTCACTATATGCTTTGGAAAGATTTTCTTCACTTCAAACTCTCAAAATTCGAGGCTTTCTTAAAGATCGACTAGTAGTGGTATTGATTGATAGTGGCAACACTCATAACTTTATCCATAAGCGAGTCGTCAAAGATGTTCATTATTTTGTGCGGGTAGTCTCTAATTTCCAAGTCCTTATTGCTGATGGGGGGACCATGAAATGTGAAGGCCGCTATGAAAATATTAAACTTCAGATGGGAGACTACCACCTAAAGATCCACATGTTTGCTATTGAAATGGGTGGTTGTGACATTGTCTTGGGTGCTGAATGGCTTCACACACTGGGCTTGATCACAATGGATTTCCAGTAGTTATATATGAGCTTTAAGCAGAATGACCACATTCATACATTATGTGGATTCCAGGCAGGTGCTCCTACTATCATTAGCTCGCATCGAATGGAAAATATTTTCAAAAGGGCCATCACGGAGTCATTGCCAAATTTAATGCCATGCAGGCCATTGACTCCACTACTCCTCATATTCATCCTGAGATGCAACAGGTCTTAGACCGCCACCAACAGGTATTTGACAAACCTAAAGGGCTTCCACCCTCTAGGGGTGAACATGATCATAGCATCCCTTTGGTCCCGAGGGCCCAACTGCCTAATGTGCGCCCATACCGATATCCTTTCACCCAAAAGAATGAAATTGAAAAAATCATCAAGGAACTCCTCAAAGCCGGTGTTATTCATCCCAACATCAATCCTTATTCATCACTAGTGGTCATGGTGCTAAAGAAAGATGGTGAATGGCACATGTGTCCAGACTTTTGGGCCCTCAACAGGCTCACTGTCAAAGACAAATTTCCTATTCCAATTGTTGATGATCTTCTTGATGAACTTGATCGAGATGAGGAAAATTTTGCTGAACTTGTTCCCTTGTGAGCCACTTGCCCTGGTGAAGGAGTTGGCCTGCTTTGACAACTCGATACAGTTGGATATTCTATTGGCGAGTGTTCTTGATCTATGTGTCCATGATCTGATCAGTTGCAACTTTTTCCATGCAATCTGGATCTAATTCTGTGGGTGTGAGCTATTTTGCAATGTCAGATGTGTTTAGCAATGGTGGAAAGTATGGCCGAAGGCAGTCCACATTGAACACTGGGTGCAAGCCAAGGAACGGGGGAATGCTGAGCTCAAATGCATTGTCTCCCACAGCCTTAGTAATGGTGTAAGGACCATATTGGAGTGGTCTCAGTTTCCGATAGGCTCTAGTAAGGCGTTCCTTTTGCAAATGCAACCAGAATTTGTCGCCCACCTGAAACTTGTGTGGCACCCGATGTTGATCATGTCGCTGCTTGTACTTGGCATTTGATTTCTCCAGAATGTCATGGACTTGCTGGCGAATATGTTGGATGCGCTCAATGAAGCTGGTGGCCTTATCTGTTTCGGACAGGACATGAGCTGAATTTATGTGAGTAGTTGCAAGTGGCATGGCCACATCAATGGGGCATAGTGGCTGGAATCCCAAACCCACCTGAAAAGGGCTATGGCCAGTGGAGCTGTGAAGAGCTCGGTTGTAGCTGTGCTGAACATAGGGGAGGCTCTCGTCCCATGTGCGTGGATGCTTTGAGTTATACATGCGCAGAATGTGCACAATCATCCTATTGACAACCTCCGTCTGGCCATCAGTTTGAGGATGGAAGGCTGTGGACTTCGTGAGTTTGGTGTCCAGCATTGACCAGAGACTGGACCAAAATGTGCTGAGGAACCGATTGTCCCGATCTGAGATGATAGATTGTGGGATCCCAAAGTGCACCCACACTCGTCCAAAGAAGAGTTTAGCAGTGGCTTCTGCTGTGATATTCTTCTTGCAGGCCGCCACAATGGCCACCTTCGAGAACCTGTCGACGACCACAAAAACACAGTCATTTCCATGCTTAGTGGAAGGAAGGCCTGACATGTAATCCATGGAGATGGATTCCCAAGGTCGACTAGGGGTAGGCAACGGGGTATAGAGGCCATGCTTCTTGATGGTTGGTTTGGCAATGGCACAGGCAGTACATGATCTGATGTACTTCCCAACATCCTGTCGAAGATTCGGCCAATAGAAATAATTTTGCAATACTGCCACTGTTTTCTCGACCCCGAAATGCCTAGCAGCACGACTGTAGTGTGCTGCCCAAATCATCTTGGCACGCTCGCTTGAAGGAACACAAAGGTGACCTAGGTGGCATAACATGGCATCCTAGAGGTGAAAATATGGAACATGCCGACCCTCCAAGAGTGTCTGGTATGTGTGGCCGAATTGTGGGTTGCTTTTGTAGAGAAGTGGCCAATCAGAAGTCTCGTGCCCACAAGAGTTGAGCACGGTGGTTAACGCCATGATTGGTGGTCGACTGAGGCAATCTGCAACATTATTGGTGCTGCCCTTCTTATACTTGATATTCAAGTGGAACTGTTGTAGGTATGTAGACCACTTCTGATGGCGATCATTCTGCAATTTCCCTTGGGTCTGTATGAACTGCAGGGGTCGGTGGTCTGTGTGGATGACCGTTTCCTTCCCCAAAATGTAATGCTTCCATTGTCGGCAGGCCTGCACAATGGAATACATCTCTTTATCATAAGTGGGGTACTTCCGGACTGTGTCTAAAAGTGTTTCACTGTGATATGCCACTGGATGTCCATGTTGAGTAAGGACTGCCCCAATAGCATAGTTAGAGGCATCTGTCTCGACCTCAAATGGTTGTTGTAAATCTGGTAACGCGAGCACTGGTGCCGTGCAGAGGCGATCCTTCAACTCTATGAATGCCTTCTGCTAAGATTCAAACCAAAAGAATTTTTCTTTCGCTCCTCCCTTGGTGACTTGACTCAAGGGCCAAGTAATATGAGAAAACCCCAACACGAACCTACGGTAGAAGTTGGCAAGACCTAGAAAGCTGCGGAGCTCTGTTAGAGTGGTTGGAGAGGGCCAATCTTGAATGACTTGGATCTTGGCTGGATACCACTGATCCAGACTTAAATAGGAACGCAACAAATTACAGAGATAACCATAAACCTTTCCCTTACTGAAGACTACATCATAGCCTTTGTCTTCCAGCATCGCAATTGACACCAAGTTTCTCTTCAGTCTTGGTACATACTTGACATCGGTCAAGGTAAGGCGAGCTCCATGCTCCCTCTGAAAAATAACCATGCCTACACCTGAGACACTATACTTCTCATCATTACCCATCGCTATGAGTATCTGGAGATATTTCTCCTCCAAAGTACTGAACAAACTCTTGTCGTCGGTCATGTGGAAAGAAGCTCCACTGTCAAGAAACCAACCACTTCCCACCATGGATGAAATCATGCATGCGAAGAATGTGAAATCCAACTCAAACTGTGAAGCAATTGCCTCACCTTCAGATCCTTCCCCAGATCCCTTCTTGGATTTCCTCCGCGGACAATTTGCAGCATAATGGCCCACCTCATGACAAAGAAAGCATCGCACTTTCGATTTGTCAACCTTCTTCCCATCATTAGAAGAAATGGATTTAGAAAGATAAACCTTATCCTTCCCCTTCTTCGCCTTACTCGCTAAGGCATAGTTCTCCTCATCTTGCATGGATGAAGAACTGTCTCTGGTGCTTTGTCTGATCTCCTCCTGCATCAAATCCGAACATAGTCATTCCCAATCTAGCAGTTTCTCCCTTCCATTCACTGAGTCCTGGTAGCTATGCTAGCTCTTAGGAAGGCCAAGGAGTGGTAGACTCACCATATCCTCATCTGATGTCACGACCCCTACACTTGCAAGCTCATCCCTGCATGTGATGAGCTTGGTCAGATACATAGAGATCGTCTCATCCCTTTTACACTTGATCTTTAGAAGTTTGTCCTTCAGTGCCAGCTTCCTCTAATCACTACTATTCTGATATAAATCTTTCAATGTTTTCCACATTTCATGCGGAGTCTCCTTCCCATGGAGGTTCGAGACAATGTGATCTCGCACTCCCTCCAAGAGAATTCTCCTAGCTCTAGCCACACACTTCCCTCATTCCACCTACTCAGTCTTGTCAGTAGGCTTAGGAATTTCTTGATCAATGAAATCCTTAAGGCCATTATCTTCCAAAACTGCCTCCATGCGATCCTTCCAAGCTATATAGTTTGAGCTGCCATCAAGGGCATACTCAAGCCTCAAACCATAGAACGCCATCGATGAAATAGATGTGATAAGAACTTGAGATCTATATCCCGAATAATAAACTTCGAATTTCTCCTACTAGTATATTGTTCTTGCTTGATCACCTATGCTCCGATACCATGTAGAAATTTCATTTGTAGAACAAACCGATATATGCAATGTCCTAAAGCATAATATTTGTTCTACTTCTACAAAACATTAAGCGAAAGCATAATCGAATTCATGAGCAACATCAAGTAGAAACATGCATAACTAATCAAGAGAAATAATCACACATAACACAAGATATATGCAGGGGAAAGCACCAGCATAAAACCCCAACCATGTATTATCAATCAAGTGGAAATCCTCTTCACAATACAAAAAGAATTAACTCTCAAGCTATTCAGTTCTCAATGAACTATGAAGATATGTCTCATGAACCAACCAAGCCTTGTTTATAAAGGCTTTACCTATGGTCCAATCCCTATATACTTGCGCAATTTGCTTAGGAAATAATAGCAAAAGCATATGCAATTAATTCCAAACATATCAAGTTAACCAATGGTCCAACTACACAATCCTTGAGGACACTAGTTCCTCAACCATGCAAAAACTACTTACTAGAAATAGTAAAGAATCTGATAGTACACTGTCCCACATCTGATCTCAATTGGGTCTCTGATAGAACTGACATGCAACAATTATCCATGAGTGAATTCTCAGTTATCTAAAATAATAGTTGTCACATGCATGCAAGCATTAACAAACTATATTTTATTATTTTAACAGCTTGTTAAAATAATCTAACTGGACTTGACTAGTTAGAACTAAGTCAACTGATTCTCTCATTATAGAACTCATACTTATTCCCTCAATTAGTGGAGGAAATTATGTGCATGCTCACAAAGACTTCAAATTCAAGTTTCCTTAACTAATTAACTCAACTGAATTAATTAATTAATATTTTGCAAATGCTGTTAAGACCAAAATTAATTTTACTTCTTATAGATAGACTAGGGACTGCTATAAATAAGAAGGGACCCAGAAATGCTATTTTTAGAACTTTCTATTTCTAGCAGTTTCACCTCTCACCCAATGTGGCCAATGACCTCACTAGCCAAACTGCTATTTTTAGACATGATATTCTTAGCAGGTCTATTTTTAGCACATTCTAAATTTAGCATTTCTTGTTTCACATTTTTCAACACATACAATGCCTTCTTTAACCTACAAACATTTGTCTTTTGGTCCTCTACTTCAAATCCTTGTGGCTACTTAATGTAGACTTCTTCTTGTAACATACCATGAAGAAATGTTGTCTTCACATCCATCTGATGAAGGGTCCATCCTTGACTTGCAACAAGAGCGTCTGTCGAACGAATGGTTGTATATCAAGCCACAAGTGAAAATATATCGTCATAATCTTCTCCTTCTTTCTCAAAGAATCCTTGGGTCACGAACCTTGCCTTATATTTCTCAATGTTCCCATCAATTCCATGTTTGATTTTGAATAACCATTTTGAGGTCACCACAGATTTCCCCTTTGGTCTCAACACAACATCCCATACGTCATTCTTCATAATTGATTTAGATTCTTTGGCGATAACGTCCTTCCAAAATTGTTCTTTCATGACTTCTTCAAAGGTGGGAGGATCAACTTGAATCATTTTACTCATAGTTGCAACATATCCCTCGTATCAACATGGCTTCTTGCTTTCTCTAAAATATCTTCGAGTGGGAATGAAACTCGTCATCTTGTAATGTGTCACGCTTCCAAAGTGCTCTCTTCCTAGAGAATCTCAGTAAAGAATTGTTATATTTTTTCTTAGTATGTTTATTATAGTGGCTACATTGTTGCCCACTGGAATTGGTCTTCTTGTATTTAGATAGGCAATGGATTGAGGTTGGAAAATATATTTTCCCTTGATTATCTTTTGTTATTAAGAAAATGTATGTGCATAGTGAGAAAATTAATATAGCTTTACTAGTCATGCATTGACTTTGGGAGTTTGCATATATATTTATTTTTATGCAAAATAAAATGCATGTGGACTTATTTCACAATAAGTTATTTTTATTTGCAAAATAAATAAATATGTGAGTGAATTACAAGTATTTTTTATGAGAATTTAAATTCAATGTCTTCTAATAATTGACATAGAGAGTTTTAAATTTAGCGATCTTGAAAAGCTTGAAGGCACCCCCAAATATTCTTCAGGGAAATATTTTACAAAACTCATTTTCATTGGAAAAGTATTTTTATTTTCTAGTTGATGGATCATAACCAAAACCACAAGATATTGCTAAAGGGGGTGAGTGAAATAAGAAGAATATTAAGACTCATATGATCATCCTAGTGAGTCTAGGATAACTTTTGGTTGTGCATGCAAGGAGTTGTAAGGCAGCTGAAGGTATGTGGGGCAAGTTAAAGTCCTTATATGAATCTTTAAGCATGTCAAAAAGGATGTTACTAAAAAAAACTTTGAATGCATGTAGGATGGTAGAGGAGACAATGTCTCTTCATACATTTGTAGAATAAAAGAAACCATAGCCTAGTTGCGTGATGAAAGAAATAAAATCTCAAACGAGGAGATGGTTGCCATAGCCTTTAATGGATTATTTTATCACTATTAGATGTTTGTTGATTTGGGGTAGCATCCTATGTGCTCTAGCCACGAAATTTGGTGGAGAGGTTGGGGCACATAAGATCTCCAATACCCAGAAAGGGTTTGGGCAGATTCTAAACAGATCAGGAGGTTAAAATAATTAATATTTTTAATGGAGTCCCTAAGTCTAAACTTAGTGAAAATAAAATATTAATGTGTATTAATATGAATCTGTGTTATAATGGTCCAAAAGACATGGATCAAGCTAGATCTAATCTTAGCCGTTGATTAGGGACTTAATCTCGGCCGTTGAGATGTCAACAGAAAAAGTATAAGAGGAGGCTTGAGGGGCACTTGGAGAACATACTGAGGGAGACCAGTCAGTTCAATTTCTGGAGTGGGGTTTGCTAAGAAATTGAACCAGTGGTCTAGAGAGTAGTCAAGAGGTAGCAAGTATGGAATAGAGAAATGGGAGATCAGCACAGAAGAGGCAGACGCAAAGCCAGAGGAAGCCATGTAGAGGCAGAGAGACTGCGCAGAGCTAGAAGGGCCTACATCATCCACACAGAGGCTGTAGGAGTGACGCAGAAGCCCAGAGAAGTTGCGTAGAGCTTTAGTAGGCTAACACAGAGGGTTTCAGGCTGTAGTAGAGGTCAGAAGGGCCTACGCTAGGTTTAGAAAAGTGTTGGAAGTTTGTCTATCTGTGGGTAAGCCAGTTTGGCACCCTATTGTACAAGAAAATTGCTGAATAATAAAATCCTCCCTTGTTGCACTAGTTTTCCCAAATTTGGGATTTTCCAGGGACATTAGTCCAAAATAACTGTGTCAATGTGTGCATATGTTTGTTTCTGTATTACGGTGTGATATCTATAGTAGTATTTATTTTAATGTTTGTTGAAGTAATTTCATGAATAACTTATGATGAAATAAGTAGGAAAAGTAAATTAGTTGCTGCAATGATAGAATTTTCACATGCTATCAGAGCAAGTAATCAGAGACAGAAAGGGAAAATCAGTTATGCGTCGAGACCACGATGCAGAGGCATCCACCTCAGGGGACTCACGCAAATTTTCAGAAGATTGCACAAGAGAGAGAGATTTTGATTTCTCTATGTTAGCTTCCAGGTTGGAAGAAGTAGTGGCGTGCATGACTAGTGTTGCATCATCAGAAGTATGTTCTATAGACAGTGGAGTCTCGTGGCATATGACGAGAATCAGGGAATGTTTCTTAGAATATCGAGAAGAGAAGATGAACTTTCAGATCACCATGGGGAACAAGGAAAAGTGTACTCCAGTAGGAAAGGGTACCATAGTTTTTTAGACAGAATCAAGAGAGTGGTTCCGTGCCACAAATGTGCTACATGTGCCAGGATTGGGGATGAACTTACTTTCTGTGTCACAAATACAAGGCAAGGGCTATGACATCTACTTCATCAAGGAACATATATACGGCAAACACCCGAGCTAGAAAAAGAAAGTGCAGATCGGGATCAAAAGTAATCAGTTGTACAAATTACAACTAGAATCTCCAATGGCACTAATAGGCAATCATGAGGAAAAAGAATTGAATGAACTATGGCACAAAAGGATGGGTCACTTGCACCATGGAGCTCTGAGAATTCTCAGGAGCACTGTAACGAGAGTTCCAGACCTGAGTACGGAACGAGATGATGTATGTAGGGGATGCGCTCTAGGAAAGTATGCCAAGGAGACATCTCCAAGGAGCAACCACAGGGGCAAGAGTGTACTAGGATTGATACACTTAGATATCTACGAACCTGTGTCCATCAAAGCTCTCAGTGGTGTCGAGTATTTCCTTACCTTCATTGATGACCACTCGAGGAAAATTTGGATCTATTTTCTGAAAACCAAGGATGAGGTTTTCTGTCAATTTAAGGAGTTCAAGGCTCTAGTGGAGAATCTGACAGGTAAGAAAATAAAAGTCTTGCACTCAGATAATGGTGGAGAATATGTCGATAAGGACTTCACTGATTATTGTGCTAAGGAGGGCATCAGACGGGTGTGGACAACTCCCTACAATCCGGAGCAGAATGGGATGGTAGAAAGGAAAAACAGGACTATTGTAGAAGTAGCTAGGGCCATGCTATATGATCAGGATATGCGAAAATTCTTGTGGGAAAAAGCATGCAACACAACTGTCTATGTTCAGAACAGGACTCCTCATCGGGAATTGGGCAAGATTACTCCAGAGAAAGTTTTCACTGGGAAGACACCTGAAGTCAGTCGTTTCAGGATATTTGGGAGTTTGGCATATTGTCACATACCCAAAGAAAAGAGGAAGAAGTTGGATCAGAATGCAGAAAAGGGGTATCCGGCAGGATATAGCGAGAACACTAAGGCATACAGGATCTATCTTCCAGGGAGAAGGAAGGTAATAGTATGACTAGATGTAAAGTTCATGGAGGACAAAGCTTTCAGAAGATCTCGCGAAATGCCTTCCAAGGAGCAGTCGAAAGAGGATCCGTTTGTCATGCCTCTTTAACCAACAGAAGTGAAGAATCCTTCCTCAGATCAGGAATATTCTCAGGATGAGGAAGAGGAGTGAACAGAGGCACCTGTTGGCAAAGGAAGAACCAGCAGGGAACTTCGTTAGATTATGCGTGATGCAGAGAACTTCATCGGAGAGCCAAGGAACAATAAAAGGGAGTGAAAATAGCTAGACAGGTATCAGGTGTTAGTAGCTCAGGATGGAGAGCCTGCTAGCTTCAAGGAGGCAGCTCAGCATCAGGTCTGGCTAGATGCGATGGTGGAGGAGTATAACTCCATAATTGGAAACGATTTCTGGGAGGTGGTGTCAAGACCTCAAGACAGATATGTGGTAGGTTCAAGATGGATCTACAAGATCAAATATGCTGCGGACGACAGTATTGAAAAATACAAGGCCAAGTTTGTGGCTAAGGGGTATGCTCAAAAGGAAGGGATTGACTATGAAGAAATCTTTGCCCCAGTATCCAGGTATACATCTATTAGGACCGTGATATCTCTTGCAGCCCATATGGGATGGGAGATCCATCAGATGGATGTCAAGACGACATTTCTAAACAGGGTAATAGAAGAAGAAGTATACATTGAACAACCAGAGGGTTTTGAAACTCATGAGAAGAAGTCTCATGTATGCAGACTGAAAAAATCCTTGTATGGGCTGAAGCAGGCACCAAGAGCATGTTATGGTCGAATAGATGGCTACTTGCAGAAGATGGAGTTTGTTAAGAGTGACGCGGATCCGAATCTCTACTATTTGGTCGTAGAGAGCGAGGCACTTATCTTAGTATTATATGTGGATGATCTCTTCCTGAAAGGATCATCCAGACTCATTGAAGACTGCAAGAAGAATCTAGCCACAGAGTTCGATATGAAGGATTTGGGATGAATGCACTACTTCCTAGGGTTGGAATTTTGGCAGCAGAAAGGAGAAATCTTCCTTGGGCAAGGAAGGGATGCTACAGAAATCCTGAAAAGGTTCAGGATGGGATATCGTAGACCTATGGCTATGCCAATGATCACCAACTGGAAGAAGATTGATGCATCAGAAGACAAGGATGTCGATCCCACCCTATACCGACAACTCATAGGGTCCCTTATGTATCTAGTCAATACTAGGCCAGATATTTGTTACGCTGTCAACACCCTCAATCAGTTCATGGTGGAACCAAAGAGGGCTCACTGGGCAGCAGCCAAGCATGTTATCAGGTATTTACAGGGAATAGTTGATTATGGGCTCTTGTACAAAAAGGGGAAGGATATCAGGTTGTGTGGATTTACTTATGCATATTGGGCAGGAAGTTCAGTGGATCGGAAAAGTACCTTTGGGTATTCTTTCAACATTGGATCAGGAATAACCTCCTGGTGCAGTAGGAAACAGAAGTCCATGGCTCTGAGCTCATCTGAGGTAGAATATATGGCAACAAGCACAACTTCGTATGAGGCCATATGGCTTAGAAAACTATTGGTAAACCTATTCAAAAGAAATATGGAGGCAACTAGGATCATGTGTGATAATCAGAGTTGCATCAAACTCTCTAAGAATCTAGTATTTCATGATAGATCGAAGCATATTGATATCCGGTGTCACTTTGTCAGAGATTGTGTCCAATGAGGAGCTGTACAGTTGAGCTACACTCCTACAGGGGAACAAGTGGCAGATACCCTAACCAAGGCCCTTGGAAAGTCAAAATTTGACTACTTCAGGGAAAAGATGGGGATGGTAAAGAACCCCTTTCATTAGTAGTGTGTTAGTAGCACGAAGGAAGAGGGAGTTGCAGTGCAGATGCAGTGTTGGGAGAAAGGACCAACAACAACACAAATGCAGAGGGAGTTGCAATGCGAATGCAGTGTTGGGAGAAAGGACCAACAACAACACGGATGCAAAGGGAGTTGTCGTACAGATGCAGCAGTGGCAGTAACAGAGTCATGGGAAGTAGTACATGAGGCAACAATGTGGAGGATGTTGGCCAGGAAGGCCTAGCATCAGCACAGGTACTGATGCTGGATGATCAGAGTAATACTCAGTGAGGAGTATTGCTAGAGCACAATCCTCGCTAAGAGGGAGTGTTGATTTTGGGTAGCATCGGATGTGCTGTAGCCACGAAATTTGATGGAGAGGTTGGGGCACATAAGATCTCCAATACCCAAAAAGGGTTTAGGTAGATTCTAAACAGATCAGGAGATATTAAAATAATTAATATTTTTAATGGAGTCCCTAAGTCTAAACTTAGGGAAAATAAAATATTAATGTGTATTAATATGAATCTGTGTTAGAATGGTCCAAAAGACATGGATCAAGTCAGATCTAATATTATCCATTAATTAGGGACTTAATCTCGGCCGTTGAGATGTCAATAGAAAAAGTATAAGAGGAGGCTTGAGGGGCATTTGGAGAACATACTGAGGGAAACCAGTCAGTTCAATTTTTGGAGCAGGGTTTGCTAAGAAATTGAACCAGTGGTCTGGAGAGCAGCCAGGAGGCAGCAAGTACGGAACAGAGAGATGGGAGATCAGTGCAGAAGAGGCAGACGCAGAGCCAGAGGAAGCCATGCAGAGGTAGAGAAACTGCGTAGAGCCAGAAGGGCCTATGTCATCCACGCAGAAGCTGCAGGAGTGACGTAGAAACCTAGGGAGGTTGCGCAGAGCTTTAGTAGGCTGATGTAGAGGGTTTCAAGCTGTAGCAGAGGTCAGAAGGGCCTACGCTAGGTTTAGAAAAGTGCTGGAAGTTTGTCTATCTGTGAGTAAGCCAGTTTGGCACCCTGTTGTACAAGAAAATTGCTGAATAATAAAATCCTCCCTTGTTGCACCGATTTTCCCATATTGGGTTTTTCTGGGGACATTAGTCCAAAATAGCTGAGTCAATTGGTGCATATGTTTGTTTTTGTATTACGGTGTGATATCTGTAGCGGTATTTATTTTAATGTTTGTTGAAGTAATTTCATGAATAACTTATGATGAAATAAGTAGGAAAAGTAAATCAGTTGCTGCAGTGATAGAATTTTCACAATGTTTCTCAATAATGTTACCGATAGAGAAATTGTACCTTTTTTTGAGATTTTTATGAGATCTTCAAAACTGAAGAGATGCAAAAGAATGCAAAGAATCAAAGGGAGTTGGATGATGTTCAATTATGG
This sequence comes from Pinus tabuliformis, assembly GCA_031772625.1. NCBI lineage: Eukaryota > Viridiplantae > Streptophyta > Pinopsida > Pinales > Pinaceae > Pinus > Pinus tabuliformis. The sequence goes on from CM062816.1 coordinate 2,007,917,068, forward strand.
TCAAAGATTGAGAAATCTAGTCAAAAGTGGAAAAATAAGAAAGAAAGAAAACATCCATAGTTGACATTCATTGGTGGTGAAGCTTCTTCATCTAATGGAAAAATTAATGTCTCGAGTGAAATGTTTCCACTATAATGAGAAAATGGCATATTGAAAAATATTGTCTAAGAATGAACTAGATAGTAGAAAGGGAATGTTCAACAATGTGGTAAGGATCGATTCCACTAAGGTAATTCTATTGCTAGAAATGTTGATTTGCCTAATAAAATAGAAAATTTCTCATTATTATATGATCTTGATTTTTTTTTTTTAAATATGTCTAGTATATTGGCTCTAGTATGTCTCTTGATAAAAAAAAAGCTACTTGTAGAGATTAAAGAGTGTGGTTCCTCAAATTTTGTATTTTTTGGTCATGATTGATCTTGTGTGGTGAAAGGAGTAGGAAGTTTTCATGTTTGAATATCAAGTGGAGGTATAACTCTAATAAAGATTTTCTATATGTTTATGGCCTAACAAATAATTTGTTTTTAGTGAGCGTTTTTCTATTAGAAAATGAAGGTCGAGTTCACCCTAAGCTAGCAATACAATTGAAATTTGTAAAGATCGAAGCTTAAGGGTGATATGCAAAGGCATCATAACTAATACCTTGTATATATAAATCTTAGGTTTTGTTCATAATAGAGCATTGCTTCATGATGATGTAATGCTTATGGATCTATGTTATAAAATATTTGATAATCTAAATCTTGATATCCTAAGGAGATTTCAAAAAATGGTAAGATATATTTCACAATGTAATATGAACAAAGGAGGTTTATGAGATGCATTTTCTGTAGGAAAGCATCAAAGAGTTTGTTTCTTCTAAAATGATTAAAAAATAGTTAGGAATATTATTGACCTTGTCTAATTTGTCTAGAATAATGCGTACTCATGTTGATGGTGCTGGAAATCGATCAACCAAAGGAGTATCCTAGGTATGAAGTCACAATTAGACCTCACACCGTGTGGGAGCCCCAATTAGAAATATGGCAAGTTTCCATTAGTCTTAGGGTTCTTCCTTGGATGAAATTGTTAGCATCAGAGATTATACAAAAAATATTTGAAACAAGCAAGTTGACACTGTAAGGGATACAATTGTAATGTATATAAGGTTCTTTCACGAAAAGGAAAGAGAGAGTGAGACTCTAGAAGAAAAGTAATAGTATCATCCTAAAAGAGACACATAAGAGCATAAGGGGATCGTTACTTAACATGAAACGTAGTCCACAAGACAACAAAAATCATAAAAGTAACACACAATGCACATTCAACGAGATACATACCAAAGCCAACGAAATAGTTCATTTTCATTAGTATGTGTTAACATAAGCATACACCATAAACAATTAAAGAATAGTCTCTCAATCATTAATTCATGACATATGCATGAAAGTGTGTCGGCTCTATGAGATTCATATATTAAGTGAAAGTCCCAAGTTATACAATTACAATGCTGCCACACTAGCCCCAATAGTGGAAAATTAAGTCACCACTTGCTCCTCCAAAGAAATATCTTCTCTCCTATGACAAGCTAGAGAAGCCAAGGTGGGAAGTTCAAGTCCCAAAATTTATTTTCCTTGAGTTATGAGGGTGTATTTATAACAAATGAGGTGACTCTCCACCTCCCACATAACTCTTGACTTCCCTCATGACTCTTGAGCTTCTACTATGACTTTTGAAATTCCTATATGACCTTTGAGCTTCTACATGACTTTAGATCTCTTCAGTCACTCTTCATATTCCTTCCAGGATCCTTGGTAATCCACTCATTTACATTTTATTATTTGAAAATTACATCATTACATCCACCAATGATGCAGGAAGACACAATGGGACATATGACATTTTGATGACACTTGTACAACCCATGACTCTACAATTATGATATAGAACTTCATAGTGATGTGGCAATGCCAAACTGTTCTCTATGCTACTTTGACTTTCACTTATTTATGATAGACCTTTGCTTGTTCTTCATATTCACCCTCCAAAGGCTCTAGGTGAATGTTGGGACCTTCTAAGTCAACTTCTCTGTCTAGATCCAAGATTCCTTTGTGTTCTTCATGATGGTTCTTCCTCTACTCCTTCACAAGTGCTCTCTTGTTTCCTCTACTTGATGACCTATCTTCAGAATTACCTTGTCATGTTGTAATAATGATACCTGCAGATAGAGAGCACTCATGCCCAGCCAACATCAGTCCAGAAACAATATATTCTACCTCTTCTTGCTCATGGAATATACAAGTTGATATGATGCAACATGCAAGGGTTTTGAGAGCAAGAGGCTGGAGATTACATAGTTGAGATCTTTAGCAACCCAGGGAGGTCTCACTAATGACCCGAACTGCGCAATGCATAGTACAAGAGTGCTTGATAGGTATTCTTGCACAATGAGGGGGTCTAGGAGGCAAGGCACTGAGCTTGTTAACTAATGATCTGTAGTGAGGAGTGTCGAAGATGAAGGAGACAAAGATTTCTTAGTTGGGCATCACAAGGATTGAGGAAAGCCTCAATGTTTATTGTAACTACACAATGAACATTAGGGAGTAGGCTATACCAAAGGATCACATAGTGAGGGATCTCAAACAGTAGGACTAGTCACTGTAATTATGTAATGCACAATGATTGGGGATAGGCACAACGAATTGTGTAGTTGAGGAGCTCAGTGACTCAGCATTGAATCCTTGCTCACTGGAACTATGTAATGTGTAGTGACTAAGGAGAACGATTAGGAAACTACACATTTGGGTAAGTTAGTGACACAAATAAGCATGATTACTGACTAGATCTATGCAATGCACAATACAAGGTAGGATGGAACAAGGATTGCACAAGTAACAAGGCTAGACAGTTGAGTTGATGGCTTAAGTTCTGAGGTTACTTAGTGTGCATATGGAAGATGGAGAATATATTATAGGACTACATATTTCACAGTTTCAAGAGATAGAGAGGCTTCACTATGGCCTGGGAATGCGTAGTGTGTAGTTCTGGGTGGGAGAAAGATTGTCTAAATATTGAGCATGTTGAAAAGATAGTGAAGGCTCCGAAATGGCTAATTGTGGGATTAATGAGGAAAGAGAGAAAAATACATGAAATCAAGTCATGAAATGGTTATTTCACAATCATATAACATCAACACACACCATAGAACTCAAAATTTACATGTATACCTTGAAACAACAACAAAGAAATACTTATTTCTAAGTGCGATAGTTGAAATGTCACCTTGCGACACATAGAATCCAAGTAACGACATGAGTGTCGACTGTAACCAAAAAATGTGCTAAGCTATGGGTAAGTATCTAGAACATATTGTTATGACATATAGGATTAGATAATGTAGTATAATGAACTAGGCCAACCTATAGTGGTGCACTAAGATGCGGCACATGAAAGAGTGAAAATCATCAAAAGCGACAATTGCGATAGTAAGAAAACATGAAAATGACAATTGAAAAAGCTAAAGAAACTGAAAGTGACACATGCTATAGTGAAGATAACACAAAAGCACCACTTTTGAAAGTGAAAGAAAGAAAAAGTAACAATAGAAAAAGTGAAAGTGACACTAATGAAAACCAAAGTGCAAAGAAGCAAAATTTCAGAAAACTCATGTAAGCGGTGATACAATTGCAACTAGGAATGAGAGAATCCATCCACCGAATATTGTGCACTAACTATCCACAGGGGTCATGCAACCTTTGTCCCGAGGAACTTCACAATCACTATCCTTAGAGATTGTGCAAGTGTCATCTCTTGGGACTGCACAATCATTATCCTCAAAGAAATAAACAATCTCTATCTTTAAACATTGCATAGTCACTGTCCTTAGCAACTACATAATCACTATAAAAATGTATTGTGAAACACTTGAATTTATAAGTTGTACATTGACTGTTAGGATTTCTTGGAAGAAGAGAACTTGTAAATGCATGAAAATATAAGCATGTGTGAGAAAGTGACTCTGATAGTTAGAACCTTAGGAAACATCAAATGACCATGACACGAGTATGAAAAATCAATGAACAACATATAATAGGATCATAAGAAGGCTCCAAAATTCAAGTGTAGGAAAACACTTGGTTGAACACTGGTAGAACTCCAGCTTCTCTATTTAGGTTTTCCCTTATGTACAAGGTATCAAATTTTCAGGAAGTATTGATTCACCGCGTAGATTACCCTGACTTTTCCATTTATCTTAATTAAAGATATATTCTCTTTTTTCCTTTCTCAATTTCAAACACATTTGCAAGACTTTTCATACTTCAACTATTGCAATGTGGGAGAAGGATAATAAGTATCTGAGATTCTGATAATCAGAGTTAAGAACATTCCCTAGTGTTTCTTGGTTGGCAGCAAGCATATCCAGTAACCCAACAGAGTCACCTTAAGGAATCACAAGCATCACTTCACTACTAGCAGGCTTGTTAAATACCCTAGCTAAGTTGCTTGCTTCACCTCTCTGCGCAGGAAAATTGCTCTTCTTCACCCTTGATTTTTATTTGAAATATATGCTTGAAGCATTTATTGGACATTTGTAGCATGGGTGGAAGAGGGGTCTCGAATTATTTAATTTTCAAGTGAGGTTGTTCCTTGCTTAAGGGATTTGAAAGATATTAAAAACTAATATGCTTGTTTAAAGTTTTATCCTTTCCCTTCTCTACTCGATTGAGTCGATAGGTCGAAAAACCATTCAAAACAAGGTTGAGTAAGGAATGAAAGTTTTATTAATGATACGGGCTTTGTAGTTCAACCAAAGGCTTTCTGTCCAGAATAAATCGTATTTTCCATTTAGACATCATTGATTTTAAAGATATATAAACTAAGACAAAGAAGAGGATTACAGATTAGCCAAGCGTTTTTTGTCATCACAATTTATGTTTTCAAGCTTTTCCACATTCACCTTTGAGCCAAACAAGAGTATATTTCATGCAAGGTCTTATTGAACAAAACACAAAATAAAGACATGACAAGGCAAGAGGGACAAAAGAAAAAGGAATAAGCAAACATGGGACTCAAAAGAAAAGTAACATGCAAGATGGGAAACAAGAGACAAAGAAAGAGAACAAAATAAATGTGGGGCATAATGAAATGTGAATGCAATGCAAAGGAAAACTAAAATGCAACCATATGTACTCCTAATCTAACTAGCTATAAGGTCGGGACTAAGTGGAATTAAATTTCCAATGTAGCCACCAAAGATGCTCCCAACCTACAAACAAAAGGACATGAGAAATTAAAAACAATATAAAGTAATGTGAAAAAGAAAAGATAAAAACTTGAATATATTATATAAGAAATTAAAGGTCTTCGCTAAAGGAAAAAATAAGTGCCATAAAAAATAACCTTAACCAACCTGCATCCTTACCTTTTTTATCAGAACAATAATTATACAAATCTTGGAAGCTTCTTGTGAATGTACCTTCATTTTTTTTTCATCCTTAGAAAAAATCAAGTAAGATCAAAACTTGTTATTATCAACATAGCTTGTTAAGTAAGATCTCTCTAGCCAATTATAGATTCGAGCATGGAATTCCAAACAATCCTTTTGAAAACCCTAAAGATGATGGGAGAATAAACCGTCAATTATCACATCTTAATCATGACGAGAATCTTGCAAGGAAAATAAATCCTGATCTCATTTAGAAACCTTGATAAGATAGTGAGGACCTGTCATAACCATCAACAAAGACTAAATTTCCTCAAATATTTGATAATAATTTGAACATTGAAATGATAAATCATGAAAATCAATGGGTTCAACCATATCAAGTGATGTAAAACAATTATCATCAGATATACTAATGGAAAAATTATTATTGAAATGATAGTTGTTAGATCTAGTGCTACGATAAAATTGAAGGCTTAACATACAAGATCCTTGAATCTTGATCAATTCCCTTTGTGTCCAATTGCAAACCAAACTAGTACTATGAGAGCTTGGGGAATTAAAAAGAAGTGTTGGCCTAGTAAATCTGGGAAACTGATTAAAATAAAATGGTAACAAAAGGTTAGAAGTATATGCTATAACGAGTCTAGTATCCATCAACAGGATGGTTTTGATATGTTAAATGATTCAAGAACTGAATGCTAGTCAAAAGGATTGATTGAGCCAAAACACAAATGCTTAGCTTCATGACATTCAAACAAAGATTAAGATTTGATTATTCACAAGAATGTTTGACAGGGAGAAATACTTTAGCTAGTGATAATCTTTGTTTTGGTAGTCAGAATAATAGACTTCATTGCTTTATGCATCCATGAAAGATATACATTCCAATCCCAGGTTTAGTACAAGGGATTTGCATGAGGAAGAATTAGTTGGACATAAATATTTTATCTGATTAGAGATTCTATATTGAGGATTAAGAGAATTAAATTGAAAATGCTTAAAATCCTTCAAGAAAGAGCTTACATCTAATGAAACAATGCTGAGAAAAGAATTATGTGAGCTAATTTTAATCTGACCTAGTTTAGAGACCTCATCAGGATTACAAGATCCTGACAAAACCATCCACTAAAGGTGGAGTGCCTCAACTTCTGACAAGTCCCCAAACATACACATGTTGAATTATTGAATTATCAAAGCATGGTTAGGTCATCATTTGCGTGAACACAACTATCATCAACCATTTTAGCAGAAACATTGCTAGTTAGATGATAGCTATTGGAATCAGTCTCATCGGGTGTCTCAACATCACCAAATAGATTACCCAAATTGTAAGAGAGATGTTCAATAATTACCACATCATCTTCTTTGTCATGGGAAACATTATCACCTTGTGTGGGCTTGAGATCTGATTCATCAGAATGTGAATCAAAAGAACATGATATATTAATCGATTCATTACAAGCATCTCGACACGAGGGTTGGTGATCCGAAGAATAAATTCCTATGGTAAACTCTTCTATGATCAAATCATATGCTAGATCAAAGCTTTGCAAATACAAGTCTTCTTGTAGAAACAAGTGATCATCTAATAAACTTGAGCGCTCATCACCATGCATATCAATGGAGTCATTATTTTCAGGGTGATGGTTTTCTAAGGTTTTATCCTGATTAAGGGCTTTGATTTCATTTGAATGATTGCTAAGATCACAAGATTCTAGTTCATCCAAGAATGTATTAGATGAATTTTGAGGTCTAAAATGGGCCTCCTAAGAAAAATGTATGACCAAAATAAACTTTATAAGAAACAATAGGATTCAATATGATGATGTCAACCATGGGGGATGATTCACCATTTTTGGAGTAAAAAATTAAAAAGATTAAAAATTAATAAAATAATAAAACTATTTTTTCAACTTGTATTTTCAACTTATCTCCCTAAGGTTTTACTCAAATTTTGAGCTGGAGTACTCGTTGGATGCAAAATTTAATCCATCATCCAAGGATTACCCACGTTGTATACTTTCGATGGACCCTGTTACACGAAAAATGAGAATACATGAAAAAACGTGATTGTAATAACGCATTTCATGCATTTCTCTTTTTTCATGTAGCAGGGTCCATCAAAAGTATGTAACATGGGTACTCCTTGGATGAGGAATCAAGTTTTTCATCCAACGAGTGTTCCCACTCGATATTTGAGTAAACCCATAGGGAGATAAGTTGAAAATACAAGTTGAAAAAATAGTTTTTTATTTTTTCCATCTAAAATTTGATGATGTAATCTAATATTATTTTATTATTTCCACTATTATTTTATAATTTCCTTAGGAGGCCAATTTTAGACCTCAAAATTCCCCTAATGAAGGAACAACATCATGACATAGAGGATTTTGAAAAAGGAAAGAGAGATTAAAATCATCTTCACCCTTTTGCTCCCCTACGTGTGAAGTGTGACCATCTTGTATCTGATTAAAACTTGAACCAACAAACTAAGGATCAAGAGGATTTGAAGAAAATGTTAGTGGAGCATATTGATCAAGTGGATCAAGGTACAAAAAATGATGAGATGTAGATGATGAAGGATGGAAGGTGTCCCGTGAAGAAACAATGATTTCAATTGAAATAGATTCAGGATCAATATTATGTGCATTATGGTCATGAAAAATTAAAGGATCAGCCTCCACCTCAGCCTCTATGAATTTAATAGAACATTCAAAGTCTTCTAATGTAAAGAGATAAAAGGAGGATGGGATGAATGGATCAATAATCTGATTTTCAAATTTCTTAATTTCAATAATAGGACTAGAGACAACCTTGTTAGGAAATGAAAAGGGAGGAGGAAAAGGGACAAAAGGAACAGTAGGTTCCTCCTTTGAAAATGGAGGTGTCTCATGATTAATAATAGTTGGGAGATCACTATTAACCAAGTATTGGGATTTATATTTCTTCAAGGAGATTTGAACCAAGCATTGAAACTTTTCCTTTTGATTCATTAAACTTCATTATGAGTCGATTAATTCTTTCATAAACATCTTGGTAATCATATCTATCAAAGGCTTGATGAAGCTCCTTGAAGAGTTGTTCAAATGAATGAACATAAGTAGAAGGTAAGGCATGGCACCATAGTTTAACTCTACCTTCAAGAGTGGTGAGTAATATACAAGCAGCATATTCACAATTGATTTCATGAGATTCACAAAACTTGAGAAAATGAGGTGTATGCTTGAATATGGATTTTCCACCATCACCATCAAACTTAAATTGAGACAAGTTACAAAAAAAATCCACAAGGATTGAAAGTTTAAGATTTTATCTATTGGAAAAACATCCCGAGAGTATGATTTCGGAATGAGCCATTCAAGATAAGAGATTCAAAACAGACTCAACAAGCTCAACTTGTCATTTGATCCTCATTCTAGCACCAATTGTTGATGGAACTAGAAATGCGTCAACCAAGGGGGTATCCATGGTATGATCAAGTCCCAATTATACCTCACATTGTTTGGAGTAGGAGCCCCAACCAAAAATACAATAAGTTTCTATTAATATTAGGTTTCTTCCTTGGATGCAATTGTTAACATAAGACATTATACAAATAATCTTTGAAACAAGCAAGTAAGTTGACACCGTGAGGCATACAATTATAATGTATATAAGGTTCTTTCAAGGCAAGGAAAGAGAGTGTGAGCCTATAGAAGAAACGTAATAGTACCAAAAAGAGACACACAAGAGCATAAGGGGATCGTTTGTTAACCTGAAAAGTAGTTCACAAGACCATATTCTTCACACATATGGTTGGACACCTATTTATAATATATGCTCCGCAAGCGACAACTTTAACCTAATAGTTATTTGTCAAATGCTTTTCCTTTAACATACTTCTTGCTATTTCCATAAAGGTCTTATTTTTCCTTTCTACGACACCATTTTTTTAAGGTATGTAGATTGTTGTAAATTGTTTGTGAATTCCATGCTCCATGTAGAAATGTAGGAAGTCATTTAAGATGTATTTTCCACCTTTGACAGTCCTCAAAACTTTGATGCAGTGACCACTTTTCTTTTCAACGAGAGCTTATTATTGATGCAAGTGCTCAAACACTTCACTTTTTTGTCTTTGGAATTAAACCCATGTTTTCCTTGTGTAGTCATCTATAAATGTCAAGAAATAATTGTTGCCACCAATTGATGGTGTTTGCATTGGTCCACATAAATCTGAATGAACAATCTCCAAAGGTAACTTCCCCTTGTTGACCTTCCTACTAAAAATTGTTCTCTATGTTGTTTTCCCAAGATGAACCCTTTACACATTCTGCCTGGTTTTTCTATAAATGGAAATACCTTTACCATGCCTTTCTTATGAAGAAAATTTAGACCTCCAAAGTTAAGATGTCCAAATCTTAGATGCCATAACCAGTTTTCATCTTGGACATTTGGTTGAACGTTTGTTTGTGTGATAGCTACAACATTTCTTTCATATTCTTGTGAATTCATTAACAATTGTTGTTTTGCACCTTCTCCCTTCAAATTTTGTTTTATCTTTAGGGGAAACATTCTATTTCTTGTCATTTTCACTTTTTCAATCAACTACTTGCTTGGAAATTTATCCAAAATTGTGCATTCACCATTTTTAAAAAATACTTTGTAGCCCTTGTGCATGAGTTATCCAATGCTTATCAAATTTTGTTTCAAACCAGGAACAAAATATATATCTGAAATATACTTCTTATCCCCCTTATTTGATAGAATATTGACTCTTCCTTTTCCCATTAATGACACTTTGTTATCAATCTCTAATGTCACTTCATATTTTATACTTTCATCCAATTTAGAAAACATTTCTATGTTCCCTGTCATATGATTGCCACAACCAGAGTTTAGAAAGCATACATCCTTTTGCTTCTCTTGTTCTACATTGCATGCTAGAAACACATTGTCTTGGTTCTGATTTTCTTTTGTTAATTTTTCATTTGGTTTGTTACTAAGATCATGTTGTTTCTTTCTACATTCACTTTCATAATTCTCATTTATTACAATAATGACATTGAAATTGAGATTTATCATACCTCTGAACTTGTGCTTGATTTTGGCTTGATTTTTGACTTAGATTTTTATTGCTTCCTCTTCCACTAGATATCGAAGGGCTTCCTCTTCCACCTCTATGTGGGCTTCGTCCTCTTCCTCTAGCATTTGATCTTCCTCTGCCTCTACCTTGACCAATTGAGACTTGTATCTTGAAGGCATGCTCCATTGAATAATTTATTTTTCTATCCAACCTATGTTCAAGATAAATCAGTGATGCATGAAGCTCATCCACTAAAAATTGTGAGAGATCCTTTGTCTCTTCTATGGCCACAACAATAGGGTCAAATCTTGTTGGAAAACTTCTTAAAATTTTCTCAACTATTCTCCTTCCATCAAGTGTCTCACCTTGAGACTTGATTTGAGTAACCAATCCGATTACTTGTGTGAAATATGTGTCTATTTTCTTAGAATCCTTCATACATATGGTTTCAAAATATCTTCTTTACATTTGTAGCTTTGTTGTTTTCACTTCTGTCATGTCTTGATATGTTTAATGGAGAATGCCCCAAGCTTAATTGGAATTTTTTATTGACTTAATCCTTGTAAATATGCTCTCATGTACTGGTTGAAATATATAGAAGAGGGCTTTGGAGTCTTTCTTCCTATTGTCTCTCAACACATGTTTTTTTGCTTGTATCAATGCATTGTATGCTACTACATCTGCTGGTTCTTGGAACACATTTTCTACCAAATCCCAAATATATTGAGAGAAAAACAAAGCCTTCATTGTGATTGCCCAATAATTATGGTTCATACCATTAAACTGAGGTAATTGAGGATTTTTCAAGCTTTCTCTTGAAGCTACCATTTCTGACTAGTAAAAAAGAATTTGACTCCTTGCTAGTAAATATGCTATAGAAAAACTGCCTTCAAGCAACCTTTGACACCTGATAAATCTTTGCAATAAAAACCTACTCTAATAAACTATGCATACTCACAAACTTTCTCGTTGGTAAATGTTCCCTGTTCTAATACCATGTGAAGAAAAAAGACAGCGGATAAACTAAAACATATAGCATGGAGTACAAAAAAATGAAACATAGTATTGCATTGGACTAATGCAATTAAGATTTCAAAACAGAGTGCACAACAAAATGTGTTTGTATTTAATTTCAAAGGAGGAAACTAATTTACAATATTAACCAACAGAGACTTCAACTCCTTTTACCCATGGTAAATTCAGTGTTTTACAGATTTCTTTCACGCCGCTGTTATACAGAGTGAATACTTTGTTTTCATGCGCACATAACAAAACAATTGAGAACTCCATAGAAGGTGAAAAAGACAAATATGACTTAACTTGTTTATACATCAAGACATCAAACTTAATAGAGAACACTATTAAAACTCATGACATAGTGTTTAGTACTACGCAACTTCACGGTGATTATGTGCATATGCATATAGGAACATTGTGTGGTCAACCAAGTAATCATAATCTACATCAAACTGCCAGCAGATATTTACAGGAATTAATTGATGAATGTAATGTTAGTATGGAGGAGTTGTATGCAATCCAAAAGTCCATTTACATTCACATCCTGCATTTCACATGGTATTTAATATTTACTTTTACTAGTTCTTTTTAAATACACTAAATATTTTTCTTCGATAAATGCATCCTGTCAACAAGAGCAAGAGGGCTTGTGAAAGTAATTATTTCGCTAAGCTGCTGCAATAGGTGATCTACTCTGGACAAATTCACCCAAGACTTGCATTTAGACCCAACCACAAGCAACCCAATCATGTGAAGGCATAAATATACTTATTTTGATAGATGCTTCCTATCAACATGAACAAGTGGGCTTGTGAAAGCAATCTTTTGGCTAAGTTGCTGCAACAGGGTCACATTAGAGAAATTTTGAGGTAAAAAATGGGCCTCAAAACAAAAATATAGAACCAAAATCAAATTTATAAGAACCAATAGGATTCAAGATGATGATGTCAACCATGGGGGATGATTAACCATTTTTGGAGTAAAAATATAAATATATTAAAAAGTTAAAAATAAATAAAAATAAAAAATAACAAAAATACTTTTTCAACTTGTATTTTCAACTTATCTCCCTACGATTTTACTCAAATTTTGAGTGGGAGCACTTGTTGGATGTAGAATTTAATTCCTCATCCATGGAGTACCCATTTTAAATATTTTTGTTGCACCCTGATATACGAAAACTGAGAAATACATGATAAAACGTGATTTCAATCACATTTTATGATGTATTTCTATTTTTTGTGTAGCAGGGTCCATCAAAATTATGCAACATGGGGACTCCTTGGATGAGGAATTAAATTTCGTTTCCAACGAGTGCTCCTGCTCAAAATTTGGGTAAAAGTATAGGGAGATAAGTTGAAAATACAAGTTGAAAAAGTAGGTTTTTCTTTCTTCCTTCTAAAATTTGATGATGTAATCTAATATTATTTTATTATTTCCACTATTATTTTATAATATTACTTAAGAGGCCCATTTTAGACCTCAAAATTTCTCTGATGTATACTCTACCAAATTCATCCAAGACTTTTATCTGGCCCATGTGAGAATCTAATGTATCATCTCCATCACTAACATAAAGGATATAGACTCACAGGCCAACTTCGGAGTAGCCAATATTCTATTTAAGGCCCTTTCTAACATGGGCTACAAGAGCTATGGGTAAAGACCAAAATATTTTTCCCCACAAGAATTGAAGTGACATAAAATATTAAGGATTTTCTTTGTCTACTCCTAGTAAAAGGCAAAGTTGTTGATGGATGCTCTCTTAATTTAGTAGCCCCTTTATATACTACAAAACTAAAGTGATATATTATGAGATTCACCAAAGTTCCCAGTTGCAACTTGACTAGCCACAAAATGGGATACTTAAGATGTTGAAACCAGATTCCCTATGAAATGTGAAGATATTTGGAAAGCCCAACTTTGTTCACCTTTAGGAGTAAGGTGCTTGAGTGATTTGTGTTTAACAAGAATCGTGAGTCAAGATAGTGTCCACCATTCATGAATAATAGATGGTTGCATATTAGAAAAACTTGTTGAGTTTGAAGCAAACTCAACATAATTTCCACCATTCAGGAATAACAGATGGTTTCCTAGTATAAAAACTTGTTAGATTTTTTAGCTTACAAAAACTAGTGACATGTAGTAGTCAAAGCTTTATGAGATGCCCCAAACCTTGTATGCTATTTATATCTTTGCAATCATAAATACTCAATTCCTCCAACGATACCAAATGTTGGACACCTGGGAGTCTTCATATGTTGGGGAAATCATAAACCTTTAGCAATCTAAGGTTTTTAATGATTTGTAAACTGTTGTGGATATTCCACTGGACAGTTCATCACAATAGATCTGATAATAATATATTGAAATATCATATTTTTACACTATTATAGTTTGATTAAAATTCTAGATCTGTAGATTTTACTATAACTAGTGCATGCATGCGAATGGAAATTATGCAGAAAAGTAGAGAATGAAAAAATAAGCTCACACACACATAAGACACAAGATATTCTCTTTGGGAAACCCTTTTAGGAGAAAACCCAACTGGAAGGTGAGGTTGCTTCGCTCTCTTTCTATGTTTTGAAATATGGTTGTAGGTACAAAGAAGTAATGCCTGTGGCCTGTGGGCTGCTACAGTGCACAAATCCTCTTTGTGTGCTCTCCTATCTCTCCTGGCTATCTTTGCTCATTTATCAAACAAAATACTCTCGAAAGAATGGAATGCCTCTTCCTCCTAGTGGCCTGATCATAACATAGTCTAATAGCCTACTAGTGGTTAAGTTTGACTACATCAACTCTTAACTAGAGTTACAAAATATTCTCTTCTAGAGTATTTTACATAAAAAACACGTGGCTAGCCCCTTTTCCATGAATAATGGGGGCCAATGTGGGATCCTCCTAAACTATAGGTGTGAAAACATGAAGGTCAACTTCTGAGTGGCATAAATTTTGCATACAGACTCCAATTGACGCTCTTCTTGCATCGTTGAAAAGGTATCTAGGTGTAGAATAGCATGCAAAGGTGCTATGCTATAGCGGCAAAGTTTTACCCACAAAAAATGTCATTTGATGCCTCAAAATTCTCCCGGAAGGTTTCAGACCCCATTTCGCCAAACTGGGTCCCACCGGTAAAAATGATCCCGTTAAATGATACCTCCACTTTTTCTACTCCAAATGCATCGTAATTGATGAAAAACAATATAATTATCCAATTTAGATCACCTGGCCTCATTGCAGATTGGGAAATTTACATACATCAACCTCCTCCAAAGAAGAGCAGTGTTCAACACCGGGTATCTTTTTTATCTTACAACAACTAGTGACATGTAGTAGCCAAAGCTTTATGAGATGCCCCAACCCTTGTATGCTCTCTAGATCTCTACAATCATAAATACTCAATTCCTCCAATGATGCCAAATGTTGGACACCCGGGAGTCTTCGTATGTTGGGACAATCATAAACCTTTAGCAATTTGAGGTTTGTAAGCTTCCCCAACACTTCAATGCTCATGATATTTAAACGACCAATATTTAACTCCTCCAATGGTTATATTTTGCATGCCTTCGTAGCTAAAAACAAATAGTCACTGTAACTTTGTGAGCTTCCCCAACCCTGTTATGCTCCTCAATATTTGACACCTGAAAACACCCAACACCTCCAAAGATATCAACCTTTCAAAAAGGGAGAGGTTCTCTATGTTTGCACAACGATGTAGAGAATTTGGAGTTCTACCAAACCACAAATCCTTGCTATTTGCCTCAATTATTCACAGCTATCCAATCATAGAAATTGAAGGTTTGGGCAAACATCTGTAGAAAAGGACACCTCCCTTTTTTTAGCAGTGCAACCGTAGCTGCTTGAGCCCAAACATGCATCGGTCATTGGAGGAGTCCAACTTATTATTGATTAAAATTAGTTTTTCCCTTTCTTTTTCAACCTTATTAAAAGGAGATTCTAACAATGGGCATTCTTCTACTCTTAAAATATCTAGATTATTCAACTTCATAAGATCATAGGTTAAGTATTATATTTCACATTTGCATAGGTGCAATGGAAGGTAGTGAAGAGTATGGACACTTGTACCAACAAATCCATAAGTGATGTGGTGACCACGCCCTCTTCAATATGCGGTCTAAATAACCATGTTTGGTCGCAATAAGTCACAAGTTCAAAATACCACAAGAATACCACAAGTGGGGGAATGATTGACCAGATTCATCATATTGTTCTCAAACACCTCATCATTTCATTTCTTGTACCATGACATGTCTGAACTAATGTTTAATGACATTTATGAACTCATCTCGGAGAAGGGTTCAAATGAGAGATCAAACCACATAGATTCAGAAACTCTAGCTATTAACAGTTCACCATCATCATATGTTACAACTGACAGATGAAATATCTGATCTCATCATGGACACGGAGAGTTTATGTTCATAAAATTTGAAGCAATCAACCATTGTAATCTTGTGAACTTCTATTATTCTTTGTTCATTCACAAATAAAAAATATATATGAACTCACAAATCCATATATATCTATATATATATATATATATATATATATATATATATATATATATATCTTGAATAAATAAATTCAAATTATCAATCCAAACCCAAACATGAAGGTTTTAATAATTGAGGCACATTACATGATGATTTTTCCAACAAATCATCAATCTCGTTGGTCATCGAACGCCAAAGACGAAGTGGCATTGATCTTTCCTCTACTGCAATGTTTCTTCCTAACTCTTTGATATGATCATGCATTTTTATCTCATTTTAACTACCCACCTCCAATAGACATTTGTTCTCAGGATTCTGAATCCCTAACATTCCCAATATTCTTATAGCGGTATCTCTATATTCTCCAATGAAAAAGGAAGCAATATCTAAGAATATTAGCTGATCTTGTTTATTGAGTGAATCATAACTGATTCTCAATATCTTTAGTATTTCAATAAGTAGTGTTTTTTGAAGTTGATCCAACTGTGTTTCCCAATAATTTTCATCATTTTCCCCACATACAAGTGCCTCGAACACTTTCAATGATAATGACAAACCATTGCAAGTAGTTACAAACCTACCAACAAGGACTGCAAATTTTTTTGGTGGTAGTGGATGATAAAAGGCACAGGAGAAAAACAACTCTCCAAAGAGTGGCCTATGCAACCCTTCTAAATTATAGATTGAGGAATCTAAGATCCTTAAACTTTTTGAGCACATGCTTGTGCCGCGAAGTAATTAAAATCAAGCTATTGGGTCTAAGGATATCTTGATAGGAAAAAAAGCTTCTAATTGACAGACATGATCCACATCATCCAAAATTGTAAGAGCATAACAAGATGAAATATGTTTTTAAAGTATCCCTATTCCTTCATCTCAACCAATTATGATACATGTTTGTTTCAAGTCCTTAAGGATCTTGCTTTGCAAATAATTAAGTGACATTCTAGCTACATCGTCTCTCACATCAAATAAAAAGGAGAATGCACTATAATTTAAGCTCTTATTGTTGAACAAATGTTTAGCGGGCGTAGTTTTTCCAACTCCACCAATGCCAACAATTCCGACAACCTTAGCCTGTAGATGCTCAGTCCCCCACTGCTATGACAACACAGTCTTTTCAAATTCTTGTAATTTTAAGTCCAAACCAATTGGATGTTTTGCTATATCCAATGGTGTTTTGGGAACATTTTTCAAAATTATTTGCACAACCCTACCCAAAATCTCCCCTTCGTCTCTGAATATGGGAGAATAAAATAATTAGTGAGAAAAAGTAAGTAGCATGAACCTTATATTGATCCAATGGGAAAACAAGATAAATAGTGATAAAAAAATAAGTAGCATGATCCTCAAATGGATCCAACAAATTGAAAAATAACACAGGTTGGATGGATCAATGGGAGATCCAACTTACCCATTCAGCTCAAGATCTCTTATATCCACAACATGAGCAAGCGCATTTCTCCAATTTTTAATAGTCTATGGCTCGTGGTGTGCCTACTCTTGACCAGTTTGGGTCTCTGTTTTTGACTTCTATTGGTGGTTCAAAAGGGCTTCTACTTATGCTCCATTTTTTACTGTTCAATGGAGCACATGAGGTTTTACATTGTTATACATGGGAAGAATTGTAGCCCCCGAATCCACCATGAGAACAAGTTCATCCAAGCACCAGTTTGATTCGGCAAAAGTTAGAGAAAAAATGAAAACTTGGACAACGACTGCTCTAATATTGGCTTTTATTTGACAAGTAAGGTTGTTTCCCTCCATCAATTCCTCATTTAAGATGCCAAATGACAAAAAAATTCAATAGATCTAGTACAGTATAGTGTTCTAATTAAAAAGAACACGAAACACAAAGGGATCTGAAAACATGGAACCACTTATTTATATTAATAACTGTAAAAATGATACAACCCATACAAATAATATTGGAGCCCCTTCCATTGGCATGCACGACTACTCATCAAAGGACTAATATAAGACACTCAAACACACTTATGAATCATGGTTGTTTCCACCAGACAAATTCATCGAGGGGTTTTCATCCCAAGATCAACTAGAACTGGCGACACCAAGTTCTCAACAAACAAAATAAGATAGACAAACTCATGATGATTCAAATGCCTTTCTCCTCTTCCATTTTATAGGCTTGATAGAATCTGTAGAAGCCTTTAATTTATTATTTTTTCATAGAACTTGAAAGAAATCAACCATTGTAATCCCAAGAACTTCAACTATTCTATGTTCATTCACAAAAAAAAAAAAATATGAACTCACAAATCCATGTGTATCTTGAATAAAGAAATTCAAATTATCGATCCAAACCCAAACATGAAGGTTTTAATAATTGAGGCACTTACACATGACAATCGATACAACGATTCATCAATCTCATTGGTCTTCCAACGCCATAGACGAAGTCGCATTGATCTTTCCTCCACTACAATGTTTCTTCCTAACTCTTTGATATGATCAAGCATTTTTATCTCATTTTCACTGCCCACCTCCAATAAACATTTGCTCTCAAGATTCTAAATCCCCACCATTCCCGATATTCGTATAGTGGTATTTTTGTCTTTTCTAATGAAAAAGGAAGCAATATCTAAGAATATTGGTTGATCCTATTTACTAAGAAAATCATAATTGATTCTCAATCTCTTTATTATCTCAACAAGTAGTGTTTGTTGAAGTCAATCCAACTGCCATTCCCAATAATATTCATCATTTTCCCCACATACAAGTGCCTTGGACACTTTCAATGATAATGACAAATCATTACAGGCAGTTACAAACCTATCAACAAGATCTGTAAATTTTTTTGGTAGTAGTGGATGATAAAAGGCACAGGAGAAAAATAGCTCTCCAAAGAATGGCCTATGCAACCCCTCTAAATTATAAATTTAGGAATTTAATATCCTTGAACTTTGAGCACACGCTTATCCCGAGAAGTTATTAAAATCAAGCTACTTGGTCTAAGGATATCCTTGATAGGAAAAAAAACTTCCAATTGACATACATGATCCACATCATCCAAAACTTTAAGAGCATAAGATGAAAGATGCTTTTTAAGTATCCCTATTCCTTCATCTTGACCAATTATGATATATGTTTGTTTCAAGGCCTTAAGGAGCTTTCTCTACAAATAATTAAGGGACATTCTATCTGCATCGTCTCTCGCATCAAATAAAAAGGAGGATGCATTATAATTAAATATATTATTATTGAATAAATGTTTGGCGAGTGTCATTTTTCCAATTCCACCAATGCCCACGATTCTGACAACCTTGGCCTCTATGCTTTCAATCCCTCATTTATCTAACAACACAATATTTTCAAAATCTTGTAATTTTAAGTCCAAACCAATTGGATATTTTCTATATCCAATGTTATTTTGGGAAAAAATTTCAAAATGATTTTCACAACCTTATCCAAAAGTTCCCCTTCGTCTATGAATATTGGAGAATAAAATAATTAGTGAGAAAAAGTAAGTAGCTTGAACCTTACATTAATCCAATGGGAGAACAAGATAAATAGTGAGAAAAAGTAAGTAGCATGATCCTTAAATGGATCCAACAAATTGAAAAATAACACAGATTGAATGGATCAATGGGAGATCCACCTTACCCATTTAGCTCGAAACCGCTTATATCTACAACATGAGAAAGCACGTTTCTTCAATTTTTAATAGTCTCTCACTGGTAGCATGGTTGCTCTTGACTAGCTTGGGGATCTGTTGTTGTCTTCTGTTAGTGGTTTAGCAGGGATTCTACGTATGATCTGGTTTTACTGCCTGATGGAGCACATGAGGTTTTACATTGTAAAACATGGGAATAATGGTAGCACTTGAATTCACCATGAGAATGAGTTCATCTCGACACCAGTTTGATTCGGCATAAGATAGAGAAAAAATGACAAATTTGACAGAGGCTATTCTAATAGCGACTTTTATTTGACAAGTAAGGTTTTTTTCCCTCCATTAATTCCTCCTATAAGATCCCAAATGACAAATATTTTCAATAGGTCTAGTAAAGTATAGTGTTCTAATTAAGAAGAACTGAAACATAAAGGGATTTGAAAAAGTGTAGCCACTTACTTATATTAATAACTTAAAAAATGATATAGCTAATATAAATAATATTGGATCCATTGTCAATGGCATGCATGACTACTAATCAAAAGACTAATATAAGACACCAAAACGCACTTATGAATCCTAGCTGGATCCACTAAACAAATTCACCAAGGCGTTTTCATCCCGGGATCAAACTGGAACTGGCCACACCAAGTTCTCAACAAAACACAATAAGATAGACAAACTCATGATGATCTGAATGCCTTGCTCCTCTTCCATTTTATAGGCTTGATGAACTCTCTAGAAGCCTTTAATTTATTATTTTTCTTCTAAAAAAGATGCAAATACCATGGGCATACACCATGGGTGAATACCACTACAAATATCACAGGTAAATACCATCCATCTTAGACCAGATAAAAAAAATATTATACCTCCCTATCCAGTAAGACCCTTGCGTCTCAGTCCACTAGATATAAGGTGTCTGTAGAGATGACTAAAGAAGGTCTTCTTGGAATCGAGGCCATAGTGGTTAATAAACACATCGTAATGGGGAAAAGGAGTCATGGTTGAACAAGAGGTAATGGGGGAGGAAGTAGCAGAAGCATTGGCATTGTGATAGAGGATGGTTGTTAGGTTTTCCATTGGAAATGGAATGGGCTATCTGGACAATGGATGGATTGATAGATAAAGATGATACCACAAAGGTTGCAAGAGATTGTAAGAGTAAAATGGTATGGGAAGTTGAGAATTAGGAATAGGTAAACTGAGTCGTCTCCCGAGGTGGAGGAATTTGAAACACCACCATGGTATCCACTACTGTGGAGTTGCACGTGTGTTTTAAAGTTGTAGTGGATATGATTTTGTGTCTTCGCGAGGAAAAGAATAAACCGAAAATAATAATAATTTATTATTATTGTTTTGAATTTACATTATTTTTTTTTTGAATTTACGTAGAAAAGGTTGAGAATAATTAGGTTACAACATGAAGAAGTATGACTACATTTTCATAATGCGGAAACTCTGAGCTACTTTTTGCTCATTGAATGGTGTTATTTCCTGGAGATTACTCAAGTTATAATGTAGTCTTTCTTTCACTTTCATATATCCTTGGAATGGATTTAAAAAAAACACATCATATGATTTTTCCAAAATTACAATTCAATGTTAGTGTGAAGAACATTACAAACAAAACAATCCATTACACTACTCACCCTGAGGTATTTGTAATAAGCTTATTAATAATTCGTCACATGTTGATCAATAGTTGTCACCTTTTATTAAGAAACAAGAATGGTTGTTGAGCAACAAGTCCCTGCTTTCGAGGGATTGTTGCAACTAATGCCAAGAGAGTAGTGTTATGTAAATGTTGACACCAAAAGAAAAGCACACCAACTTGCAAGCATGCCATGGAGTTTAAACGAATTGTTATATACAAGTCTTTATCCCATTTTTGGGTTATTATGTCTCATGCCATGAAATTTCAACGATTTGTTATCTCTATCCCTTTTTTGGGTTTTTTAGGTCCCTTATTAAAGGCTGACTTGCTCCCAAGTGAGATGAGTTTGCGGCCAGCATATATTTCAAAATTTTCTTATGTAAAACCTTTTCACCTCGTTAATGGAGGCATTTATTTCCTCACAATGTCTATTATACCGCCAAATAACTGTAATCCTGTATGAAAAAATAAGTCAGTCATCCTCACAAATCCCCTTCAAATTCGATCATATTTCCTCCTTCGTAGTCTTCAATTGTATGGTGTTTGATTTATGACACATGTGTACACACCAACACTTCTTTCACCTATTCGTTGTCGGATCTCTGCATCATCAAGGCATACACACCAACACTTCTTTCACCTTCTCACATCTCCTTATTATAGTTTCTTTCCAATTACAATCTCTTTAATGTAGAAGTGATCTAACGATGATCTGTTAGGAAGAGACTCCTCTGATCAGCTAAAACAGGTCACCATCTCTCCAACTCCAGTGATTAAAGAAAGGGAAATGGTTTCCCAAATGTTGTATATGTGAGACCAACAGTCACTCCACAAATCAAAAACTAACAGTGTTCTTTGTTCAACAAATAAATCATGCTTCCTCCATACAGTGGTCTAGTCTGAGCTAATAAAATACGAGGTTGCAACTCCTCGCAATTCGTCCACACAACACATTCCAATACACTCTCCTAGCAACTTATGACAATTGCAAATCTAGGATCTAGCACTCACAACTTCTCCACACGTAGCAACAAATTCAAAGATCTTTGTAATCGTTGTCCACACAAAGTCTCTCCAACACTAGTCTTAACTCTACTCAAAGCTTGAACTCACATGCAACATTTCTCAAGGTTTTAACTCGTAGTCAGAGCTTCACGCACTCTTCATAAACATTTCATTTCCTTATGTAATTTATGGACAAATATTCTACTATAAACAAGACAACAATACTCTCTTAACAAACACATATACTTTCTATTTCCATAGGCCCTTTCATGAGGGAGGCCAAACCCAGGTCCATGAGGGCTCTGATACCAAATTGAGAAACCAATTTGCACAACAAAACTTAATTTTATTCTATTAAAAATCACATATAAATACAATAGATATTGGTTCAAGATAGAAATTCAATCTTAAACATACAATCAACTAGTTGAGGAAATATCTCAACCACACACTTATCTAAACATCACATATAAATAAAATAGATATTGGTTTAAGATAGAAATTATAACTTAAACATACAATTAAATAGTTGAGGAAATATCTCAACCACATACTTATCTAAGAACATGTAGATCTTAACAAATCCTAAATAATAGGAACAAATTCTTTTACTTAGAAACCATCATAACTAAGACAAGTAGGAATCATATTTTCCAAGTTATTGACATCAAAGGATAAATGGTGAAGTATAGTGGAGAAGAGTCAGCCATGTGATGACTTTTTCATTTTTTTTAACTGCTCATTTAATCAATTTTCCTTCAAGAGATAATATTAGATAATGTTTGAAGTGATAGAATCAATTTATCGAGTAAGAAAAGATGGTTTTTACTTCAAGTTTTGGGAAGAAATATGAATTTAACTACGAGTTTAACAACACTACATTTTTACGAAAGGATAAACAAAATTCTAGTAGCACACAACACTATTTATCCCAAGGTGGAAAGCCACGTCGTCTCAGAAAACCACATAGTCTTTCGGAAACCACTAGACTTCAAATTTTTCGTTAACGCCAGTTATGAACGCTTGCGTAAACGAAACCACATGTTGTCTTCAGTTGTGCACGTGTTTTCATAAACTGAAGAAAAAGGAAACCATGTGTTGTCTTCATTTCCATGCCTCTGACAATTGTTGTCCCATGGAACTTCTAGATAGAGTGAAAATACCAGCGACCATTATTGAGGATCCCTAATCGTTTCGAGCCCTCAGCTGGAAAGCCGCCATGAATACAATTCTCTAAAATTCGAGTGCTAAAAAATGTCCCCATGCTCGGAAACTCACAAAAATGTTCCCATGCTTGGAAACTTGCAGCGTGGGCTTGGACATGTAAGTTCCTCCAATCTATGCCTTCTTTGTGATAAATTGAACACCTTTTTTAGGATAATTATGTTGTGGTTGGGGAGTCTAGGATAATTATCTTGCAGTTTAGGGATAATTGAATTACTTGAATAGTTTGTTGTATCTTTGTTGGTTGTCTCTTTGCTACAAAAGCCATAAAAATGAAGGTAAAAACTTAATCACACATTTTGCACAAATTTACACCAAGCAACAACTCAATAGTACAAACTTGTTTCCGCTTGATGGTATCATGTTGGTATCAATTGCTTACGGTTGGGAAGTTTGGGATAATTATCTTGAAGTATGGGGATAATTGGAACTAGTACGATGGATCCTTTAATCCATTACTTGAATAGTTTGTTGTCTCTTTGCTACAAAAAGCATAAAATGTAGGTAAAAACTTAATTACACATTTTGCAGACAACTCAATAGTACAAACCAACTTTTGCTTCCTAGTATCTATTGCTTGAACCCTTTTGTCTTTGGAAAAAATTACTGCTTCCTCAACTAGTTGATTGTTGTACATACAATTAAAAAATTTGTACATACAATAAAAAATTTTGCTTGAACAAAAATCCTTAGACTTAAATTTTTAGATTCAATACCTAATTACATATACAGCTCCATTTTTCCTTGTACTAAAATTTTCCAATTCTTTGACGTAGTGTCAATTGTGTCCATACTAGCACAGCAAGTAATACTAGCTCAACATGTTCTTCTTAGTAACTTCAACCTGCAAGAGTAGACGATTAACTTGTCTCAGTATCTATCATTTATTGTCTTTGTTCATATGTAGTACTTAATATTCAATTTAATAAATTATAATGTGGAAAACCAATGAATCAGCTAACAACTTGAATAGAATGGCTAACAAAGTAGTCATTACTAGCATAATATGGCATTTATAACCTTGAAAACCTTAGGGTCTGAATCTAAAGTACAAGGTGAGATATGTTATGCTGATGCTATGCTGGTTTGAGCCGAGCTTCAAAGGGATGATTAGTACATTCCAAATTCAAGATTAGCAACTGCAAACCAGTTTCCCTCTTCTAAAGGCATTGAAAGTTTCCTCCAAGGCATGGAAAGACCGCTCTCAAAGGCACTACTTCCTACCAATGCAAGCAAGGAGCTCTTACCCAAAGCTAATGGCATACTACTCAAAAAAGAAAAGAGGCATTTCAGACCTATAAAATTGTTCAAATATTCTTTATATCAAAGACATCAAAAGTGTCGTTATTGCTAGCCTATCGTGCTTACCATTCACCCATTAAATGGTGTAACCAAGAAAATCACACTAAAGGACAATCATATCTTTAATATCGCTTGCAAAGCAACGTAAAATGTATAATTGCTAGTCATTTCTAGTTATCTTATTGGCATATTTATTTATTGCATTCAATGAAAAAAATACGTGTAATTAGGAATGAAAAAAAATTGATATTTGAACAGTAATTCAAACCTTATGTAAGTTATTTATCATATGTAATTATTTCTTGCATTCTTTGAAACCAATTTTAGGAATTAACAAATTTGAATTTACTTACCAACCAATTTTTCTTTGTATACTCATAGGTCTAATTTGTCCATCATTATCTAGTGCACTCAACTTTCCATGTGGCTTTGAAGAAAGAAGTTCCATTTCAACAACACTGAACCGAGCAAACTTGTGGATTCCTCTACCATCTGAGTCTCTTCTCTTAAATATAAGGGGGAGTAGGAAGCATCGCTAATTCCTTGAGCGAGTGACTCAATAGACGTCCTCAGTAGGATACCAAGAGTTCAAGGCCAGGAAGGTGAAGCAAAGGCACTAGATATGAATATTGATTAGAGCTTTCACCTGAATAACGAAGATGTGAATATTTTCTTGCCAGTTGTTTCCAAGTGTAAAACAAAGAAGTCCAGATGTCATAAAATTCATAGGGCAGTGGAAAGTTTGAAAATTTGATACCTTGCAGAGCAAAAACATTTAGTTCTGATGATGCATTTGAAATGATTTTGTATTCTTTTCATAAGATGCACCAATAAATAAAGGCTTCTTACCTGATTCTTTGGAAGCTTTAGATTTGAGCTGGTCTGTAAATGCTTCGATCAGGCGTGCTTTCATATCTCCTTCCTCCATGGCTCTTATCTGAGACAATATTTTTAGTTCATCTTCTTCTGTGGCTGCCATGAGGACCTTTTCCTTCTAAGGCTTGGGCCTCATTCCCTCTTCTTCTGCGCTAGTTTCACTAAAATATTCAGAATCAGAATCATATTGGACATGACAAGCACATTCTTCAGGGTTTGAACATAAGCATTCTGAAGAACTAGATCCTGAATATTGTTTCATATATGCATGTATTTCTTCTGCAGAGGAAGAACTAAAAGAATCATAAGAAGATTCTTCAATCTGGTGCTGCTGGGCAATATTTCTAATAGTCACATTTGGACATCCTTCTGTCCTATGTGATCGAGAACCACATTTTAAGCAGAGCATTGATTCTCTACCTTCTTGCTTGACTTGCTTGGCTTTCTTAGCATAGGCTTCAGATTTCTTTCCTCTGCTAAGTTTTGATTCTTCACCCTGAGGACATCTAGAGGTTGTATGTCCATTCTTCCCACAAAGCCAACAAGTGATATTGTTCCATTTTTCTTGCTTATGAGAATGCAGATGAATATCTGGGGGATTGTAGTAATGTGTTTTTGGAACATATCTGTAGTATCCCTTTTTCTTTCTGGAAGTTTGGCCCTTACTTTGTCTGGGATATTTTCTCCTTTCTTTTGGATAATTTCTTCTGTTCTTATAAAAAAATTCTTTGAATTCTCTTTTAGCTCTTTTCTTTGCCCTTCTTCTTTTTACTAAGGGTTCATCTGCTGTAAGTCCATACTTGCTGCAAATGGATTTTTTATCTGGTAATCTGGAAAGCTTTTCTAGAGACTTATTTACCTTTGAGCTTGTGTAAAGACTCACCAATGTCTTTGTGATGAGAGAATAAATCTCACCCCAAGTATATGACTCAAAAGGTAATTGAAAAATTTCTTGCAGTCTAATATAGTCAACAAATCTAGAAGGCAGAGCTGCAAGATATACCTGTTTCCATAGCAGATTTTTGGAGTCCTTGACTTCATAAATTCTCTGCATCCAATATCTATGGAAATCATCATACTGGGACATCTTATGGAATTTTAAGTTCATGAGAATAACCTCATGTTTGTCAGCAATCTTTGTTTCACTACCACACCAATGTTCAAGAATCATTGATGTTAGTGCTCCAATCATGTTGTTGGTTACCGTGACATCAGAATTATGAATGACATCTCCTTTCTCATCTTTGAGAACTTCTGCTTCCATAGTTGCAATGAGCTTAGGAGAAGATTCTGTCTCCCACCACCTGAGGAGAGTCCCTGTGAAGCACTGTATAATGGTTCTGCATGCATCAATTTCAGATTTCCCACGAAGACACATGAGTTTATATTCTGTATACATTAAATCTATCATTTGTCGGATCTGTTCGACACTCATGTTATCTATGTTCCATTCTCTGTGGGAATCAGGGAAAAAAGTATGGGCTTCAGGAAGCTTTCCTTTTCCCTCAATATCTGGTGCAGAATATTTGGAGAATCTATGTTCAAGAGGTTCATAAATAGGAAAGATTTGTGTTTACTGTTCTTTTCCTTTATCTTCTTTTTCTTCTTCTCTGAACAAAGATGCTATAGATATTTTTGGAGTAACCTCAGTATCAGAAGAGGAGGCTACTTCTTTAGGAAATAACAAAGGGAATTTATTTACACTTTTGACAGGATCCTGAATCTTTATATTTCTTTTAACAAGAAAAGATGGAGGAACTGGTTTTTCTGCTTTGGTCAGACTCATCTTATCTACCTTGTCTGACAAACCAGTTATGAGTTGTTTAGTTGTATCAAAATGATCAACTATCTTTTGATCTACTCCTTCTATTTTTGTTAAGGATTCTCTAACATAGGATTGAATCAGACTTGAATCATACTGAACATTATTCAAACAATTATTTACACTATTTATTGATACTTGGATAGTATCAATCTACTCCTTGACTTCTTTGGATTTGGAGACATTCATTTCTAGTCCTTTTATCGCAGTGTTTGTCCAGTTGATTTGTTCACTGGTTTTTTGGATTCTGCCATCAATGCCCAGAGCAGAATCATCGTTTAGGACTAGAGGAATAGCTTTGGCTGCATTTGTATTTTCTCCTAAGGCAAGTCCTTTGTAAGGAGGAAATGTTGTAAGAGTCTCTACTGTTGTCCCATCAAGTGCAGTCCAAGCATGTTTGCTTGTAGTGCTACTGGTTGAACCAGTGAATACATTTAATGGAGCAATCTTATCTTTCCATGAATAGAAAGATATCCATGTATTATTCAATTCCATATAATGTTTCCAGTCATCAACAAACTTTTTCTTCTCTTCAGGCGTATAGCCATGGTCAAACTCATCAGCCTGTGGATTAGTATATAAATCCCAGTTTATCATTGCTTTCATCCACTTGGCGCTGATCTCGGATTTTAAGCATCCATCCATAAGAGAGAAGAACTTATGCATTTCCATCACTGCAGGCTTTTTACAATAAGAAGGAACGGGGCGAAATCTGCAATCTGGAATTAGGCCATTTGTCTGTTCAAGGTATCCTAAGCCATATCTGGGCTTTGCAGGTCTCATTAGAAAAGCCATTTCAGTGAGTCTCGGATCTTCTCCTTCAAGTGTGACAATTTCGTGCATCATGAGGACATGGTCTGCATCTTCCTCATGTGGGAAAGGGATTTCAGAACACTTGGGGTTTGGACATGGATTAACAGAAGTTGATGGCGGAGCAATACCAGACCTGGGGTTATGATTTGAATGCAGATTTATTTCAGCCAGAGTAAGCAGGTTAACAAGATTTTGACAATTCATACAAACTATTATGCTTACAGAAAGATGAAGAAGAACAAGTTGTATCTACTAAAGAAGGGTCTCTGTAATATTTTGATGATTTACAGGCGGCATCAATTCTTCGGCGGTCAATGGTAGATCTTCAAGGAAAAGAGATGACAGCAGAAGATTGATTCTCTTGGATGTCAGCAGATGTTATATTCTTGGGTATCAAAGGTTTTGGATTATTTACTACCCAATGCTCAGGAAAAGTCAAGTCTTCCCACCGGATGACCTGATGCTCGATCTTTTGGTTTCTTGCATCAGTCAATACAACTGTACTTGAATTTGAGTCTCTACTGGGAGTATGGCGGATTGCAGGCCAGAGGGTATTAGTATGTCTGAAACATCCTTTGGTCTGGATGGCTATATTATTCCTCTTTTTCTTCATATCGAAACCAGAAGTCTGGATCTGTAGTTGCAGAATTTGATCTATGGTTTCGTCAAAAGTATACACAGAGAAATTTGGATAGCAATCAAAATATACAGGGCCATCAGATAGAGGGGTGACAATCCCACCAATAAGGGAATCTGTGTACTTATTGTGTGTTAAGTCTCTCACAGTGGCTAACACAAAATTTTTTAATCCTTTATGGGTTAAAGGATTTATCCCTACTCGGATACAACCAAGATGCAAATAATTTGTCTTAAGCCTTTTGGCTTCTGCCTGTAATTCCTTGGGATTCAGCAAAGAGATAGTCTGTACATTATCTGAGTTTTCTTGAATCTGACTTACAGATTCTTTAATACTTATCCTATTGGCAGCAATCAAATGGAAAGCAGAAAGGTCACTATATACTTGAGAAGGGTTTATCTGGGGCAATTCCCATCTCGCTGAAGGTTGGGTTTCCTCATAAGTAAGTTCAGCAGAATTTAAGGTTCTACTAGAACAACTAGCAAACATGTCTCTCAAGGGATTTTCCTCAGCCTGAGAATCTTTCTCTGCAAGTTCTCTGAAAGAAACTGATTTACCCAAAGATTCCATTCTTCTTAAGAGATTATAGATCTGAGTACCAACCTTAAGAACCAGACGTTACTGGCTCTGATACCAATTTCTAGCAGGGGCTCCTGTCACGAGCTTGCTCTTGCTGTGTTGCTCTTTGCTGCATCTCTCTCCTGGTGAACCAGTGGTGAACCTACTCAGAGCTTTCACACTCTGACGGCCTCAAAAACGGCTTCCACTCCTTCCAACGGCCTTGGTGTCCCTTCGTTCCTTTGGCAAACTTCCTGCGAACTTCGGATGAAGACACAGAGAAAACTACTACCACAACAGACTTTATAAATGTGCAGAGATACTCAGATTCAGAATGGCTTACTCATTTTATTTCAGAATGGAGAAAAATCTTACAGAATGCTCGAAAATTTTACAGAGATGGATTCTTTACAGAGATAGACTAATCTTGCATTTACCAGACTTTTCACTGTTCAAAAATGAAAAAATTACTACCGGAGGCTTCCTGGCGAGGTATAGGCTCTGCCTCAGAATAAGACTTTATACACAGACAAACATTAAAAGACAATTCTAATGGTTTGGCCACTTCAGGTTCTCACCAGTGCCGAGCACACTGATGCGCAGGATCCCAAACCACCTAAGGACTTTGAGTGATTTCTCGTGTTGCAAGCAGATCAGACTGATCGTCCACAGATGCAGAGCAGGAGAACACTCGACTCAAACACACACACACAAAGACTCTAAATGCCGATGCCTTCGTAATGAGCCTTACCCTCCTTATATAGGAAGAGAGGGGGGAAAAACATCACTGTAGGATATCTGTGACCTGTCCTAAAGGCGGAAAGAATCATTACTTTCGGATAAGACTGAAACGACATCCGCACAAAGATTCCAATCCGATGGATGGAATAGTTGCTTTTGAGTAACGTCAAAGTAAATCGTACTCGTATACATATCTTTTCCAGAATCATTATGCAGGCTGACCATACAAAGTGGATGCTTTTTTCGTAAAAGCCCACGAGAAATTAGGCCCTTTCAAACATTGGGCCGCCAAAACCAAAGTGGATACTTTTTCATGAAAGCCCACGAGAAAAGAATATTGACATAGTGAATGCTTTGGAATAGCAAAGCTCACGAGAAACTGGCCACAATTAAGCCCTTGTGACTAGTACTTATTACTCTGATCAGAATACGGTCAAATCAGGGAATCTGTTTCTTTTATATAGCAAATCATCACAGGCTTTAGTATAAATCCTGCAGACTATCATTGGATTTCCTAAGATAACTTGGTGTTGTACTTTGGTTAGAATTAACCATTCTAGATGTTCCCTCATATATTCTTGAAGTGAATAATTTGTTCTATGAAATGGATCCCACTCCTTGATTGTCATTTCTTTAACAGTTTTAATATGGAGTGAAAACATTCTCCAATGTTATTTTCAAAGCATCGTTCACAGTATTTTCTTTCATATGCTTCATGATATACTGGGTCCATAGCTGTCCTGCTGACTCCATAATCAGCCCACCAATCTCGAAACCACTGGCACTGTTGAGTCCTTTGGGATGTTGTCAATGTACTGAATTTCAGTTTTGTATAATGGGTTTCTTCTTTATCATCAATATTTAGGAAATTCCACCATAACTTCTTATAACTTGCAAAATCATAAACAGTGTCAGGAAAAATAATTTTTGAATCATTTCTACACCATCGGGCACAAGGCTGGACCAGCAAGTGTCCTTGTTCATTCCACAAATCTCTGGTCTGATAGATGCAAAAGTATCTTTCGTAGATCCCCGTACTGCGACCTCCATGGTACCAGATGCCAGCAATATCATGAATGTTCTGTTCAAGGACTTGATGAGCAATTCCAGCATCCCTTTTGGCCTTGTCATATATCATATCATGGATCCATTTTTTTCCTTTGGGATACACTTTTCTTTCTGGTACAAAATGCTGGACATCAGTGTGAGGCTGTAAATTAGCCTCTAGGACCTTTGTATTCCTTAGCTTCCATGTGGGTCTCCAATTATTTCTGTATGTTTCCCAGTCTTGGTCATCTGGGATGGTCCTTAGGACTTCTTGTTTCTGCTGCTGGTCCCACTCTGTGATGATCATCATGACATGATCTTTTCCTTCTATATATTCTCTGCTCAAGAAATCAGGCAAATTATTATCTTTTCCTTTAATGTGTTCTACCTGGAAATCAAAATTCACAAATAAAGCTTGCCATCTAGCAAACTTAGCTTCCCCAACTTTCTTGATATTCTTTGTCAGGACCTTCTGCAAGGCAGATGCATCAGTTCTCAAAAGGAAAGGTTTATTGATAAGATAAACCTCGAACTTGCTGATACAGTTCCATGTTGCTTTTACTTCCTTTTCGATAGTGGAGTAATTTAACTCTGCTGGATTCCAAACTCCAGAAGCAAACTGAACAACTTGTTCATTCTTTCCAACTTTTTGTTTTAATACTCCTCCCCATCCAACATTGCTTGCATCTATTTCAACAATTTTGTAAGCAAGATCATCAGCAACATAAAGAATAGGCAAAGATTTTACCTTTGCTTTGATATTCTGAACAACTTTTGTGTGAATATCTGTCCACTCTGGGGGATTCTTCTTCAGCCTTTTATTCAGTAATCTTTTGTCTGTGGCACAGTCTTCATAGAAATTGCTGACATAGTTCAAGCAGCCAAAAACCTTTGCAGTTGGTTCTTATCTTTCATGATATCTGGAAACTTATCTGCAAACTCTAGCGCATGTTTTTGCAGAGAGATTTTTCCATTGCAGATTATGTGGCCTAAAAACTTTACAGAAGTCTGAAAAAATTCTATCTTTTTCTTACTAAGCACTAGGCCATTGTGTTTGACCAAGTTCTTAAAAATATTCACATGCTTGAAATGGTCATGAATACTTTCAGAAAAAATTAAAACATCATCAATATATACAATCAGCCAATCAAAATATGGCTTGAAAATATCATCCATTACCTTCTGGAACTTTGATGGAGCATTTTTGAGCCCAAAGGGCATGACATTCCATTCGTAATGTCCTGCTGGGATACTGAAGGCTGTTTTGAACTTGTCTTTCTCAGTGATGGCCACCTGCCAAAAGCCTGCCTTCAGGTCAAACTTAGGAAATATCTTGGCACCCGCAATTCTTCTGATTAGATCTCCTTTGTGGGGGATCGGGTAGATATCATCAGCAAGGACTGAATTAAGAGGGTTATAATTTACTAAATTAGTATAGGGAAATTTGCTAGCATTAGTTTATTTGTCAAAAATTGTTAATAAATGTAACTTATAACCTAGGATCTCTACCTCGGCAAGAGGCCAAATAAAATCTCAAACTCAAACATAGGATACAAGGTGAAAAAGTGTGAAATGTAATGTATGTTTGGGATGAAACTTTGATTTAAAATAAAGTCACATCTTCGTTTTTTTGTGCCCAACTAATTCACAATCGAAATTCTCTCTGCAGCCCGAAAGGTAGTGACTAATAACATCATTATTGTTTTCCAACATGTTTGGCCTAAATTATAGGGAGCTTAATGTATGTTCTCTATACAAAGTCATTAAAAATTTGATACATCTTGTCGAAGAATATTATAACAAGACACTAATTATTGTAACAAATTTGAAGTATACTTAAGATTTCACATCTGCGCGTATATGGATAATGATGAGATCTTATCAAAATATTAGCAATATTGAATCCACGCTCATATATATTTTAACAATAATGAAGTGAATAAGAATATTGCATGAACAATTCTAGAAATTATAAAATTGCTACAAAGAATTTTTATGAAGGATCTTAAACATTATAATTTAAACACTAGTATCTAAATGGGTATCTATCTTAACATTAGATATAATGAATATTTTTTTCAAGCGAAAATAGGAAAGATACTAATGGGAAATTACATTTATATATTGAAGTTCAAATGGTTTGGAGTAAATGTTTAATGTTTTGTTACTTTTATTTGTTGGTAAATTTGCATGGTAAAATAAAGTTTAATATATTTTAGTTTACAAATAAAGACCAATGTATAATGTTGATTGCCTCACGTAGCTTAGTGGTTGAGGCAATCAAGATCTACCTTCTCTTCTAATTTTTCTAGTGGTTGAAGATCTTCTACCTTCTCTTCTAAATTTTTTATGTACATGTAATTGGTGACTAAAAAGTGTAAAATGATTTCTCTCATTTTTCACTATATTTTTAAATAACCTATCCCAAATTATTTTTCATGTAATTCTCTTTTACCTAGTGTAAAAATAGGGAAACTTTTAGTGTAATTCTCCGATGTAGTTATACCTACTACATAAGAAATAGTTATATATATATATATATATATATATATATATATATATATATATATATATATATAACTATGTATTTGATATATAACAATGAAGGTGGTCTTATTATCACTTTGACATCACCAATATTATTATTCTTAATTTCTAAGAAGTATGGCATATCGTTACTACAAGATTATTCCAATTAGATAAGGATATGATGTATGTTATAACTATGTGATTGTTGTATTTGGAAAGAGTTCATTTGTTTTATAAATAGGAGATGTGTTTTCTATAATGCCTGAGTTAGTTAATAAAAATTAAGTTTTATAATGAACCCCATCATATTTGCTTTTTGACCCAACTTCAAATATTTGTGACAAAAAACATGTAATTTGATTGGATTTTACGTTAAAGTTGTTTAATGAATTACATGGGCACAAACAAAGTTACAATCATCATTTTTTTTTGGTGAATTTAAGAAATTCATATTAATCAAGAAAACTGAGATAGATCAATAGTCTTGTGCGCTTAGAGGGAGTTATAGGAAATAGATCTCAACCTTTGTTGCTTATACCAACTCAAATTGAATACACACATACAAAATTATTATGTTTCAACCTTCTCAGTCCTAAAAAACCTTCCAAACAAGAAAACACTATAACGTAGATTGAGGCCATGTTCATAACACCATCTTGAGAACCAATTGAGCTACTTCTCAGTCATCCATGATTTCCCATCAAAAAGCCGCAAGGAAAAGACCCTGAAGGCATCACTACCACCATCCCACTGCTAAAACGAGAACCCCATTGTCAGCCCACAAAATAGCAGCCACCACTGCCATATCCCTCTACTATGAGAGCCTAGGTAACATAAAAACTCCACACCAAACAAGAAGCACCAATAACTAGAAAAAGATCATAACCAAACAAAAATAAATGGTCGTGACTCTGATATGTCATTGTACTCACAGGAAAGAAAGGCCAACAAAGGGCCAACCAGAGACAAAAAACAAGTGATTGAGGAGGGAGTCTATACCCATCATCCACCATCCAATTTCGCTACTCTCCATCTAACGAGGACACATTTGTTGGAACATGAGCACTTGAACCAGGAGGATATCTGGTGTCTCCTCCATCTGACTTACAAGGGACATGGCTCTCCATGTGCATAAGGCACGCATCAATTTGATCCACAAGAAACACTAATTCCTTAAAATCCTCTTAACATCTTCTAGGTAGGTGAAGATGTTGTATTTCTCAACGTGTTTATCTCTCAGTACCAAACCCAACAACGTCTTCATTTTCCAATGAAGAGAAACTAAGTTCAAGTACTGTTTCTTTCTACCTCTTGTGTGTTTGGGGTCTGACACCCACCCAACCAGGTCTTTTATCAATTTTGAGTCAAACATTGAATTCCTCTCCTTCCCAGCATTTATCTCTAAATCCCTTATCTCCTAGAACGTTCCCGATGGAAAATATGTGATAGACATGCCAACCCATGAGGTTGGATTCTATACAATGCCTATCTTTGAAGCAAGCAATTGGGCTCGAGTTCCTCACAATCCAGTCTTAGGGTTCAAATAATGGATTTCATAGTGGTCTCCATGAAAGAAAAAGAAGCCAAAAAACAAGGTTGTAAGAGTAATAAGACATAGATCCAAGAAGACGACAAACAATTAGTCAACTCGGGGAAATTCATTCAAATGTGAGAGGCATTTCCCTTGTTGAAATCTTGAATCCTCAAGGAGTTTTTTATGTTGTTATGGTTATTCTAGTAGTTTTCTAATTGTCTATTCTTGATAGGTATCTTGTTATTTTCAAGTATCTCATGGATTTTAGTCCTCTTTTGGAAATTCTAGCTACATGTAACTTTTTTTTATTAATAAAAAATCATTTTGCCCCTAACAAAAAAAAAAAAAAACCCTTTTTCTAACATTAATTTATTAAAAAATTCTATGGTTTGCAAATTGGATAAATAAATGTAATTAACAATACCTCTTTGTGGTTTTCATGAATAAATATACCTAGTTAACGACACAATATAACTCCCAACAAATTGAGATAAAATATAACAATTTTTAATAGTATAAATTTTAGAATTATTTCAACACATAACATTCTCTTATTATTATACCTGCAACAAACATGGTGTTACACATTCAGTTTTGCCCACTGTGTATTTGTTTGTCTTTGACCAAAAGTTTATGTTACTTATCCATAGTTTAACTCTAAGAATTCAAATTTTGTTATTTATTATTATTATTTAATTTTTTTTTTTTTTGTAAAGTAATTGGTTCAGGTCTTATTATGGAATGTTTAGTAACTTTCATTTCTATTAGTTACTAATTTTTTGTTTTTAGTTTTATTTTCTTTTTATTCAACATTTTGTTTTCATTTCTCTATTATTTCAGTCTTCATGAATTATAGATTTTTCTCTATATTTTCAATTTAAGATGACTTCTTATTATATTAGAAACATATTTTAATAAATTTAATTATAAAAAATTATATACTTTAATAAAAAATAAATAGGCACACACACACACATATATAAAATAAGAATATATATTAAAGTGTATATATGTTATAGATTTGAGGCTTCTGCAATTTGCATTTGTGTGGTGATATCTTTTGGAGTCATCGCATTCATGTTTTTTGTAATCGACGTTTCGAACCAACCTCTGTGGTTCATCATCAGGATTAGATGAGAGAATAATTCAGAGATTAATGGGGTAATAAATAGAGAAGAGGGTTGGAATGGGAATGCATTGAGCCGACAAGATTGATAATGCTATGAAACAGATTTAGTTAATTAATTGATTTTATTATTCAATTTTTATTTTTATTAATGATTATTAGAATTTTTTATAATTGTATATTTAATAGTTGTTGATTAAATTATTAAAATTAAATGTTATGACCTAATGTTATTAATGATTATCAACTAACTAATTGTTTCCTGCATAGCTAATTAGTTTTTGTTGGTTACAAGATCATTAATGCTTAATTTTTATTATTGACAATAATATTTAAATGGTACAAGATTAAAAAAAATAATTATAATTAAAACATGATATTTAATAATGATCATGAACTAACTGAATTTTTATTATTTTTCAAACCATGATTCAATAATAATTAGAACTTAATGTTATAATGATAATTAACTTATCTTAATCTAATGTTCTCCAATTTATGGAAATATATAATTTTCCTAATCGATAATTATTAAATTATATTATTAGTGATGTTGCTAAGTCTTGATGCTTATAGACTATTATTATATATTTATTAATTAATAATTATTAAGATATTTTGTTAATGATGTTCCTAAGTCTTGATGTTTGTAGACTATTATTATATATTGATTTATAAAGTTTTCTGGTTTTTAATTTAGACTTGATTGGGATTGAGTTAACTAAGGTTTAATTAAAATTAAATGAATTTAATTTTAATATAAAGTATTTAAAGATTGAAAGATTAAATTGATGCATTCTTGATTATTGTTATTTATTCAAATATTATTTTAAAAAATTTTAGGGATTGGTATACCATAAGAAGGACCAAGAGATAATGGGGCGGGGAGCATCTAGGAGAAGGTAGAATCCCCAGTTAGCGTGGGAATCCACTTATCACTTGTTTTCCAATCATCATCACAGTTGAGGTTGTTAGGGTGTTTTCCTATTTCGATATCTTCTTTAAATTTTCTATGGTGATAATGATCAATTTTGGCCACAACACAAGAGTTTTCGATACAAATGTGATAATTGGTTTTACTAGAGTGCTCGGCCAAAACTGAGGTTTTGGA
Source organism: Pinus tabuliformis (assembly GCA_031772625.1). Taxonomy (NCBI): domain Eukaryota; kingdom Viridiplantae; phylum Streptophyta; class Pinopsida; order Pinales; family Pinaceae; genus Pinus; species Pinus tabuliformis. Next base: position 2,007,954,708 of record CM062816.1, read on the forward strand.
ATGGTTATGCTTGATGTCAGCGGCATGCTCTTGAATCCTAGTTAATATAGATCGGTCGGTCTCACCAATGTAGGCTTTGCCACACGAGCAAGGACCAAATAAACCCCTTTGTGGTGTTTAGGATCAATAGGATATTTTACCGATTTCAGACATTTGTTAATGATATTCATGGGTTTGAAGGTGGTTTTTATATTATTATTTTTTAAAAAGTAAGAACTCTTATCAATGGTGCCTAGAATGTAGGGAAGGTGAACCTTACCAGCACAATCATCCATAGGTTGTTTGTTTTTAGGATTCTCCCATTTCTTGAAATCTTTGATTCCTTGGTGTCTTTTATATCCATTGTTTTCAAAAACATCCAAGAGGTGATTCTTCTCTTGATCAAAATGGTCATGATCTGAAATACGCACAACCCTGGTTGTTAAATTGTTGAGCACCCCGAGTTTCTAAGCAGGATGATGGTGAGAGTTGGCATGTAGGTAATGTTCTGTGTGGGTTTTCTTACGATAGACATGGTGAGATATTGAGCCATATTGGTTTCTCTTGATTAGGATGTCAAGAAAGGGAAGACTGTAATTCTCTTCCACTTCCATTGTCAACTTGATAGAATTTGATTGACTGTTGAGGTGCTCTAGGAAATTGTCTAATTTTTCTTTTTCATGAGGCTAAATGAAATAAGTGTCATCGACAAATCTTTTCCAAATCTTAGGTTTTAACAGGGAAGACTCAATGGCTTTAGCTTCAAAATGTTCCATGAACAAATTGGCAATGACGGGAGACAGAGGTGATCCCATGGCCACACTGCAAGTCTGCTCATATATATCATCTTTGAAGCTAAAAAGGGTAGATTTCAGACAAACCTCTACTAATTTAGCTGTGTCAAGATCAATGATTTTATGGACTACTTCCATGGCTTCATCTATGGGAATATTGGTATAGAGATATTTTACATCAAAACTCACCAAGATGTCATTTTGGTCTAGTTTTATCTGTTTGATCTCATTAATGAAGTGATTGGAATCTTTGACAAAGGAGCTAGTGTTCCCCACCATAGGTTTAAGTTTTTTAGCAAGATATTTTGCGAGATGGTAAGTGGGACCTCCAATGGTATTGACAATGGGTCTAATGGGGATACCTTCTTTGTGAATTTTAGGGGCTCCATAAATCCTAGGGGTGTAGGGATTGGTTTCAATAAGATTTTTAATATTGTGTTCATTGCTCAATTTTATCAAGTTATTAACATTCTTGGAGATCTTTCTTATGGGATTATTTTTTAATTTAATGTAACAACTACTATTGGTTAGGTGGTCTAGCATCTTCTCATTGTAATATTTTGTGTTCATTATAACAGCCACACCACCTTTGTCAGCTTTCAAGACCATAATATTAGGGTTTTGGTTTAGGTCTTGAGAGCAAGGCATTCCTGTTTGGAAATGTTTCTTCTGGGTGGTTTAGTTTTTCTGAGGATGATGGAACAATCATGTCTAATAATCTCTTTAATTGTGTCCGGTAAATCCTTAATCTCATACTCAATGCTGCACAAAATGTCTTCTTTGGGGATGGTGTGCGGGGAAATAGCAAAATTCAGGCCTCTTTCAAGTAGACCTAAAGTAATTTGGTCAATCTGGGTGCTGGAGAGATTTATGATACTTATTTTCTTAGCGTCTGATGTCATTGTCTCACTGTTTATTTCAATTTCTTGATTTTCTATGGATGTTGTCCTTTCATCCACCATGAGATTAAAGCCTTCATTGGAGGCCTTATCGCATTTACTGTTCCCGTTGTCAAACACCAAATATGTCGTTGTTTCATGCTCATTGTTTATTGTTTCAACTTCTTGAATTTCGATTTCTATTTCTGTGAGTGTTGTCCTATCTTGCACCGTGAGCTTAACGCCTTCGTTAGAGGCCTCATCGCATTTACTATTGTGTGATAAAATTGTTCCATTCGCCATAATCCCATTGTCCAACAACGAATGTAAAATCGATCTTCGTATTTTACTGTTGTGTGATAGAGTTGTTTCATTCTCCATAATCTCGATGTCCAACAACGAATGTGCCCTCGATCCTTGTGAGGAAGATTGTTCCATCCCTCTAGCAATTGTTATGTTCGGATCTGCGTTAGTTATGTTTGTTGCCAATACAGTCTCGGGTGCCATGAGCTCATTTCTAGAAATGTTTGTGTAGGAAGCCTTGTCATCTATGTTTGTGTTTTGATTCACGGGTTCTGAATACGTTGCAGCCATGGTTTTGTTGGACGTTACCAAAGAGTTGGGGTAAATGCTCGATTTCTTTTTCAATTTTCTAAATTTTAGGGTTTGTTTGAGGTTCTTTTGTTCTTTAGTTTTAGGAAATTTCAGAGCTGCAGATGAGTCTATTCTAGACCAAAACGTCAGTTCAATATGGTTGGATAAACTTAGGTGTAGCTCAAGAGATTTTTTGTTTAATAGGTTAAGTTCAAAACGTATTTTACTGATCTCTGAGTGAAGGAGCAATTGGCTGGCCTTGGTGAAAATGTGATTATTTCAGTAGTTTTTGAGGTTTTGTTTGATGCAGGCAAATGGAGGAATAATGGAGGCGTCTCTGCAACGTTTGAGAAAGGTGAGGTCTAACTTCTTCTTTGAAATCTGTACCCTGGATCGTTCTAATGCATGAACTTCTTGTGATTTATCCCTCCCGTATAGGTTGAAAATTATAGATTTGAGGCTTCTGCAGTCTGCATTTTGTGTGGTGATATCTTCAGAAGTCATCGCATTCATGTTTTTTGTAATCGACATTTCGAACCGACCTATGTGGTTCATCATCAAGATTAGATGAGTGAACAAGTCAAAGATTAATGGGGTAATAAATAGAGGAGAGGGTTGGGATGGGAATGCATTGAACCGACAAGTTTGATAATGCTATGAAACAAATTTAGTTTAATTAATTGATTTTATTATTAAATTTTTATTTTTATTAATGATTATTAGACTTTTTGATAATTGTATATTTAGTTGTTGATTAAATGATTAAAATTAAATGTTATGATCTAATGTTATTAATGATTATCAACTAACTGATTGTTTTCTGCACAACTAATTAGTTTTTGTTGGTTACAAGATTATTAATGCTTAAATTTTAGTTTTGACATTAATGTTTAAATGTTGCAAGATTAAAAAAAATATATAATTAAAACATAATATTTAATAATGATCATGAATTAACTGTATTACTAATTGAATTTTTATTAATTTTCAAACCATGATTCAATAATAATTAGAACTTAATGTTATAATGATAATTAACTTATCTTAATCTAATGTTCTCCAATTTATGGAAATATATAATTTTCTTAACTGATAATTATTAAATTATTTTGTTAGTGATGTTGCTAAGTCTTGATGCTTATAGGCTATTATTATATCTTTATTAATTAATAATTATTAAGATATTTTGTTAATGATGTTCCTACGTCTTGATGTTCGTAGACTATTATTATATATTGATTTATAAAGTTTTCTGGTTTTTAATTTATACTTGATTGGGAATGAGTTAACTAAGGTTTAATTAAAATTAAATGAATTTAATTTTAATATAAAATATTTAAAGATCGAAAGAGTAAATTGATGCATTCTTGATTATTGTTATTTATTCAAATATTATTTTACTAATTTTTAGGGATTGGTACCATAAGGAGGACCAAGAGATTATGAGTCACGGAACATCTAAGAGAACGTAGAATCCCCAATTAGCATGGGAATCCAATTATCACTTATTTTCCAACCCTCATCACGGTTGAGGTTGTTAGGCTGTTTTCCTATTTCGATAGCTTCTCTAAATTTTCTATGGTGATAATGATCAATTTTGGCCACAACATAAGAGTTTTCGATACAAATGTGATGATTGGTTTTACTAGATTTCTCGGCCAAAGCTAAGGTTTTGGAACGATTATGCTTGATGTCAGCGGCATGCTCTTGAATCCTAGTTAATATAGATCGACCGGTCTCACCAATGTAGGCTTTACCACATAAGCAAGGAACCAAATAAACCCATTTGTGGTGTTTAGGATCAATAGGATCTTTTACCGATTTCAGACATCTACTGATGGTATTCATGGGTTTGAAGGTGGTTTTTATATTATTCTTTTTTTAAATGTAAGAAATCTTATCAGTGGTGCCTAGAATGTAGGGAAGGTGAACCTTACTAGCACAATCATCCATAGGTTGTTTGTTTTTAGGATTCTCTACTTTCTTGATAGCTTTGATTCCTTGGTGTCTTCTATATCCATTGTTTTCAAAAGAATCCAAGAGGTGGTTGTTATCGGGAAATCTAGTGTCCATTCAGAGCTTCTAGTCCCACTAAGATGGGTAGCTATCTTAGAAACAAACAAACTAAAGTTACTTTCATTTTCCTTTATGAGAAGTAGATGAGAGAGAAGCAGAGAGTACCAACCTTAGTCTTTCGCTTGGCTCCTTGCTTGTTTCCTCTCTCCTTTGACAGATCTTTGCCGCTCCTTCTTTGCTTGTCCCGTTTCAAAGAGTACCTGTAAAGTCAACACAGCATAATACCTTCAAAGCACAGAGATCTACAATCATAAACAATATAGGACCAGATATATATTGACCACACAAATGCATATATCATCAAACATACAAGAATGTGGAAGAAAACTCAAATATCTTTATTGATAGAAAGAGTAGAAGAGAGGATTACAACCCATTGACTTGACCCAGCGTCATCCTCCCAGCATGAAAGCCCTTCTTCACCTCATGAAAAGCTTAGATCACCCAACACTATGATATTCCACAAAGAAACCAATAGCAATTTCTTACAAAATACAAGATTCCAACCTCTGGATCTCTGGGATGAGGGATCCATATATAGATGTTTGTAGGGGGGTGAGTCAGCTTCTGGGTTTTTGATTAGTGTCCTCTCTCTGATAGTTCTTGGTCCCACTTGGAGATTCATGATCTCTTACTCATCCCTGGGCGAATTCAGAGAGGTAAGTGTCACAGGAGAAGTTTCTAGAAGATTTCATGATCATCCACCTTGCAAACTATCTCTGCCATTTGTCTACTCTCGCCCATCGCACCCTACAGAAGGGCTTTTCAGTATGCATCACACTTTTTGCATGTGGCAGGTGAGATGCATCGCACCCTTAGCACTGAGCAGTCTGTATGGTCCAGTTTTGACCAGTTCTGAGCAGTTTTCCATGGAGAACTTCTGGGAGATGATGTAATCAGCTGACCTTGTTCCTTTAGGGTGTGAAACAACACTTTTAGGGACTCAGAAGCCCTTGGTTTATGGACATATATGATTGGGGTTGCAGTGCCCAAATATGTCTATAACAGTTGCCCCCTAAAGCATGAGGTCGTAAATCTTTTGATGTCGGGTGAAATGATTTATCATGAGGATCTGAGGTTTTTCGATCCAAAAGGAGACTTGTAATAAGATACAATACAATACATTATCTTCATAATATTTTCATGATCTAGCTGAGGCGGGTATTCCCATGCTCAACTTTATAAATTCATTTTCATGTACATAGGACAGACAACCGTCTGTGTAGCAGACTGATGATTCTGATAGAGCCATCATCCTTTGATTTGGATGATTATCTGTGCAGCAATGATGTACATTTGATGTCTTTATTTTCCTGAATATATCGCAGCCCAGATGGATGAAACTAGATCTGGGGTCTTCAAACTCGTTCAATCTTCACCCGAAGTACAAGTCGATCCATGTGAAAAGATGTTTTGGAGTCGAACATGGAAAGACATCGCCTGATTACCAGCCAATGATGGACGCTGTTAACAGGCACAAGAGGAATCACCGATAATGATAATGACCCTCAAGGTACGACAGTACAATTCACATGGTGTGAAAATGGGACTTGGTGTCGAACACCACGCAAAATCTTTCGATCAAAGGCCATTGATGTAAACCTGTCGCCGGAAGTGAGAAACTTGCCATTGAGGCATGTAAGCTTCAAAATACTAAAAGGGTTGTTCCTAGATCGACTTCTTGGATAATGAGCTGATGTCGACAAGAAGTGACCCGTCGTAGGAGGGCATTAATGAATCCCACATCTACAACACGGAACAGAGCAAATGATTTTGTGGAGGTGAAAACAATCTGATGATACAAGGTTCAGGGTGGTGGTCATGAAAGAATGAAGCGTGAAGGTATTGTAGCGGATGAGACACAAGCTGGGTTGGTGAATTCTCTGAGCGACTTCTCTTGAACATATCGGCGACACTGAAATTGATTGATAGCGTTAACCCCAAAAATGGATGGTACGGTGGACCAATGGTAATATGACCGGTGAATGGAATAACCCAACCCGACTCAATCATGGTGATGGAGTGAAAGTGTCATGTTCAAGAGCGACTTGCTACCAATAAAGTTTCTTCAAGTTTTCTTCCCAATTTTTCCCCAGTCATTGCTGACCAGTACCTCTTTATTCTTGTCAAGCTTGAGGAGGATAACATATGCTTGTTCTATAATTTTCCCTTCAGGCAAACCCATTGCTATGTTTTAACGAGCCTAGCGACAGTGAAACCCGTTCTTGTCTCTATGGACAAGTTTGTCGCTATTAGTTTTAACGAGTTTAATGACAAAGATAACTCGGTCCTTTTTCAATTTTAGAGAGTCTGAAAAGGGATGGAAAGGAAACTCCAGTAATCCTTTTTCGTCATATAATCCCTTAAGTCCGAAAAAGAATAAAATAATACTTAAGGGATGAATTTTCGATAGTTTTAACGAGCCGAATAAGACAAGCACTCGATCTTTTTGTTTAATGATCCCTCTGGTCCAAAAAGATTAAAATCTAGAGGAGGAATAACACTTCTGATTGTTTTAACGAGCTGGAGAGGCCAATTGCTCAGCAAACTTTTCATATTTTACGAGTCAAATGAAAAGAGCTTAAAGGAGACTCATTTTTTGAGGAACGAGTGATATTTTCGGGTAGCAGCTGGTTCCAGGTAAGGTTTGGAACTTTCCAATCACGATAGTGTTAAGAGGATGGCTAACAGAATCACTCGTCGCAGTTGTTCCTCAAAAGGGTAAACAATCAAATGGAGGCGTATGATCGGCTAAAACAGAGTGGAGGTGATGGTAAGAACACGACCAAGGCTCAAAAGCTGATGATAATATGTTTGCAATGGTTATTTACCAGAGGTTGTTTCATTTTTTAATGAGCTTAAACTCTGGTGGAACATATGCTCATTGCTTAGGTTTCATTTTTAACGAGCTTGAACTCTGCGTAAAACTGCTCGTGCTAGGTTTATTTTTTAACGAGCTTGAAATTTTGTGGAAACATTGCTCGTCTTCGGTTTCATGTTTACACAAGCTTAAAATGAAAAACTATGCTTGTTATAAGTTTGCATGCCCCCAGCATAATGACGCAAATCGAGGTGCATGACCCCAAGATTCATTGCATTCAACACGGTGGTTGGAATGAAGGTTTACCTTCGAGATCTTTGAGAGACTCAACTTGGATTTTACGAGATCATAATCAAAGACTCAATTTGGAAAGGGAGTTGTTTCATTTCTTAATGAGGTTGACACAAGATAGGAACTATCCTCGGAATCCACCGTATTTATAGTATTTGATAGAAAATCAAAAACTTAAGGATGATTAAGGTTGCTGGAATAATCTTCATGGTAATTCGGAAGATGGGAATGATGGTGGTGATCTTCCCATGGTACCTCTCCTATCATCATTGAATGAATGATTCCTTTGTCTGTAGAATGTACATGCGACCGAGGATCTGAAGAGGTACCATATTCCTTAGACCTATCTATCCAAACACTCGATGAGCGTTGATTTGGGTTTGCCCCCTAGGCCAAGAAAATTGATTGCTACAATATTTCTAAAATGGCGATTATCCATGTTGACAAAATGTTCGGGAATCTTCTAAATCTTTTAGATATAGAAGATATCATATTGCAGGTTTCCACTGTGGCCACTTCCGCCAGATTACTCTGAGGCGATAGGGCAAAAGTACCCATCAATGAAGGGTCTTTTAGTAGGCCTACTTTGATATTTTGAAGCGACTGAGAGCTTCCGTGGATCATCGGGATTCTTCCTGTAACTTGAGAACTGTTGGGGAGAAATGTTTGTTGGTCGACGATTATAATTCCTCCTTGGAAAGGAAATGCAATCTTTCTGAACTATGTCGACACAACAACAGCCATAGCATAAATCCAGGGCCTTCCCAGTAGGATGTTGTAATCGAGGTTTCCATCGATAACTTCAACATCAATTTCCACTGTTTTGCCCCCCAGTTCAATTTGCAAGTTACTTAAAATCCCGTATGGAGTGTATGTTCGTCCATCAAATGCTTTTAACGTCGTTGATGATCGCGACAAGGGTGGTGAGCCTAAAGTTTTCCAACAACTCATTGACATAATACATGCAGATGCCCCCTCATCAATAATTGTTCGATAAACAGTTTTGTTGAGGGCTTTCACTTGAATGAGGAAAGCGAGCTGAGCTGGTAACTGCAGGTCATATCCTTTATGATTAAAGGCCACAAGATTGGAATCTATTGGGTCAATCCCACCTATTGTTGATAATAGAGCCTGCTTCTGGCAGGGGCAATTTTGTAGTACCTCAAGTGTCGACATAGCGGACGGCGATTGGGCCGGGTCCTCTACTATAATATAATTCTGTGCTGCTCTCACATGAGGATTAAATGTCGATTTGTGTACTACTCCCTTTGGCGGCTTTATCGTTAGTTCACGAATGATGGGTGGCACAACATCGGTCGAAGTTGTTGTCAAAGTACTAGGTTGATCAGTAGCCTTGTTGTTCGACAGTTGTGGACTCCCGTAATCTTTATTCTTTGTCAATATCAAAGCATCATTTTGCTGTTTTGAAATGGACAACATAAGCACTTGGGATGGGGAAGCATTGTCACTAGCAACCAGATTGGTTCTTGGGTTTGGAAACGGATCAGTCAATACCACTGAGGTTTTTGAATTCTTAAAGAACTTCTTAAGCTCAGCTTTATGTGGACAATCTTTGGTCCAATGATCCTCATCACATATAAAGCATGGATGACTCGGTTTCCTTTCTCCAGAAGGGTTTGTAGAAGATTTTTCAGGAGGCGACTCATCCTGCTTCTTCTTTTTCCCTTTCTTTTTCTTCTTGCCTCTTGGTTGCTTTGGTTCTTTGCCTTTGTCAGTCGACACGACATTTACCTACGACGCGAGAAGTTCTTCATTTGCATTTTGATTAGAAATCGTACGGGCTTTCTTTGATGTAGCCTTTACGGTTTTCGTGCTAGTCGTACCTATCACGCCATCGCCGGCATGAGAGTCTTTGTTTGATTTAGGAGGAGCGGGAACGGAAAACTCTAGTCTAGGAGTATTAGGGATTTTGTCGTAGAGCGTGCCAGACTGAGTATAGATCAAGTCTAGATATTGCGCACAAGCAATGACTTGCTCTTCAGTGACGACCCCTCCCTTTGCCACATTTTCTGTAATAGAAGGTAGCAATGACTTAATAAACCATTCAGCTAGCAATTGATCAGGAACATATGTTTTTACCATTCTACGACGACGTCGCCACTCATGAATATGATCAGATATGTGAGTGGCCGTCGTTTGCTTGAAATTGGTAAGAAGCTCTATTCCTATTTTGTACCTTATTGGTAATTGAAAATGGGTTAAAAAGGTTGTGGCAAGGGTGCTGAAGTTATCGAATGAAGCTCTAGGCAATTCGATGTACCATTTTGCTGCCAGACCAGTTAACGTTCGCTGAAAAAGGTGAAGCTTAATCGAATCATTATTGAGAGTGTTGGATGAACACCACAGATGAAAAGTCATCACATGATTCGATGGGTATTCACCCGGATTTCCATTAAATTTAGGAATATCTGACGGATGTTTATGAGGAATCGCCGGCCACCAAGGGGCATAAGCAATTGGATCATTTGTTAGCCGATTTAGATCTGGTAACTCTAAAGTTTCCATGAAAGGCAACTATTGATTCAGGTTCGGCGAAGCATACCCAGGATAAGATGGGATCGCCTAAGCAGTGGGTCTTTGCATACCAGCATAATGTATTTGATGTTGATAACTTTGCTAAGGTTGATGGGCATAACCATTATGATATGATTGATGTTGACCATTTTGAATATATGGCTGCCCATTACCCGCAAAGCTTTGTTGCTCAGGTCCTCGGTAAGCTTGCTGGAATTGCGGTTGTTGATATTGTACCAGCCATGGTTGTGAAGCCATTTGCTGTTATCCAATACTGGCTGTTTGACCAAGATGAGAGGTAACAATACCCATTTGAGCCTGGGTCACTCCAGTTAAGGAGCCACTAATCGGTGATTGTGGTTGCGTCGTGGAGACAAGAGGCTATTGTATTACGACCTGAGAAACTTAAGGTTGGCATACAACAGGCAACACTTGTACTTGTGACACCATCAAAATAGCCAATGTAGTGGGGATATTTGACACAGGTAGACTTTGTTGCATTGAGTATACAACTATTGGTTGTTGAGGCAGTATTGGCACCCAACCGCTGGATGTAATTCCAGCATGACCCAAATTCTGTTGCGAACTCTCATATGGTTGTTCTCCTGGAGGGAACAATGAAAGGGCACACTGCCCCCCATACGACGCAATCCAGTGCTCAAAGGAAAGATTTGCCTTTGGGGACCAGACTACCCAAATTGATACTGTTGTGAAGGATCAATTTTCTGAGACTCAACATAAGAGATTCCAGATATTATTCCAGACGAACAAACGGGAACAGACCATACTGTCGAAACAGTGCCTGGATGGACTCCATCTAGCGGTTGAGAGCTAGTTGGGACAGATGGTACACCAGCGAACATTGTTAGAGTAGTAGCAAGAGGTTCTACTGCTACTGCGTCAGATGACACAGTCCTGGATGTCGACGGTTTTTCAGACATATCTAGTCTATCCAAAAATTTTCCTAGCGATTCTACAGGAACTTGCGAAGAAGGGAGACTAACTTTTGACAAAGAAGGATATAGGGTGATCCCAGCTCCAAAATGCGATGGAGTACTAGATGGAAGATCCTCCACAATCTCTTCTACAACAATCAATCTAGGTGGGATAGGTAGACCATCAGGTCTGTAAAATATTTCTGGTGCCGAAGAAGGTATAGACTCTGCAGCGACAGATGTTGGAGGGATAACACCTTCCGAATCAACTGTAGATGGAGCCAATTTAGGAATAGAAGTGTTTACCGTTACACTAGGATCAGTTCTAATGTCCTCTTGTGGCTGCGGAACTTCTTCTGTAAAGGCAGGGATACCAGAAATGGTTGGAGTAACTGGAGTCTCTTGAGGATGTTGGAACACAAGTTCTAAGCAAACCAGGGGACTTTGATCCAGTTAAACGAGTTTGCTTGGTCCGGAATAGTTTCGTTTCCGGAGTCAAAGACGGTTGAATTTCTTCCACGATTTCGGATTACTTGATCAACTCAAAATAAAGGGTAAAATGTGATTCCGAATTAAATGAATTTTAGACACTTTGACACAACTTGCTTTTTCAATTTTTAAGAGTCGAGAAAAAGCTAAAGATGACTCTAGTCGCCTTTGATTTTTAATGAGCCTAAAGTGACAAGTGCTCAGATGGACCTTTTCCTTTAAGGAGTCTGAAAAGGAATGAAAGAGACTACTCTGGAAATCTAGACAAAGGGATTACCAAACCATTCGCAAAACTGCAGAATACTTTTTACGGTAAGGCAGTCAATCTTCCCGAATGTTGTGTTCAATGCATTGCGATCGATAGGGCGGCAGACACGGCTTCCTAAGGATAAAGGATATAGCCTATTGTGGTCTCCCAATATATACTTGATGGTACGTGGGAGAACAAGTCCATACTGGTACTTGTTGTCTCAAAGAGGAGGAATCACCCAACCTACGATGAAAGCGATAGTTACCAGGCTTTACGACGCCAGAATATGTCTCTAGCCTAGACTTCTAAATGTTGTGCATTAGGTTCCAAAGCATTTTTATGTTCATTGAATTTATTTTACAGTGGATCTTTCTTAAGAAGTTTACCTTTAAGGTTCACCGCGTGATGTAGATATACAATTCCTAAAATGCAATCTAAGATGATAAACAGTTGTTTATTCTTCTTTTTGCAATGAAAATCCTAGCTACTAAGGAAAGAGAAGCGAGATTCTTTCAACCTAGAGCAAAGAGCACACACTAGATGCACTGTCCTAAATCAAAATCAACAAGCAGTCTAAATGCAAATGCACATGCATGTATTTGTTTTCCACTTTCTTAATGTATAAATGACAAGAAGAATGCTAAGTACAAACCTGAATTATCTTTTCAAAGCGACAGTACTAACAATTTTCTCTTCAAAAGACGAAAGGAAGACAGTGACGACACTTTGCGATTTTGAATTGAAAACTGCTTTCGACACTTGAAATTCTATTAATTCAAATCAAATACACAAGTAACAGTGTAATCGACCATCAAGAAGAGTAGGATTCTTTTCTTTGACTGAAAACGACACTTGTGACACTTCCAAATCAAAAGACGACAGTTCGACTAAGATACTTCTTTGTAAAGGAGAATTGTAAATGGCGAACAATACATAAAAACATTCACAATTCTTTGTACAATGGAGGCTAAATAATGCAAAGGAAGGGAGTTTCCATAGTGTTATACTGATCACAGACAGCAAAACTCCTGAATAAAGCTGAAGAGAGTGAAGAAAAAACCAAAATCTGGAGGCAAAAACAGTCTTATCTTATCATCGCAACTGTAACATAGGGAAACAAGGATGCATCTCACCTACTGCACATGGGAGGTGCGATGCATCTAGATTGCCTAGAGGAGAAGGTGCGATGGTCCAGGGATGAGACTTCAACTTGGTTTTTGGTCACAGTTTGCAGCTTAGTCCAGAGATTTACGCCGAGCTAATGATAGTCAGTAAATACAAATCATAGGGGCTGATCTAATGAGGTTACTTGAGCCACCACTAGGGCAATTAGGATGTTTGCAAATCAATTGTTCAGTTTATAAACAAAACCTGGAGATGGACTGAAGCAGCATTGATCTACTTTGCACTTGCATAGAAAAAGCAGTTCGAAGGCTAGCTGGCTTGACTTCAGGCTCCATCTGTAGTTTATAAAGCAAACAAATATAAACAAGCAAACAAGCTATTCGGTCCCCAGCGGAGTCGCCATTTTGTTATCGGGAAATCTAGTGTCCATTCAGAGCTGCTAGTCCCACTAAGATGGGTAGCTATCTTAGAAACAAACAAACTAAAGTTACTTTCGTTTTCCTTTATGAGAAGTAGATTAGAGAGAAGCAGAGAGTACCAACCTTAGTCTTTCGCTTGGCTCCTTGCTTGTTTCCTCTCTCCTTTGACAAATCTTTGCCGCTCCTTCCTTGCTTGTCCCGTTTCAAAGAGTACCTGTAAAGTCAAAGCAGCATAATACCTTCAAAGCATAGAGATCTACAATCATAAACAATATAGGATTAGATATATATTGACCACACAAATGCATATATCATCAAACATACAAGAATGTGGAAGAAAACTCAAATAGCTTTATTGATAGAAAGAGTAGAAGAGAGGATTACAACCCATTGATCTGACCCAGCATCATCCTCCCAGCATGAAAGCCCTTCTTCACCTCATGAAAAGCTTAGATCACCCAACACTATGATATTCCACAAAGAAACCAACAACACTTCCTTACAAAATACAAGATTCCAGCCTCTGGATCTCTGGGATGAGGAACCCATATATAGATGTTTGTAGGGGGGTGAGTCAGCTTCTGGGATTTTGATAAGTGGCCTCTCTCTGATAGTTCTTGGTCCCACTTGGAGATTCATGATCTCTTACTCATCCCTAGGTGAATTCAGAGAGGCAAGTGTCACAGGAGAAGTTTCTGGAAGATTCCATGATCATCCACCTTGCAAACTGTCTCTGCCATTTGTCTACTCTCGCCCATCGCACCCTACAAAAGGGATTTTCAGTATGCATCACACTTTTTTCATGTGGCAGGTGAGATGCATCACACCCTTAGCACTGAGCAGTCTGTATGGTCCAGTTTTGACCAGTTCTGAGCAGTTTTCCATGGAGAACTTCTGGGAGATGATGTAATCAGCTGACCTTGTTCCTTTAGGGTGTGAAACAACACTTTTAGGGACTCAGAAGCCCTTGGTTTATGGACATATATGATCGGGGTTGCAGTGCCAAAATATGTCTATAATAGTGGTTCTTCTCTTGATCAAAATGATCACGATCTAAAATACGCACAACCCTGGTTGCTAGAGTGTTGAGCACCCTGCGTTTTTGAGCAGGATGATGGTGAGAGTTGGCATCAAGGTAATGTTCTGTGTGGGTTTCATTATGATAAACCTGGTGAGATCTTGAGCCATATTGGTTTCTCTTGATTAGGATGTCAAGAAAGGGAAGACTTCCATTCTCTTCCACTTCCATTGTAAACTTGATAGAATTTGATTGACTATTGAGGTGCTCTAAGAAATTGTCTAATTTTTCTTTTCCATGAGGCCAAATGACATAAGTGTCATCAACAAATCTTTTCCAAATCTTAAGTTTTAAAAGGGAAGACTCAATGGCTTTAGCTTCAAAATTTTCCATGAAAAAAATGGCAATGATGGGAGACAGAGGAGATCCCATGGCCACACCGCAAGTTTGCGCATATATATCATCTTTGAAGCTGAAAAAGGTAAATTTCAGACAAACTTCTACTAATTTAGCTGTGTCAGGATCAATGATTTTTTGGACTACTTCCATGGCTTCATCTATGGTAATATTGGTATAGAGGTCTTTTACATCAAAACTCACCAAGATGTCATTTTGTTCTAGTTTTATATGTTTGATCTCATTGATGAAGTGTTACACAGGATTTTGTCACTCTCCTTATACTCCCCGTTCCTTGATCTTGGAGCACCTCTATGGTAAACCCTGTGTACTTCCCTATCATGAAGAACATCTCTCTGAGTCACTTTCCATCTGCAAAGATTTTTCCCTTTACATCATTTCAAGAGATACTTCCTTTAAACCCAGTTTTAAAGGCCAACGCTACCCCTCAGTTTCTTCCCCTCACCGATTTATTGAGAATAACAGTAAGCCATGTGTCGATCATCATTGTTATCCCTTAATTACCCACGTTGATCCTCTTCTGGAAATTTTTTAAAAATGGAATCGAAGCTTCCAGATCTAGAAGCTTCGTGGGCAGAGGTCTGGTAAATGATTAGTCAAGATAGAGCCTATAGAGACTGTTTGGGCTCCTTTCCCCTATTAAAAAGGAAATAACCCAAGAGATAAGGCTTCTTCCCATCATAAAGAGGAACCATATCCCCTCTCTCATGCCTATATAATCCCCTGCTATTCTAACCTCTGCTAGATTTGGATGCAACTTGGATTTAGTTTGAATTTAGCTCTTAGTTTATGTTTGTTAAGAGCTTGTTAAAGGGAGAATAGCTTGTAGAATGTTTTGGTGTGAACAAGGAGAAAGATACCTTACACTCCCATGATTGAGGTGTTTGAGGAGATGTCAAAGTGATGCTTTGGATCCGGACCCATCGAAGGAAACCTGCAATGTTAAGGTGAAGGTTGTACTTTCCTTTTTGTCATAATAATACAATTGATATTTTGTTTCCTATATCAATTGTAATATTCTGTTTGGTAGCTTAAGACTCCTTATCCTCTTAAGTAGATTGAACTCTATTGTATATTATCATGTGTGCACTGGTTTCTTGTCTATCTATTTTAGGTGTTTGATTAACAAGTAAGGCGCTGATCACTGGATCAAAAACACAAGGACATCATCGAACAAGGATTAGCGATACTAGAGGTAGGATCTTATCCATTCTAAATCTAAGGGAGCTTATGTTAGATTGTCTTATTTGTGGTTAGACCCTCTCCCCTAGGCTAGATGGATTGTCTTTGTTCGTGAAGAGAATCTTCCAACACCACAAATTGGCAACTCCACTGGGGACCATATACCTCTCTCATGCCTATATAATCCCCTGCTATTCCAACCTCTGCTAGCTTTGGATGTAGCATGGACTTAGTTTGAATTTAGCTCTTAGTTTATGTTTGTTAAGAGTTTGTTAAAGGGAGAATAGCTTCTAGAACTTTTTGGTGTAAACAAGGAGAAAGAGACCTTAAACTCCCATGATTGAGGTGTTTGAGGATATGTTAGAGTGATGCTTGGGATCTGGACCCATCGAAGGAAACCTGCAACGCTAAGGCGAAGGTTGTATTTTCCTTCTTGTCATAATAACACAACTCATATTTTGTTTCTTATATCAATTGCAATACTGTATTTGGTAGCTTAAGACTCAACCTCTTAAGTAGATTGAACTCTATTGTATGTTATCATGTGTGCGTTGGTTTCTTGTCTATTTGTTTCAGGTGTTTGATTAGCAAGTAAGGAGCTGACCGTTGGAGCAAAAACACAAGGACATCATCAAACAAGGATTAGCGGTACTAGAGGTAGGATCTTATCCATTCTCAATCTAAGGGAACTTATGTTAGATTGTCTTGTTTGTGGCTAGACCCTCTCCCTTAGGCTAGAGGGTTTGTCTTTGTCTGCAGAGAGAAAAAGCTTTGCAGATGGAAAGTGACTCAAAGAGATGTTCTTCATGATAGGGAAGTACACAGGGTTTACCGTAGAGGTGCTCCAAGATCAAGGAACAAGGAGTACAAGGACAGTGACAAAATGTTGTGTAACAGATTCCCCCTAAAGCATGAAGGTCGAACAAGAGTGAGGGGTGAAATTCTTTACGAGTAGATGCAAGGAATCAGATACCGTCATCGGAAAACCTGCAAGTCAAACATACATATACATATCTGAACTCATAGTCATGCCTGATAAATCAGAGAGGCATATAACAATACATGAATACATGGTATAGGCGCAGCCATCCATCAAGAAAAGGATCATGTGCATGAATCCTTAGCATGGACACAACCATTCAACTGAGGGGATAAAAAATCAGACACACAGCATGGTCGCAACCACTTGTCTAAAGAATCATGTATACAATCATGAATTCATCACTCCTCACAATCTAGAATTTTGTAATCTGAGCCCAAGGTCTTGCGCTCCAACACGACCCGATCAAAGTAAAAATTCTAACATGTGAATAGAAGTGCTGAAGTCGAACATGCTAGAAAGTCGCTTGATTACCAGTCAATGATGTGAACCGTTAACAAGAGCAAGAGAAACCACCAATAATTGAAATGGCTCTCAAGGTACCAGCAACACAATTCACAGAGTGTGAATAAGGAACTAAAGTCAAACACTCGTGAATCATTCAATCGAAGGCCAATGATGAGAACCTGTTGTCGAGTGCAAAGAACTTGCCATTGAGGCATGCAATCTCTAAGGTACTAGAAGGGAGTTTCTAGATCAACTTCCTAGATAATGAGTTGAAGTTGACATGAAGTGATCTGTCGAAGAAAGGTCATAATGAATGCTTCATCATCGACACAAAATGGGAAACACAATGCATGAGAGTAATCCAAGATGGTGACCTATAATCAGACAATGTACATGGTAGGAAGACTTCCTTGGACATGTGGATGACACAACTTCGGATTTTGGCAACATTTGACATCATAGGATCAGAGGTCATGGTGACGTGGCAAAGATCATATGAGAGGTTTAAAATGGATAACCCAAAACCCAAGGAGGCAAGTGACATAGTGAGGATGTCCCAAAACCTGACACGAACATCAGGTGAGGGTCAATGTTCAAGAGTGACATGCTACCTCAAGTGAAAAATACAACTAATGAAATACTTCCAATTTTCCCCCACCATTTCTGGCGAGTACCCCAGTTATTTTTACACAAGCTTTGATGGGGATAGCATATGCTTGTAATATAATTCCATCCTTCGGATGGATCTGACCTAGTAAGATTAATGAGCCCTAGGAAGGAGTAGCTCAGTCTCGTCATAATGACAAGTCTTATGTCGTTTAATCTTGTAACGAGTCCGACAAAGGTGAAACTCGGCATCTTTTTCATTTTTTATAGAGTTTGAAAAAGAAGCAGAAAAGAAAACTCCAAAGGTCCCTTTTCGTAAAGTTGTCCCTCGAACCTGAACAGGTAGAAAACAATATCCAAGAGAACCTCCTAGTCATGTTTGACTAAGGTATACATTTTTGGTAAATATTTTATCCCAACCCGAAAAAGGGATAAACATATATTGGGTAAATGACTTTTCAGAATCGTTTACGAGGCCATAACAACAAGAGCTCGACAATATTTTCATGTTTTGAGAGCCAAAAAAAAGCTTAAAGCAGAATCCCCATTTTTATTTACTTTAATGAATCTAAAAGGGAAAAATACTCAACAATCTTTTCAATTTTTTACGAGTTAGAAAACAGCTTAAAGGTGACTCATCCTATTGGAACAAGTGGTATAAAGGGTAGCAATGGGTTTTGGTTAAGGGGGAACTACTAAAAACACTGAAAGGTCAAGAGGCTAGCTAGCAAAATCACTCATCGCTGCAGTTCCTCAGGAAAGGAAAAAACAACCAAGTGAAAACATATGATCGGCCAAAGAGATGGTGGCGATGGAATGAAACAATCAAGGCTCATCTAGCAGAAATTAGCTAATAAAAACGGAAATCATGAGAACTAAATTGGGCATGGGTTCATTTTTACACAAGCTCGAACCATCGGGAACTTTGCTTGAATTCGGTTTCATGTTTACACAAGCTTGAAACGACAAAGTATGCTTGAGTTTGGTTTCAGTTTTACACAAGCTTGAAACAAAGACAAACTATGCTTAATTTTGCATGCGCCCAACATAACGACTCAATTCGAGGTACATGCCCCCCAAGCTTCATTTCATTTAGCTAGGTGGATGGAATGAAGGTTCATTTTCGAGATCCAGGAAAGACTCGACTAGGATTTTATGAGACCTTAATCAAAAATTTGAGTTGGAAAAGGGAGTTTTTTCATTTTTTAACAAAGTTGACATAGTAAAAGAACTATCCTCAAACATTTGTTTCATTTTTTAACGCGGTAGATACAGGAAGAAACTATCTTAGGACATATGTTTCATTTTTTAACGAGGTTGATACAGGAAGAAACTATCCTCGGACATCTGTTTCATTTTCTAATGAGGTTGATATAGGAAGAAACTATCCTTGGAATCCTTGATTCATTTCTTAACGAGATTGACACAAGAAAAGGAACTATTCTCACATCCCTTGTTTCATTTTTTAAGGAGCTTGACACAAGACAAGGAACTCTGCTCCATAACCCTTGTTTATTTTTTAAGGAGCTTGACACAAGACAAGGAACTCTGCTCCGTAGCCCTTATTCATGGACCATACGAGAACATGGCTCCCAAGAGGTCCTAACTAGATGGGAGAACCACGCTCTGGGAGGAATACATGTCAACTGGTACCAATGACAAATCGAGTTCCAATGCCCCCAGTGCATAATGTTCTATACCATCTGTGTGATCATCAACAGAAGTGGAGACAGAACGGGTAGCCACATAATTGACCTGTGGCGGGGAGGGTACTGCTTGCAAACAAGAACCAATAGGGGACGATGGTTGCATATGAGGCACCTGGTGACCAACGAACGACAATTGATCAATGGTCACTATTATCCCTTCGTGTGGAAAACAAACCACATGGAAAAGTGAATAAACAAGAGCTCCCATGACATAAACATAATCACATCCAAGGAGAAGATTAAAATATAAGGGACCTTGGACTACCATCACGTCTATATAGACGGTCTTTTCTCCCAAAGTAATAGGGAACTTCGGAAGTATCCCTAAAGGTTGACTGGTTCCTCCATTGAAAGACAACATATTTTGGGTGACAAGCACAAACTGTGGGGAACCCAAAGCTTGCCAAGTATTAGAAGACATGATTCTAACAGACACACCTTCATCTAATACAGTGCAATGTACTACCATATTATAGGCTTGTACCATAATCTGGAAAGGCACATAAGAGGGGAGGCAGAATGCAGTGAATTGACTCCAATCAAAAGAAATGACAGAACTACTTGGTGGGGGTATCATATGATTCCCCCCATGCTCTATAGGAATAGGAGAAGGACTCTCATGAACAACTGGGATGGGAGGGTCACTCTTCGATTCATGAGAATCTGAGGAGACAAGAAGAACATGAGCAGTATGATCATCACTCTGTTCGGGAATAGAGTGAACGATTGAAGGCGGCACCAAGTCGCCATTCTCTCCAAATAATGGTTGGTTGGGGACAGACAGAAGAGAGTCATGCTTAGGAAGAGAAGGATGGACAAGAGATGAATCCAAGTCAGTCTCTTTCAGGGAAAATTTTAAGAACCCCCCCTAAATTTATATGCATAATAAATGGGTGAATCCCCATGGTATATAGGAAAAATGGAAGGCGATTTTATCAATAATATAATATGTATATATAATTTTTTTGGCAAATCTCTCACCAGATTATATTATCTTGTAAAATCATGGCGAATCTTTTACTAAATTATAAAGTCTTGTAAGATCTTGGCGAATATTTCATTGAATAATAAAACTTTGTAAAGTCCTGGTGAATCTTAACATTATGAACTCTTAGAGAATTTTTTGAAAAAGTATAAAACCATATATGACAAGAGCCACATGGTGGAAATATCACTGTTTTTTTTTCACATTGCCACGACATGGAACTTGTTTATAAAATTATAAAAAGGCCAACCAAGTCCCTTATAATATGCAAGTAAGATTATAACAGAGTCTGATACCCTTGTTATGATTGTCTTCATTCAAGTGTCATCACTGCTATACTTAACATTGTGAATGACAACTCTCTCAGAACTCAACTCTATAGTGTAATTAAAACCTTTGGAAATTGAATCTGACAACTCTATAAAAAGGATTAGTGAAATAGAAGCTTTTGTGAATGAGCCCACTAACTATCACTGCTAAACAATAAAGCTAGACTATGAAGTCTTCCATCTTGATTACAATTGCGCTCACAATCAGGGGAGTGCGACCACCTGGCTTGACTTAATGACCATGATAGCTTCCACTAATCAACAACCACCTTGCAAGGACATCCTAGCTCACTTCTCATGAATTTGGTTCATCAATCTTAACTGATGTAAATCTTAAAAAGATAATATTAGAAACCTCTCTAGATTCACTGTTAATACAAGGGTAAAGGAAATTTTCTAGCTCAAGGCACTAGCCAATACCAACTTTGGTATTTGTGACCCCTTCGTGGGGATGCACCCACCCTGCTCGATTGGGTATCTGCCTTGTAACATAGTTCAAGGATCACAATAATTTCCAATCTTCCTACTCCATTAGACACACGTTATATGCTATACATAGTGAATGGAAAAGAAACATTATAGAACACACAATTTCACAGAAGGAAGAAAAATCTTAGCCAATTCAATATCAAAATCTTAACCCTTGATTAATAAAGAATAATAGGTAGTGTAATGAATTGTTCCGAATTATTTATTTACAAGTTGTAAAGAATGTAGTGGAATGGAAAATATTACTTAGACAACCCTTCAATATTTTCTACTAATATGTCTGTGCATGTACATATGAAATTAAGAGCATTGTTGAATACAAAGTTGCATTTTCTCTTGCCTCCATTTTGACAAATCAATGTCACTTTGAATCTCCTTTCTTGTGTGCATGTTTTGACGAATCGGTGTGAAATCAAAGTCACTTTGAATTTCCTTTCCTGCGAGGGATCACATCCATAGTTGATTAGTAAAATATAATATATTATATATTATGTTCAAGAAACTGACTGCAATCTGCAGTGGAAAAGAGACCTCAATTCCTATTGTGAATTTGAATATCTCAGGACAACATAAGGGATACAAATGCATATGGCCTTAGTACCTAGAAAACAATCACTCCATCATTACAAGACCACCTAGATTTCGGCACGTAATCTAAATAATGGCACTAGTTGCAGTGCTTATTTGCATTAACACCATGGAAAAGCAACAACAATGTTTCAAAGCACACTTACCGGAAAATTTGTAACGTTCCGAGAATATTCAATGATAGCATCTGAACGTCATAGCTATGGTGGGGAAACAAGGGAAACCAAATCTTGAAAGAGATCTCATACCAAATTTGAGAAAAAAATGAAAAAGGGAAAAAATCAAAATCTATAAATCAAGCAATGAATTGTTTACAAATCAAATACAATTCCTTTAACTAATAGTTAAATTGAGGTGATATATTTAAATAGTTAGTAAGAGGGGAAATTCAAACCATGGAATATTACCTTAGTCATTACTATCATCCCTCAGTGATTGAGATTACAAATCAATACTTATGGAAATATTGTAAGAAATTCTGTGAAACAGTAAAGCATAAACTCTATTTTTTAAGCAACAAAATCAAGATGTTGTTACATCAAGAGCCATAATTGATACATAATCAATGAATCAAGTCCTTTTATGGCACAGAATTGTTGCACAACCTCTATTTTCTCAACAACAAATTCAAGGCATTTTATGTGGTTATTGCAAAAAGGAAACTGCATTCTAATTTGGAAGAGGGTGTTATCAAAAGACATGGATTTATTCAAAGCTACAAAGCCTAATGGGTTATTGAAAAATAAGTTGGAATATGGGATCATGATACTTAAATCAAACAAATATGCTCTCCTTTAAGAAACATTACAGTTATGGAAAATATGAGGGTTTCTTGGAGCTCTGCAACCCTAATGGTCACACGGCCATGAAGTAGGCGGCACGGAAAACCTAGAAAACATGTAGACGAGGCACAAAAAACAAGTAGACAAGAGGCACAGACATGACAGAGGAAGTCAGGAGGGGAGAGATCCCCTCCTATAGAGACGCAGAAGCAAGAGAGGGAACAAGCAATAGCAAACCGGAGGAAGAGATAAGGACACCAGGACCAGTCCTCGGAGCAAGATGGCAGGCAGGAAGCAAAGGAAAATGCTTACCGTGTGCAACAAAAATACTTAAATTTGTTATTCCTATGAAAAAACTCGAGCGCTATAGAAGTTACATGAAGGACCATGCATTAATATGCAAGTTCATCGGTGTCTGGCCATCAGAGAAAGACCTAACAAGATGGATACAGCAGAAATGGCAACGCCGAGGCCACATAGAGTTGAAGCTAGGCGCATGCGGCTTCTTTACAGTAATATTCTCAAACCTACAAGATAAAGAAAGAGTGTTTGAAAATGGTCCATATTTTCATAATAATGCAGGTTTATTTATGAGTTACTGGGAGGAGTGTTATAACCCTGATACAAAAAAATTTCTAGCAGTGCCAGTGTGGGTAAGACTATTTGGATTACCCATGGATTTTTGAGATCCAGAGATCCTGGAAGGAATAGGGAATATTATAGGCAGCTTTGTCAAAATATTTGAATCAACCAAGAAAGGAAGATATACATCCTATGCAAGAATCTACGTATATATAAACATAGCAAACCCTATCCCAAGGGCAGTAGAACTAGAATACCACGAAGAGGTGTGGCAGTAGGCACTGGACTACGAACACATCCCTTTCAGATGTAGAAAATGCCATGAATATGGGCACCTCTACAAGGAATGCCCCCTTAATGCCGAAGAGGAAGAACAAAAGACCAAGCAACAGAGGAAAAGCACAGAAGATAATGATGGGTTCCAAGAGATAAAAAACAGGAAAAAACCTGCAAAGGAAACCCCTAAGGACGGAAGAAAAGAACAACCAGTCAAAACAAATAAGGCAAATGGTTTGAAATCCTACAGATAGAAGAAGAAGATTTAGAGATCCGAGTAATGGATTATCAGGAGGAAAAAGAACAGGAAAGCAGACCAAGACAAGACACAAACAGCACTAAATAAAAAACCCAAAGAGAAACAGGGGAAAGGTAGGAAAAGAAAAGGAGGATAAATAGGAAAATGAAGTAATGGAAATAGACATTAGAAAAGGGGAAGACCCAACAACAGAAGAAGAAATTCTGAGGAAACTTCTGGACAAATGGAGACACTTGGATGAAAGGTTTATCCCAGAAGAGGATAAAAAATTATACAAGGAAATCTTCCAAAAATATAAAGAAAAACAAGAGCAAGGAAACACAGGAATGAATGAGCAACTAGGTATACAACCTGAAAATAACCAAGAACAACAAAGTAAAGGGAAATGAGGTAAAAATAGGGAAAGAATCTTTAGGAGTCAATACAAGTCATGGGAGAAATGCTAGTTAACATGGAAAGAGTAGTACCGCTCTTAGCGATCTTCCACCAAACAACCCCACCTACCCAATGATAATTACATCCTAGAACATTAGGGATCTTAATAGCAAAGGTAAGCAGAGATACCTAGCAGAAAGGATTAAAAGAGAAAAACCCCAAATTATTCTACTACAAGAAACAAAAATAATAGGGGGGGAAATGGAGGAGATCCTCAAAAAAATTAAGCCTATCTATGAATGTATGACAATTAATGCAAAAGGTAGTGCGGGGGGAATTGCAATCTTGTGGAACCCAATAGAAGTTACTGTAGACTACTGTATAGGAATGAAGAGGATCCTTTCAGAGAGATTCAGACTGATAGGCCACAGAAACTGGTTCTTAGTCTCAGCGGTTTACGGACCCCATATAATAGTGGAAAGAAAGAACTTCCTCACACATCTGCAACGGCTGGGAAACATGCACATAAAAAAATTGTGGTTGATAGCAGGTGATTTTAATATGATTACTTCAAAAGAGGAAAAGAAGGGGGGACTGCAATGGGAGGACGTAGACATGGAAAGATTTAGGGAAACACAGTCAGCTCTAAAAATGATTGATATAAACACCAATAATGGAAAATACACTTGGAATAACAGAAGAGGAGGTAGCAGGCAGATAGCTTCCAGGTTGGATAGGTTCCTAGCAATAGAACACTTTCTTGGGAAAGACATATTTTATGAAGCGACAATCCTCCCATGCCAAGGATTAGACCACTGGCCCATAAAACTAGAAATAGCCATGAACAATCAAAATTAGAACATGCCTTTTAGGTTTGAAGCCTTTTGGCTGCAAGACCCGACCTTCATAGAAAAAATGGAGAACTGGTGGTAGAGCAGTGAGGCTGAAATATAAGGAAGGAATAAGATGCACACACTCCAATTAAGATTAAAGGAGCTAAAAGGCAAAATTAAGAAATGGAATAGAGAAGAATTGGAAATATTCAAAAAGACCAAGAAAAGCTTCAGACAGACATGAAAAGGATACAACAAAAAATAATAGAATAAGGGAGAACAGAGGAACTAGCGCAAAAAGAAGGAGGGGTTTTAAATAGACTAGAGGAAAGAAGAAAACAGGAGGAAATTCTTTGGAGACAAAAGTCAAGAGTATGGCTGAAAGGGGGGGAAAGAAATACAAAATTCTTCTATAGAGCCATGCAGCAGCACAGGCAGCAAAATAGAATTTTTTTCCCTAAAAGATAACTAAGGCAACAGGCTAACTTAGAAAGAGGAAATGGAAAGACTACTGATACAACACTTCCAAAGCATCCTGACAAAGATGCAAAGCAATAGAGAAGAGGAGATAGCAAAAATAATTCAATACATTCCTAAAAAGGTGAATCGAGAGCAAAACATGGCACTCCTAAGGGTAGTCACTGAAAAAGAGGTAGAGCAGACAGTGAAGACAATGGCAAAGAACAAAGCCCTAAGACCGGATGGATACACAGCAGAATTCTTTCAAGAAAATTGGAGTTTTATGAAGCAAGATATTGTAAATGCAGTGGAAGAATCAAGATGTACGAAAAGAATGCACCCATCATGGAATGCAACCTTCCTAGCACTGATACCGAAGCTAGAAAAGGCTGATGAACCTCAAGGTTTTATACCAATAGTATTATGTAATGTAATATACAAAATCCTAGCCACCATAATGGTGAAAAGATTAAAATCAATACTTCCAGGATTGATCGCAGAAGAACAAACAGGGTTCGTGAAAGGGAGATAAATAGTGGAAGTTGAAAATGCAACAAGATGATGGAGCTTAGTGAAAAGGAGTCGCCTTCACTAAGTGGGCCCGCAGACTATTTTTGGTGCAAAGTCTATTTTTAGACTGTCTATTTTTAGACATATGGATCATGGTCTATGAGTTGTAGGATGCCATTTGTGGATGATTGGTCATGTTGGTAAAAATAGATGGACTTTTATTTTTAGACATATGGGCGGATTCTATTTTTAGACTGCCAGGCTAAAAATAGAATAGTCTAATATTATTAGCTCTTAATAATATTTGGACTATAAACATTATCTTATCCTCTTGGAGCACTTCAGTTCGAGCTACAGATGTGGCACATGCAACTGTCAGAAGGAAATACGCTTTTCTTATGGGTTAGTTGAGCTATTGCATGATGGACTTCAGTTAGAACTCATGTGGTTGAGTTTGGTGGAGTTGATTGAGGAGTAGATGGAGTTGTGTTTAGTTTGACTTAGTTGAACTAGTTGTATTTAGTCTAACTGCAAATACACTAGTGATGAGTGATGTGAATTAATAGTTAAATTAATTCACTAATTATTAACTCATAAAGCAACTAAAGAATACATCAGTTAACTGAGTGCATGGACAGTTCAGTGGAGATAGGTGTTAGAGGTTGAGATTGCTATCAGTTGTGACTATAGTTGTGCATGAGATCTTGCACAATCAATGGGATTGAGTAATGCCAATTAGGATTGCGTGGTTAAGCCAAGGAAATACGAGTTTGCTTCAGCCATTCATCATCTATTCTCATGCAGGATTGCGCAGTGGAGGCAGGCAAGCAGCAGGAGGAGATTTGAACCTGTGATTGATTAAGATCTGAGCTAGTTTGTGTGTAACAGGTGGAGATAGTACTGAGTACTTGTGAGGAGTATTGTGCTATGTATTGTTACATGTTCTCAATCATTATAATATACAGATAGTGTGGGGTTTTTAGCTGTATTCTTTCCCCGGGTTACATACTGTGTTAATGTGCGCATGCGATTGATGTTTCACTGTTTTTAATTCCGCAAAATTGATGATGAACGTAGAGGAGGTTATGTATTATGCATGTATTCCGCAATAGTGTATAATCGGGATAATCTCTGTGAATAAGTGTCATATTATTCAAAATTTCTACATGGTATTAGAGCAGAGTTTATCATCAGATCTATTATTCAGAAAGTGATTACATTTTATTTCTTCAGGCAGAGTCTGTAATCGAGCCAGGTAGCCTCTGGATTCATCCTTCCTTTAGAAGGTGAGATATCTGGTAAAATCCCATACAGTTAATCTCTGTACGAGAAATACTTTGTTCTCACGAATTCTAGATCAGAGGCGGTTGAGTTGTTGAGCTGGTGGAATTCGAATTTGCAGCAGTGTTTTCTTGGTGTCAACGTGGCAATGTCTTTCAACGGATTGCGATTGGAGTATGCTCTTGAGGGCAGCTCGAACTATATTGCATGGAAGGACAGGATGGAGGCGGTGTTAGATGATAATGGGCTGAAGGAGTTCATAGAGGATGAGGTCCCAAAGCCTACTGATGCTGCCGAAGCTGAGGTTTGGCAAAAGAAGACAGCAAAGTGTCAAAGGATTCTGTTGGAGGGCGTGAAGGATCACATTGTGTCTAGCCTGCATGGAAAGGCTTCTCCATACTTGATGTGAAAAGCTTTGACAGATCTATTCCAAAGCAAGAGCGATCAAAGGAAGCTGGCGCTCAAGGATAAACTCAGAAACATTAAATGCGAGAAGGGAGACAATATGCCCAAGTATCTCACGAAGTTCACTCAGTGCAAGGATGAGCTGGGAAGTGTGGGGGTGACTGTCAATGATGAGGACTTGGTGAGCTTGGCTCTCCTTGGTCTTCCGAAGAGTTAGCATTCCTATCAGGACTCTGTCAATGGTCGAGAGAAATTGCCAGGATGGGAGAGACTTTGGTCGGATCTTGTGCAAGAGGAGATCAGGTGGAATACCAGGGACGGATCTTCATCAAAGGCATCTGATGAAGAAAATTGCGCTTTGGCTGCCAAAGCAAAGAAGGGGAAGGAGAAGGGTTCTCTTTCCAAATCCAGTTCTTCCAATGATGGGAAGAAGGTTGAAAAATCGAAAGTACGATGCTTTCGTTGTCATGAGGTGGGCCATTATGCTTCAAATTGTCCACAGAGGAAATCCAAGAAGGGATCTGGGGAAGGATCTGAAGGTGAGGCACTTGCTTCACAGTTTGAGTTGGATTTCACACTCTTTGCATGCATGGTTTCATCCATGGTGGGAAGTGGTTGGTTTCTTGACAGTGAAGCTTCTTTCCACATGACCGGTGACAAAATTTTGTTCAGTACGTTGGAGGAGAAAGATCTCCAGATACTCATAGCGATGGGTAATGATGAGAAGTATAGTGTCTCAGGTGTAGGCACGATTATTTTTCAGAGGGGGAATGGAGCTCACCTTACCTTGATCGATGTCAAGTATGTACCAGGACTAAATAGAAACTTGGTGTAGATCGCGATGCTAGAAGACAGAGGCTGTGATGTAGTCTTTAGTAAGGGAAAGGTTTTCCTTAGACACATCATCACTAGACAGGTGAAGCAGATTGGTTCATGGGTCAAGAACCTATATGCTCTTGAGGTTCAAGATGCATGCAAAGCCTTGAGTAGCGAGGCAACTGATGGAGACCTGGTGGTTGAGAGGGAGCGTATATTACCTCTCAACATGCAGAGCTAGAAGAAGTCTCAGACGATTGTGGAGGAGCCACGATTGGTGCAGCAGCTTCAGGAGGTTGTGGAGCAGCCACAACAAGGGAAGCTGAGAGGAGATCGAGTAGAGACATCTACTCATGCAGAGACCTCCAATAGGGGGAAACTTCGAGCCAGGTGGGCTGATGGATCACATGCAGCCATACCTCTAGGTAGGAGGTGGGGTGATGTGGATTGATCGTCCCAAGGAGGAGGGGCAGGATCCTTGAGGTACCCAACCTCTTGGATGAGACCTTGCTACGGGAGCCTCGATGTGGAGTAGCAGGAACTGACTGATTGGGTAGAGACAGATGCGGATGGAGCGGCAGAGAGAGCGACAGTGTAGGGAATCCCAGGACAACGCATAGCTAGCAGGCTGCAGCAATGCGAGAGGCACAAGTGTTTTGCACAGTGCTAGGTGGCACAGAGAAGTGTGCAATGGTGCGAGATGCATGGATATGTTGCAGTAGTGCTGATGTCAGAGAAGGAGCACTTGTCAGCAGCAGGTAGAGCTTCAGCATAAGAGTATGTTCCTAGCCCAACAGAGTGGTTAGTTGGGAGTGTTTTTGTTCCAAGTGTTGTTGGAGCAAGTGGACCAGGCAAATGTGTTGCATGTAGAACATTACAGAGTTGCAGGATAGGGGTTGCAGATAATCCATATCTTGTTGAGAGGGAGTGTTGAAAATGCAACAAGATGATGGAGCTTAGTGAAAAGGAGTCGCCTTCAGTAAGTGGGCCCGTAGGCTATTTTTGGTGCAAAGTCTAGTTTTAGACTATGTCTATTTTTAGACATATGGATCATGGTCTATGAGTTGCAGGATGCTATTTGTGGATGATTGGTCACGTTGGTAAAAATAGATGGACTTGTATTTTTAGACATATGGGCGGATTCTATTTTTAGACTGCCAGGCTAAAAATAGAACAGTCAAATATTATTAGCTCTTAATAATATTTGGACTATAAACATTATCTTATCCTCTTGGAGCACTTCAGTTCGAGCTACGGATGTGGCACATGCAACTGTCAGAAGGAAATACACTTTTCTTATGGGTCAGTTGAGCTATTGCATGATGGACTTCAGTTAGAACTTATGTGGTTGAGTTTGGTGGAGTTGATTGAGGAGTTGATGGAGTTGTGTTCAGTTTGACTTAGTTGAACTAGTTGTATTTAGTCTAACTGCAAATACACTAGTGATGAGTGATGTGAATTAATTGTTAAATTAATTCACTAATTATTAACTCATAAAGCAACTAAAGAATACATTAGTTAACTCAGTGCATGGACAGTTTAGTGGAGACAGGTGTTAGAGGTTGAGATTGCTATCAGTTGTGACTATAGTTGTGCATGAGATCTTGCACAATCAATGGGATTGAGTAATTCCAATCAGGATTGCATGGTTCAGCCAAGGAAATATGAGTTTTCTTCAGCCATTCATCATCTATTCTCATGCAGGATTGCACAGTGGAGGCAGGCAAGCAGCAGGAGGAGATTTGAACCTGTGATTGATTAAGATCTGAGCTAGTTTGTGTGTAACAGGTGGAGATAGTACTGAGTACTTGTGAGGAGTATTGTGCTATGTATTGTTACATGTTCTCAATCATTATAATATATAGATAGTGTGGGGTTTTCAGCTGTATGCTTTCCCCGGGTTACATATTGTGTTAATGTGCGCATGCGATTAATGTTTCATTGTTTTTAATTCCGCAAAATTGATGATGAACGTAGAGGAGGTTATGTATTATGCATGTATTCCGCAATAGTGTATAATCGGGATAATATCTGTGAATGTGTCATATTATTCAAAATTTCTACAGTGGATGGGATCATAGTTGCACAAGAAGCGATTCACTCATTGAAGAATTCGCGACACAAAGGAATGATGATCAAACTTGACTTAGTAAATGCTTATGACAAGCTAAGCTGGGAATACCTCTAGAGAATCCTAAAAGCTTATGGTTTTGATTATAGATGGATAGAATGGATAATGTCTATGATCTCCACTCCAATCATGTCCATACTGTTAAATGGAACACTTACAGAAACCTTCAAGCCGTCCCGTGGGCTTAGACAGGGGGACCCACTGTCACCATTCTTGTTCATAATAGCAGTGGATGGTTTGGGTAGATTAATAAAAGCAAGAGTAAATAGCGGGAAACTAAAAGGCCTTAGATTATGGGGAGAAAAACTAACCATCACACATCAAAAATTTGTAGATGATGTAATGATGTATAGTCAAGCCAATCTTAAGGAAGCGAAGAAACTACTAGAAATCCTTGAAGAGTTTACAAAAGAATCAAGAACAGAGATAAATAAGGATAAAACAGAAATCTTCTTCTTCAATACCTCAATTATTCCACAATAATTCCTAGCCAGAACAATGGGGTTCTGAATTGGGAAGTTCCCCACCAAATATCTAGGAGTGCAACTCAACGACAAGCAAAATAGAATAGCGAACTGGGGAGGCCTGATAGGGAGAATTCAAAAAAGAATGGACAATTGGACGTTCAGAATGCTGAACATACCAAGTCACCTCATCCTCCTTAAGTCATTCCTCCAAGCAATACCAATATACCAAATGGCCAGTCAAGCTATCCCAAAAGATATATGCCAAAAAATGGTGGAAATTTTCAAAAAAATTCTATGGCAAGGAACAAGCAAAACTAAAAAGTGGGCGCTGATCTCATGGAAATGGCTGAGAAAATCATTAATAGAAGGAGGATTAGGGTTGCGTGCTCCATATATATTAAACCAAGTAATGGGTGCAAAAATATGGTGGAGGTGGATTCAAGGAGGAGAAGATCTATGGAAATAGCTATGGGAAAAGAAATATGAGATGGCAAGGTCCCCTGAAGGAAAACTGCGAAGCCAATCAGAAAAGAAAGGCTCAGCAATTTGGAACCTAGCAAGGTCAAATAGGGACCTGATAAGAGAACATAGTTTTTGGGAAATTAGGGAGGGCGACAAAGCAAACTTCTGGAGGGAGGCATGGCAACAGAGAGAAACCCTCAACCAGCAACCTCAACTCCAAGATATTCAACAGTTCACCACCCAAATGGAGGAAGACGCAGTCCAGAACTATTGGCTACCCAAAAAGGACGGTTACTGGAGAAAATGGAAAATGGAAAATGACTGGCAAGAAGCACCAGAAACAGAACAATGGGTAAATTACAAAAAGGAAATGGAGACAAGGAAAATTGCAGTCAAAGACGGTTCAGACATAATAAGGTGGGGAAAACGCATCAAAGGAATGTTTACGATAACAGAAGGATATTACATAAAGGCCAAAAGAACTAGCAACCCAGACATCAAAAAATGGGATAGAATCTGGAAAATGAAAACTTGGCCAAAGGTGGCGTTATTTACCTGGATACTGTCCCACGGGCGAGCCTTAACCTGGGACCAGTTGAGAAGGAAGGGGACACATGGACCATCACGCTGCGCCCTATGCCAGGAACGAGAAGAAACAATGGAGCACTTGACAAACTCCTGTAGCATTAGCAATACCCTGTGGCAAAACCACCATCAGCTCTTTGAGATTAGCGATAGAGAAATAGGCAGCATAACCACAACAGTAGAGAAATGGAGGAGCAAACCGTACCGTAATATAATCTTGAACCGAGCCTGGAATCTCTTCATAGGTTTCCTCCTGTGGAACATATGGAAGGCAAGAAACCAGTTGATATTCAGGGAAGATGAAAAAGCTAAGGAAATATGGAGTCAAACTATACAGAACATAAGAGAAACCATAATCCTTGAGAAGTGGAATGACGAAGACTGGAAGACAGACCCAACAGAGACTCGCATTCTAAACCGCTTGCAAATCAAAGTAAGCACCACATGCACGGCAGGAAGAGAACATAGGGCAGGTAAAGCAAGAGAAGAAGACCGCTATAGGAACCCGCCACAGGGATTCACAAAGCTAAACTTCGATGGCGCGACAAAAGGCAATCCAGGGGAGGCGGGCATAGGAGGGATATTCAGAGATGATGGAGGGAGAACCCACTGGGTCTATGCGATGGACTGTGGAAATGCCTCAAATAACGAGGCAGAATTCCACGCGTTGAACAGGGGGATAGAAATAGCTATCAGGGAAGGGTATCAAAACCTCCAGATAGAAGGAGACTCGATGCTCGTGATAGAAACAATCAAACAACTACAGCAGGGAGTACCAGCAGAGAAGCTGAGTCAAAGTTGGTGGACGGCATGGATAATAACATAAATAAGCCACCAATTGAGGAAGATAGCCTACACCATACCTTCCCATGTGAGACGCAAAGGAAATTCTCCTGCAGATTACCTTGCAAATTGGGGATGTCGAAAAGGAGAGCAGCAACTGGATGTGATTGCAGAAGAGCTCCACTATGTTGTGGGGGAAAGTATCCAACTCGGAATGACCCTAACCCACTCTAAGGGTGACAGTTCCTTAGCAACAGCTGAAAGCAAAGCTATCTAAAGTTTCTTCTTTATGACATGCAAGAGATAGAAGGAAGAGATCCACTTACCGATGTCTTGCGCAAATGGTCGATCCAATCTCCTTTGATTGCCGCTTGCTCCCAGCTCCAAGTCTTTTCACGGGCCCAACTACACGAGATCCTGCAAATAAGACAAGAAAAGGAAACTACAAGAGGCATGCATTCATAATTGATTCAAGGATTAGCATAAATCAAAGACGCAAGTAAGACAATACACCATTGAAACACATGCGAATAGAAGAACCTCAAATGCTTTATTAATATATGGAAGTAAGGCTCAGGCGGTGATACAACCATGAGAGGTCCAATCCAGCATCACCTTCCCGACGGAGAGAAATCTCTTCTTCACCTCCCTCAAGCAATCACCCAATGCTCACAACTGTAAACCAACAGCAATTCTTTGCACTAAATTCCGGCCTCCAGATCCCATGGGATGAGATCCTTATATAGAGTTTTGGAGTGAAGATAAGTCAGCTTGATGTGTGACTTGTTGTCCTCTTCAACTCCAGTTGTTCTTCAGTTCTTCACTCGGAGTTTCTGTCTTCCACTTGGAGTTTTAGAAGCTCTTAACTCATCATTAGGCGAATCTTATCATCAAGTGTCTTTTTAGAAGCTTCCTGGGCACTGGCACTTTGAGAAAAAGATTCCTCCACATGTCCAAGTACGCCCAACGCAGGTAGCCTTTGTTCTACTTGCTATGCAACGCAGGTAGCCTTTGTTGTACCTGCTATGCAGCGCAGATGCCTAGTGGAGCAGCTGCAATGATCCAAAACTGACCTGTTTTTTAGTGTTTTTCAGTGGAGAACTGACTTGCAGTGCTGTGGTTTGCTGACCTTGTTCCTCTAAGGGTAAGAACAACTTGTTTAGGGACTTTGGATCCCTTAGATTATTGACATTTCATGCTCTATGCTGTAAGGCACAAAAATGTCTATAACAGTTGCCCCCTAAAGTATGAGGTCGTTTATCGGGTGAAATGCTTTATTAGGAGGATCCGAAGTTCATTCAATCGCCGGGAGGTGACCTGTAACAAAATACAATACAATACATTATCTTTTCATACTTTCTTTTCATGATCTAGCTGATGCGGGCATTTCCCATGCTCAGCTTTATAAATACATTTGCTGTACATAAACAGACGATCGTCTGATAGTAGACTGATAATTCTCTGCTTTTAATTATCATCCTTTTAGTAGGATGATCATCTGCGGCACATGTCTATGTTTTTATCTCCTGAATATATATCGCAGCCCGGATGGATGAAACTAGATCCGGGGTCTTCAAACTTCCGATCTTCACACTAAGTACAAGTCGATCCATGTGAGAATTTCTTGGAGTCGAACATGGAAAGACATCGCTTGATTACCAGTCAATAATGTAAACTGTTAACAAGCGCGAGAGGAATCACCGATAATGATGATGACCCTCAAGGTACTGCAGCACAATTCACGTGGCGTGAATATAGGATCTGACGTCGAACACCACGCAAAGTCTCCCGGTCGAAGGTCATTAATGTATACCTATCGCCGGAAGTGAGAAACTTGCCATTGAGGCATGCAAGCTTCAAAGTACTGAGGGGGTGTTCCTAGATCAACTTCTTGGATAGTGAGCTGATGTCGACAAGAAGCGATCCGTCAAAGGAGGGCCTTAATGAATCCCACATCAGTGACACGGAACGGAACTAGTGATGATGGTGAAAACGATCTGTGAAATATGATCCAGGGTGGCGGTCATGGAAGGATGAAAGATGATGTATGGTAGTGGATGGGACCCGATTGACACTTTCTGAATGACATCTCTTGAACATATCTCAACACTGATGTGATGGATCGGTAGCATTACCCCATTTGGATGGTATGGCGAGACCATGGTGAAGGGACCGGTGAATGATAATAACCCAACCCGATATTTACGGAGGCAAAAGTGTCATGTTCAAGAGCGACTTGCTACCATTAAGCTTTGAGGTTCTTCCCAATTTTTCCTCAGTCATTTCTGACCAGTACCTCTTTATTTTTGTCAAGCTTGAGGAGGATAACATATGCTTGTTCTATAACCTGCCCTTCGGGCAAGCCCATCGCTATGTTTTAACGAGCCTAACGATGGGGAAACTCGTTCTCGTCTAAAGACAAGTTTGTCGCTATCTAATATTTTTAACGAGCCCAACGACAAAGACAACTCGGTCCTTTTCATTTTTAGAGAGTCTGAAAAGGGTACATAAAGTGGACTCCAGGGGTCCTTTTTCGTCATCTAATCCCTTAAGTCCGAAAAAGTATAAAACAATACAGAAGGGATGAATGTTCGATATCTTTATCGAGCTGAACTAGACAAGCGCTCGTTCTTTTTGTGCAATAATCCCTCAGGTCCAAAAAGATTAAAATCTAGAGGAGGGATAGCTCTTCCGGTCCTTTTAACGAGCTAGAAGGCCAAAACTCGACAAACTTTTCATATTTTACGAGTCATTTGAAAAGAGCTCAAAGAAGACTCGTGTTCTGAGGAACGAGTGATAAACAGGGATAGCAGCAGATTCCAGGTACAGGTTGGAATTTTCCAATCACGGCAGTGTTACAAGGATGGCTAAGTGGGATCACTCTTCGCAGCTGTTCCTCAAAACAGGTAAACAATCAAGTGGATGTGAATGATCGGCCAACTGCAGAGTGGAGGTGATGGTGCACAAACACGACCAAGGATTTTATGGCTGATGAATTTACGGTCTCAAATGGTTATTTACCGGTTCATTTTTTCTGAATGAGCTTGAACTCTGGGGGGGAAGCCTGCTCACAAGCTTATTTTATTTTTTAACGAGCATGAATTTCCGCGTTAAAACTGCTCGGATCTTGCGTTTATTTTTTAACGAGCATGAACTTTGCCAAAACTGCTCGTTTTTACCAGTCATAAAGTAGGAAGGTCTCGTGTGAGATAGCTATTTTTTATGGAGCTTTATCTCACGAAGCTATGCTCCATATCCTCTCTTTATGCAAGCTGGGTATCGGCTAATCCTACGAGTTTAACGGGTTAGACCTACAGGTTTAAAGGGAGGACCTAAAAAACTAAAAAACAAAATAGCCGCCCGTGCTTGCATTCCAAGAGGTTTGCATGCCCCCAGGTGTAAGTCGAATTTCAAGGTTACCCCTCAATTTGCAGGCAAAACATTTGTTTTTACCGGGAGGGGCCTACCTCTTTCAGGTTACCCAAAGATTGCTCTGTTAATCTTTCAAACATAAACTTTCTTCGGCGATGTCTATCATTAGGTTATCCAAAGATGGTTACAATCTGTGGCAACAACAACGTCTCTATCTTTGGGGGCTGCCCCTACTTATCCTTTAAAACATTTGTTTTAATGGGTGAGGCTGGCCTTTTACCCAAAGCCGGTACCTACTTGCTGCCACAAACGGATCCCCTTCTTTGGTAGAGCCTACCTATTTATACAAAGGTGAATGACGGACGCTTCCGCCACACACTTAAATTTAACAAAAGAATCTTCTTCTAGAACAACCCCATTCCTAACAGCCCCTTCTTCTGCATGAGAGCTCTTCTCGGCTCTTCTGTTTTACGAAGAAGAAGGAGGGGACGGGGTACGGACTAGTCATATTCTCCCGCGGAAATTCTACTTTACACCCAAGGTTTTTTCTGCCTCCAGAGCAGACCAGGATGCATGCCCCCTGGGCTCCTGCGTTCCTTTCCCGAATCATTCGCATTCATCAGGAAGAAGAACCGGGGGAAGAGACCTTTCTTGATCGAAAAGACCATTGAGGATAGGTATGTGACTATTCGCGATGCGTGATCCCGGAAATGAAAGTTGGTCTACGAGCTTGACCATTCTTCCTTCGTGTGGAAAACACATTATTCGAAAGAGTGAGGAGACTATTGCTTCCATGCAATATATGTAGTCTCGTCCAAGGAGTAGGTTATAATCCAAGGGTCCTTGGACGACCATCAAATTCATCTTGACGGCCTTCCCCTTCAAGGTAATAGGCACATTAGGTAGAATCCCTAATGGTCGACTGGTTCCCCTGTCAAAACCCGAGAGACGCCTTGTCTCGGGCAAAAGCGCCGGGCAACCCAGTGCTTTCCAAGCAATAGAGGACAGGATACTCACAGATGCCCCTTCATCAATGATAGTTCCAGCCATCACCATTTTGTATATTTGGACTATAATTCTAAATGGTATACTGGCTGGTAACCGGGGTCTGCCTAGTTGGTTCCAATCAAAGGACACAACTAGGTTGCTTGGTGGTGGGACTGAATATACGGCCGGATATGATCCTCACGATGCTCCTTCCTGCGATAAAGGAGTGGGCGCTTTTCCCAGATGCTCATCAGAATCGGAGTTGACGAAAAGAATATGGACGGTGTCATCCTTATTCTCTTCGGCGGGGGTGTCAACTGAAGATGAATCCTCAGTGACTGTGGTGTTTGAAGATGAAACTTCTGAAGGGAGAACCGGGTCAACTGCCGTTTTGACCTTTGGACTTTCGTCCGGTCCGGATTCAGTAGGTTCACCTTCAGTGACTGACACTTCAGCTGGCCCTATGATCGGGGCAGCTGTATTTTCGACCAACAAAGGACTTGGCGCGAGTTTTTGATATCCAGGAGGAAGCAGCAACGATGCAACCGTTTGATCTTCCAAAACTCTCTTTGCCTCGTCTAAAAAGGGACAACGGCGGAGGGTGTGATTGCCTTCACACAATTCGCAGGGGAATCTCATTCCCCTTCGTCGTCTAGGACCTTCACTTTCGTTGGTCGACGGTAAGCATTCAACCTGGTTGTCAGAGGTTGACGCTTCCGAACTGTGCAAACGAGGGGACCAGTCCCTTAGTATCCGGGGAATACTGGGACAATCACGGTGGAGGTGGTCTCCTCTACATATGACACATGGCGATTTGGGCCCGGTCCGTGCTGTGTGTGGGTTTTCGTTAGATACCTTCTGCTTGCCCCCAGGCGCCTTTGGCTCCTTCTGCTTCTTTTCTTTCTTCTTCTTTTCCTTCTTCTTTTCTATGGGAGCCGCGCTTTTGGCGGCTTGACCTTTCGAAGAAGAAGGATCGGAGGAAGGCTCATAAGAAGTGGAAGGCTGGAGGGTAGTTCTAGACTGGTCTAACTGTTGACTCGACTGTTCAGGAACCGTGGTGGTCTGAACTACAGCGGTTGAGAATAGCCAAACTGGCAGGCCAATTGTCAGTCCTGGAAGCGACAATGTGGCCATGTGGGGCGCACCAACTTCTCCCCAAGAGGAGAAAGGGCTAGGGGTCCCCCCCTGTGGGATCCCTTGGTTGGTGTGTTCCATGTTCTCAACTTTAAAGATCAACGTAGGAATCAAGGGTAATTATGTTTCGTTTAAGATGAATTTTATATGACGACGCTTTAGACACAACTTGCTTTTTCACTTTTTAAGAGTCGAGAAAAAACTAAAGATGACTCTAGTCTCCTTCGATGTATTAACGAGCCCGAAGTGACAAATGCTCGAATGGAATTTTTCAGTTATAGAGTTTGAAAAAGGCCAAAAGAAACTACTCTGGAGTTCTAGGCAAGGGTGTGCCAAACCTTTCGCGAAACCACAGAATACGTTTTACGGTACGAGTGGTCGATCTTCGTGAATGCTGTGTTCACTGCATCGCGATCAGTAGGGCGGCCGACACGGCTTCCTATGGATAAAGGCTTTGTTCCTATAGGGGTCCCCCAATATACGCGACGGTACGCGGGGGCACAAGTCCGTATTAGTGCTATCGTCCCTCAGGAGGAATCACCCACCTTCGTAGAGATCGACAGTCACTATGTTTAACGACGCCGGTTCACGTCTCTACCTAGAGCTCTACTGTGTTTCGTTATGTTTCAAAGCGTTGTTAGATAAATTCAGTTCTTTTTAGGTTGATCTTGCTTAGCAGTTTGCCTTTATGGATCACCACGTGATGTATGAGACAACTCCTAAATGCAGTCTAAGAATGATAAGCAAGCTTTTTCAATTCTTTCAACTTATGAAAACCTTAACTACTGAAGGAAAAGAAAGACATCATCTTTTCAAACAGATCATAGAGCACACACTGATGCACTTTTCCTAAATCGACATGCAAACTGTCAAAATGCACATGCACAATGCAAGTATTTCTTTTCTTCTTTCTTAATGTTTGGTGTATGACAAAAAGAAAGCTGTTGTATGATTTCGAATTCAATTTCAAGCGAAAGCAAACAAGTTTTTGTCCAATAATCAAAAGAACACCTTAAGATTCACTCGTTTCAACACAAGAAATACTGAAATTCGAACCATATAACGAAAGCAAATGCTCAAGCAACTATGAACAGCAATAAACTAACTCTTAGAATCACAACGACACTTTCTCACAGGTCTAGATTCAAGAGGTCATAGCAAGACTAGTTCACTTTCGCTATGGGAAACTGTGAATGACAAAAAGAAATACCATAAGAACAATCACGGTTTCTTCATACAACTGAGGCGGAATGAAGGCAAAGAGAAGTGGTTTCAGCTGGGTATACAGGTTGACAACTGGCTGCAAAAACAATACTGAAAACTGGGCAACAGACAGTGGAGAATCCAAGTTGGACAAGGCAAAACTGGATCAGCGCAGGTGCTGCACTGTGGATCTGAGATGCAGCGCAGGTAGCCCCTTCGGGACCTGTGTTGCAGTGCAGGTAGCCTTTGTTGCAGCTGCACTGATGAGACAACTCTCGTCTCCCTCAGATTCCGGCTCACAGTTTGCTCAAAAATGAGCGGTTTTTGGCCAAATCAGTTGCTGTCAGTCAAGTATACACTAGAGGATGATTAAAGGAAGATGAACACTATCACAAAGAGCTAAAAAGAGTCCTCGTGGATCTGCTCTTCAAATCATAAACAGGCCCAACACTGGGCTAGAGTAGCTGCCCTCTACTTTGCATTCGAAGGACTCGCATGCAGTTCGATTCGGTACTCTTTCGTTTAAGAAATGAATAGCAATAAACACAAGCTACCAACAAGACATGATCCCCAGCGGAGTCGCCAGTCTGTTGTGGGGGAAAGTATCCAACTCGGAATGACCCTAACCCACTCTAAGGGTGACAGTTCCTTAGCAACAGCTGAAAGCAAAGCTATCTAAAGTTTCTTCTTTATGACATGCAAGAGATAGAAGGAAGAGATCCACTTACCGATGTCTTGCGCAAATGGTCGATCCAATCTCCTTTGATTGCCGCTTTCTCCCAGCTCCAAGTCTTTTCACAGGCCCAGCTACACGAGATCCTGCAAATAAGACAAGAAAAGGAAACTACAAGAGGCATGCATTCATAATTGATTCAAGGATTAGCATAAATCAAAGACGCAAGTAAGACAATACACCATTGAAACACATGCGAATAGAAGAACCTCAAATGCTTTATTAATATATGGAAGTAAGGTTCAGGCGGTGATACAACCATGAGAGGTCCAATCCAGCATCACCTTCCCGACGGAGAGAAATCTCTTCTTCACCTCCCTCAAGCAATCACCCAATGCTCACAACTGTAAACCAACAGCAATTCTTTGCACTAAATTCCGGCCTCCAGATCCCATGGGATGAGATCCTTATATAGAGTTTTGGAGTGAAGATAAGTCAGCTTGATGTGTGACTTGTTGTCCTCTTCAACTCCAGTTGTTCTTCAGTTCTTCACTCGGAGTTTCTGTCTTCCACTTGGAGTTTTAGAAGCTCTTAACTCATCATTAGGCGAATCTTATCATCAAGTGTCTTTTTAGAAGCTTCCTGGGCACTGGCACTTTGAGAAAAAGATTCCTCCACATGTCCAAGTACACCCAACGCAGGTAGCCTTTGTTCTACTTGCTATGCAACACAGGTAGCCTTTTTTGTACCTGCTATGCAGTGCAGATGCCTAGTGGAGCAGCTGCAATGATCCAAAACTGACCTGTTTTTGAGTGTTTTTCAGTGGAGAACTGACTTGCAGTGCTGTGGTTTGCTGACCTTGTTCCTCTAAGGGTAAGAACAACTTGTTTAGGGACTTTGGATCCCTTAGATTATTGACATTTCATGCTCTATGCTGTAAGGCACAAAAATGTCTATAACACACTAGAAAGAGGATATGGAACAATTGCTCCAAATGGTAGAACAAGACAAGATCCAGAGTGAGCATCTAGAGAATTCGCCCGGACATGACGGGAGTGGAGAAGGACAAGAACAGATGCAAGAGGAACAATACAGGACAGAAGCGGAACAACACAGGACAGACGCAAGAGTGAAGCTCAGTAGGATGATGGAGGGGGGCAGAGGAAGGACAACCCCTGAGAGTACAGGGGCAGAGATGGAAAGGAATGGAAGCGGAGAGGGCAGGACAACAAATCTGAGAATGAGCAGTGAATTAATGCCAAGTGGCAAGGCGGAGTTAGCGACCCGACGGCAAGAGCAGCCGGGAGAGGAAAGATGTAAATGAAGGATGGTGGACAGGACAGGAGGGCAGCATCCCAAGGCAGGAGGGAAGGGAGGCGTGCCAAGGCGAAAACAGGACAGTTGGTGGTAAAATCACGAGGAGGCAAGGAAAAAGGGATAAAGACTAAGGAAAAGGGGAAAGAGGCATTTTTCATGCAGATAAGAAAGAAGAAAGGTGGTGAGAACAAAAGAGTAGGCAACAAGCAGGAGCAGAAGGAGGAAGCAAGGCACAGCATGGTAAAAGGGTATGTGACATCTCTCGTCCCAATCTATGAAAGAGTAATCGGTCTGAAACATAGGTTAGGAATGCAGAATGGTATGCAGATCTGGTTTGATCATCTCAATTGTCATAGAAATTTTAGAGGTCTGAAAGGAAATTATCGTGAAGAGTTCCTGGATGCCAGGGACGGAGAGAAAGTTAAGAGAAAGGGTGAGGAGTATGAGAGCAATGGCGTGCATGACCCAATTTCACCTGACCCCCACCTTAGAATAGAGGCCCTGGTAAACCATAGTCCAAGGAAAGGAAGAACGCCTGCTGCATTGAACGACGACAGAGGGGATAGGAAACTCCAGAATCCCTGGGGGATGGAGTTGCACCTTAAGGTGAGGGGAGAAACCTTAGCTAGCCAAAACCCGGCTGACCACGCTGAAAAACCCAAGCCAAGGGGAGGTCTCAGCAACCCAATTTGCACAAGGAGCGAACCCTCGAGGGAGAAAAGGCAAATGAACTAGAAGTGGGTTCTTTGCATGAACTAGGCTAAGCAAAGTAAACATGGGTACCCCAAGACCAAAAGAACTATTACAGCCATAGCCATTCAAAGTAGGGAAGGAAGCCAGAGGACAGAAACTCAGAGGGTGGGAAACCGAAGGATGGGAAACAAGAGGGGGGGGGGGAATCCATGGATAATAATGTAAACTTAAATGACATGACTGACATTTGTGTTCATTCTGTGATAGGTCTCGCTTCAGCACAGGGCAAGACTGTGAATCAGAACAAAAAGCAACAGGAAAAGAGAGCTAAAGGCCAAGCGGAAAGAAGAATGGCCCCCAGGAGAAGTAAGAGGACGATCAAGAAAGAAGAAGGCACTAGCAGTAAGGGAAAGAAAAGGGGCAGGAAGCCCAACGGAGAGCAAATGAAGAAGATTATAGACTCCTACATGGAAGGAAACCCGAAGGAGGTGAGAGACCAAATTTGGAGTTGGGAGCGAGATTTAAGAAACAACCTCAGGTGCAGAGACTTACCCATGGAAGAATGGGAAGGAATGTTGCAAGACCCGGGGACAACAAATGGTAGGCAATCGCTGTTTAAAAGACCCTGCAGCAATACTAGATCATGAAACACGTCGTAGCCCGGGCTATGACTCTTCACCATGAACACATGGAAGGAGAAGTTCTAGACAAACAGGAAAGTAGCAAGGAGAAAGACCCAGTCCGGGCGGAAATTCTCAAAGACATTGCGACCATACAGATCCAGACCTACAGGAACAATCTAGCACTGGGCAGGATCGAGTAGACCCTGACAGAGATCAAATGGAAACTGACACAGGGACGCGAGCTTCCAGGCCCTGGGGTAAAGGCTTCAGGCCCTGGTGCAAAGGCTTCAGTTCAGATAGCATCCTCTGATGAGGATTAGTTTAGAGTTTGTTATTTGTCTTTGAACTCCATTTTAGATGCAGGAAATAAGTATTTATGTTCTGATCTTTAGAAACAATAGTAGAGACAATCAATCTAGAAGTGGATGGATTCTCATGAACTTATTCAAATTTTGGAATGGTTATAACGCTGACTGGTGGTCACCTAGTTTCCTTCGGGCAGGTGACTAATCGGAGGATATGGATGTAAATTTTTTTGAAAAAGTAAATACAGAGAGCTCTACAATTTTTACAAAAAAAAAACATTATAGTTATACAATTTTGTTGAAAGCATTAGAATTTGAAAATGGGCCTTTCTATTAAGACAAATTTTCATTAACAGAATGTACTTTCCTACCTAAAATGTTGTAGATATCCAAGAAAACTTGAAAAGCATAATAGAACTTATCATAATGTAATTTCTTTCCTTCCTTAACATTCTTAAAGAATTTAGGTTCCCCAAGTCATCGGGTAACTTTCAAAGTTAATGACAGTTAGTAATAGTCCAATTCACAACTGAAGATGTGTCACAAATACGAGGGGGCATCTCCTCCAAATCACAGAAGTGCTCCAGGTTAAAATCTAGCATTATTAGAAGCTTAATGCTCGATTAGGTGTTATTGAACCCAGACATTTTTCCAATCTTCACTAAAAGCTTAAAGGTAGCTTCTCTAAGTTCTACAAGACTTTACTATGCTCTTGAAGTGGGGGCACATGCAACCTCTCCAAGCGAATAGTCTTAAACTAAGTGAAGATAAGGTCTAGATCGTTTAGTGTGGATCTCTTTCACCCATAACTGAATACTATGTCTCTCTTGAGCCCATAATTGAATACTATTACGACTTTCAATTTTTTCATGGAACTCAAAAATTTTGGAAGAAAGTATTTACTTCCAGAAAAGAGTAAAACTAAAGCCTCTGCTTGAGGATAATTGATGTCACACCACTGATCCTCCTCCATGGCACCTGTATAGGTAAACCATAAATGCAGAGTTCCATTAGAATATTGTAGTTATTGAACACACAAATGAAATCATTGCATTTCTTTAAAAGATCTTTTGAAATCAAAATTACCAAAATTACATATTGATAACC
Organism: Pinus tabuliformis; assembly: GCA_031772625.1. Lineage (NCBI taxonomy): Eukaryota > Viridiplantae > Streptophyta > Pinopsida > Pinales > Pinaceae > Pinus > Pinus tabuliformis. The sequence goes on from CM062816.1 coordinate 2,007,998,964, forward strand.
TATTAGGTGTAGGATAAAATTCACCCGTTTCATTCACAAAAAGCATGAGAACAAACCTAATACTATATATAAAACCAAGAAAAATTCAAATTCTTCACTTCTAGGGAAAACCAAGAAAAATCCCTCAAGACCTTATTCATGAAAATAGATTTTATAAAAGCCTACAACAAAGTGGAATAGACATTAATCTTCACCATGCTTAGAGCACTTGGATTTGGCATGTATTCAGTTAGAGTGGTAGAAAATTTATTTTCACATGTTGCAGCTTGTCCTTCCATCAATCATACCAAGTCTAATAAGATAGGGATCTTCTAGTTAATCAGGTAAGGTTTCCCACTCACCCTAACCCTCTATGTAATGTATACTGAATCCATTGGCTATATTCTTCATAGTAGAATAGCACATCACCACATCAAAGGTTTCTTCTCTCTGTAGTATATGGAAATAAATGAATGAATAGTCACTTCAGAGATAAAATTTAATAAACATCATTCAAGAGAATCAAAATTTAGCCAACACCGTGGATTGCTTGCAAATCTTATGTGAGGCTTCTAGGTGGAAGTTATAAATGGAAAAATCTAATGTTATCGACATAGACAAAAGGATGCCCATAATGGATTGGTTAGGATCTGGCTAATTGTTAAATTCCTTTGTATTTCCTTCTCTTTTGAACCCTTTCCAGATGAACTATAAGAAGAAATATCAATAAATAGATCTACAAGCCTCTATTCCTCATAGGAAAATTCATTGAACAAACAAATTTACTAAATTTTTTGAACAACAATACCATAAGAAGTGTAATTAAAATGATATTGAAGCTCTGTAAAGAGTGACAATATATACAGAATAACCTGCAGTTTGTATTGACAATTTGAAAAAACAATTCAGAGTTGCTGCAAAAATGTGTTGAGTTTGTCAATGTAAGTTTGGTTGATTAGTAAATTGGGGGTGTTAAAATCCCTCCCACCACGATTCAAATCCTCCAAGAGACATGCTCATCTCTCATGAGCTGGAGTGCATGTGTTTGAGGGTTGTTTGTTGCAGTTGATCCTAGGTGAAACTTCAGGGTGACTTTGGAGAAACGGATAATCCCCATTGATGCCCTTTGACAAAGAATAGCTAACAAAGCATGTGAGACATAGGTGTTTCATTGAACTGAATTCTCATAATGGGAAAAGTGTTGCTTGCTTGTGTCGTGTTGTGGTTGATAAAGTGAGGGCATTGCAATTCATCCCACTAAGGTTCAAATCCTCCCAGAGACATGCTCACCCCACGTGGGTTGGTGTGCTTGTGTTTGAGGGTTGTTTTTTGTAGTTGATCTCAGGTGCAAGTCCTGGGTGAATTTGGACAAATGGATAACCTCCAGTCGTTGCCATTTGTTAGAGAATGGTTGACTAAGCATGTGAAACATAGGCACTTCATTGTACTAAATTCTCATACTGGGAAAGGTGTTGCTTGCTTGTGTTGACCCATACATCAAAAGAAATGTGGAGTTCGACAACTCTGAAGATCCATCTGAATTGAACTAAATAGGTGGTACAAGGAAGGTTTTAGTCAAGTTTCCAGATTTCTGTTTACTGGAACAAATCATATTTTAGGAAATTGGCATACGATTGTAACCCTATTGCACCAGACTTAGAAGCCAAGATAACTCTATAACAAGGAGTAGAGGAAAAATATATGAAAGGAGAAAAATCATATGGATGGGGTAAAGGAAAATCTGGCTCAATTAAAATTATGGAAATTGAGAACCTGTTTAAGAGAGACCTGGCCCATAACATCTATATTTAGTACATATAATGTTTTTCTTGTTTTTTAGGTAACTTGGACCATTACAGAATTACAGCTACAAAGGACGTGCTTATTCTATACACAGCAAGTATAAAACAGGTTCTGAACTTTTAGCCAATGTTAGCAGGGTTTATGGTAAAGAGGGATAAAGTTTAATCATTCTTCTACCAGATCACTTTTTTGCTGAACTCCAGGGCAAGAATATATCTCAGATATCTTCAATCCCTTGAGACCCTGAAATTTTTTCAAAGAAACCTTAGATGATATTATCCCCAAACCATTTTTGTCAGACTCTCTGAAGTCTAAGTTGACTCATGACTTTGAATATATCTCAGATAACTTCAATCCCTTGAGACCCTTAAAAAATTTCAGTGAACCCCTTAGATGAGATTATCCCCAAACCAGTTTAATCATACTCTCCCGAGTCCAATTTGACTCTTGAATTTGACTCTTGAATTTGACTTTCTTTGAGGAAATGGAATGACCTTAGGACTTCTGAGTCTATACTCACGATTTTGATCCCTGAATATGATTCAAAATCCCAAATCAAACAAGTCAGCTTGACTTAATGAGTCTAAGTCAATCGTATTTCTATAATAGATACATAAAACAAAAAGGAATACTTGTTTGTTTGTTTTCCTAGCCCAAGTTTATAACAGGAAACCAGTAGACGTGTTAGCGATCCAGAGCTCGTGGTGTTTGTTTGTTTATAACAAAAATGAATACTTGTTTGGAAGTGCATAGAAGTGTTTGTAGAACCAATATTGCTAATATGGATTTCTAGAAAAAACTTAAATTTTCATACTACATTTGCATTTGATTGGGTCTAATATGTGAAGTTGGAAATAACCAAAATATACCTATATCGGTTGCACTTTTTCTAGGATAAACATGTATGACCAACAAAGTTAAAACTAACTATAATGCAGGAACAAATTTTCAATGTTAGTATTTGTGTATCCAAGAATTAGCAAAACTGATGAAAACTCACAAAAAAACTCTGTATAAAATAAGTTCATAATTGTAACAGAAAATATAACATTTTCAAACAGAGATGGATGAACCATATTGTTATCGGGAAATCTAGTGTCTATGTAGAGTTGCTAGTCCCACTAAGACGGGTAGCTATCTTAGAAACAAACAGATTAAAGTTACTTTCGTTTTCCTTTATGAGAAGTAGATAAGAGAAGATCAAAGACTACCAACCTCGATCTTGCGCTTGGTTCTTTGCTTGTTCCTTCTCCTCACCGACAGGTCTTTGCCGCTTTTCCCTTGACCACTCTGCTTCAAAGAGTACCCGTAAAGTCAAAGTAGCATAATACCTTCAAAGTGCAGAGATTTACAATCATAAACAATATAGGACCAGATATATATTGACCACACAAATGCATATACTATCAGACATACAAGAATGTGGAGGAAAACTTGAATAACTTTATTGATATAAAGATTAGAAGAGAGGATTACAACCCATTGATCTGACCCAGCGTCATCCTCCCAGCATGAAAGCCCTTCTTCACCTCATGAAAAGCTTAGATCACCCAACACTATGATATTCCACCAAGAAACCAACAACACTTCCTTACAAGATACAAAATTCCAGCCTCTGGATCTCTGGGATGAGGGATCCATATATAGATGATTGCAGGGAGGTGAGTCAGCTTCTGGGATTTTGATTAGTGTCTTCTCTCTGATAGTTCTTGATTCCACTTGGAGATTGATGATCTCTTACTCATCCCTGGGCGAATTCAGAGAGGCAAGTGTCACAGGAGAAGTTTCTGGAAGATTCCATGATCATCCACCTTGCAAACTGTCTCTGCCATTTGTCCATTCTCGCCCATCGCACCCTACAGAAGGGCTTTTCAGTATGCATCGCACTTTTTGCACTAGGCAGGTGAGATGCATCGCACCCTTAGCACTGAGCAACCTGTATGGTCCAGTTTTGACCAGTTCTGAGTAGTTTCCTGTGGAGAACTTCTGGGAGATGATGTAATCAGCTGACCATGTTTCTTTAGGGCATGAAACAACACTTCTAGGGATTAAAAAGCCCTTGGTTTATGGACATATATGATTGGGGTTGCAGTGCCCAAAAATGTCTATAACAGTTGCCCCCTAAAGCATGAGGTCGTTAATCTTTTGACGTCGGGTGAAATTCTTTATCATGAGGATCCGAGGTTTTTCGAACTGGAAGGCGACTTGTAATAATATACAATACAATACATTATTTTCATAATATCTTTCATGATCTAGCTGAGGCGGGAATCCCCATGCTCAGCTTTATAAATTCATTTTCATGTACATAGGACAGACAACCGTCTATGTGGCAGACTGATGATTCTGATAGAGCCATCATCCTTTGATTCGACTGATCATCTGTGCAGAAATGATGTACATTTGATGTCTTTATTTTCATGAATATATCGCAGCCCGGATGGATGAAACTAGATCTGGGGTCTTCAAACTCGTCCAATCTTCACTCGAAGTACAAGTCGATCCATGTGAAAAATGTTCTGGAGTCGAATCATGGAAATACATCGCCTGATTACCAGCCAATGATGTAAGTTTTTAACATGCATGAGAGGAATCACCGATAATGATGATGACCCTCAAGGTACGGTAGTACAATTCACGTGGTGTGAAAATGGGAATTGGCGTCGAACACCACGCAAAATCTCTCGGTCGAAGGTCATTGATGTAAACCTGTCGCCCTAAGTGAGAAACTTGCCATCAAGGCATGCAAGCTTCAAAGTACTGAAAGGGTTGTTCCTAGGTCGACTTCTTGGATAATGAGCTAATGGCGACAAGAAGTGACCCATCGTAGGAGGGCCTTAATGAATCCCACATCTATGACACGGAATGGAGCAAATGACTTTTGGAGGTGAAAACGATCTGATGATACAAGGTTCAGGGTGGCGGTCATGAAAGAATGAAGCGTAAAGGTATTGCAGTGGATGAGACACAAGATGGGTTGGTGAATTCTCTAATCGACTTCTCTTGAACATATCGGCGACACTTGAAATGGATTGGTAGCGTTAACCCCAAAGATGGATGGTACAATGGACCAATGGTAATATGACCGGTGAACGGAATAACCCAACCCGACTCAGACATGGAGTGAAAGTGTCATGTTCAAGAGCGACTTTGCTACCAATAAAGTTTCTTCAAGTTCTCTTCCCAAATTTTCCCCAGTCATTGCTGACTAGTACCTCTTTATTTTTATCAAGCTTGAGGAGGATAACATATGCTTGTTCTATAATTTTCCCTTCGGGCAAACCCGTCGCTATGTTTTAACGAGCCTAGCGACAGTGAAACTCGTTCTTGTCTATATGGACAAGTTTGTCGCTATTGGTTTTAACGAGTTTAACGACAAAGATAACTCGGTCCTTTTCAATTTTAGAGAGTCTGAAAGGGACGTAAAGGAAACTCTAATAATCCTTTTTCGTCATATAATCCCTTAAGTCTGAAAAAGTATAAAATAATACGAAAGGGATGAATTTTCGATAATTTTAACGAGCCGAACAAAACAAGCGCTCGATCTTTTTGTGTAATAATCCCTCAGGTCCAAAAAGATTAAAATCTAGAGGAGGGATAGCACTCCCGGTAGCTTTAACGAGCTGGAGAGGCCAACTGCTCGACAATCTTTTCATATTTTATGAGTCAGACGAAAAGAGCTTAAAGGAGACTCGTTTTTTGAGGAACGAGTGATAATTTCAGGTAGCAGCTGATTCCAGGTAAGGTTTGGAATTTTCCAATCACGGCAGTGTCACAAGGATGGCTAACAGGATCACTCTTCGCAGCTGTTCCTCAAAAATGGGTAAACAATCAAATGGAGGTGAATGATCGGCTAAAGCAGAGTGGATGTGATGATGAGAACACGACCAAGGCTCAGGAGCTGATGATAATGCATTCACAATGGCTATTTACCGGAGATTGGTTCATTTTTTAATGATCTTAAACTTTGGGGAAACATTTGCTCATTTCTTACGTTTAATTTTAAACGAGCTTGAACTTCACATAAAAACTGCTCATGCCAGTCGTATAATAAGGATGTATCATCGATAGATTCCATTTTTATGGAGCTTGCACCTTTCGAAGCTTTGCTCCGTATCCTTCCTTTATGTAAGCTAGGAATGACCACTCCTACGATTTTAAAGGGTTTGAGAACCTACAAACTAAGAAAATAAATGGTCGCTCTTCACTTGCACAAAAAAAGGTTTGCATGCCCCCAGGTATAGTGAAGTAGAGTTTCGAGGTTACCCCTCAATTTGCAAACAAAACATTTGCTTTGTCAGGAAAGGCCTACCTTTTATAGGTTACCCCTTAATTTGCAAACAAAACATTTGTTCTATCAGGAAAGGCATACCTTCTAACGGAGGTATCTTATCCGGTCTAATCCCATTTTTCCATAAGGACGGGTGTCGGACCAGTCATATATCCTTCGCTGAAACCTACTCTATACCCAGAGTTTTCTTGCTGGAGCAGACCAGGGCACATACCCCCTGGGTTTCAGTCGCGACCCCCCGAATTACTCGCGTTCTTCAGGTGGACGAACTGGAGATTGATGAGACATTCCTTGCATGAGAAGACCATTTAGGGATGGCATTTGACTATTAGCTATGCGTGAGCCGGGGAACGAAAGCTGGTCTACGAGCTGGACCACTCGGCCTTCATACGGAAAACACATTAGTCAAAAGAGTGAGGAGACAATGGCTCCCATGCAATAAATATAGTCACTCCCAAGGAGTAGATTATAGTCTAGAGGTCCTTGGACTACCATTACGTTCATATAAACGGTTTTCCTTCTCAACGTTATAGGCACATTGGGGAGGATCCCTAATGGTCGACTGGTTCCTTTGTCGAAGCCTGTTAGATTTCTCATCTCAGGCAGAAGCAATGGCGAACCAAGTGCTTTCCAAACAGTTGAGGAAAGGATACTCACAGAAGCCCCTTCATCTATGATGGTATCGACCATGACAATTTTGTAAGCTTGTACAATGATTCGGAATGGTACATTAGCCAGTAAACGGGGTCCGCCTAGTAGATTCCAATCGAAGGAAATGACTAGGTTGCTTGGAGGTGGGACTGAATAGACGACCGGATATGACTCTGACAAACTTCCTTCCTGTGGTAAAGGAACAGGTAGATTGCCCCCATGTTCATCGGAGTCTGTGTGTACGAAACGAATTTGAACGGTGTCGTTCTCATTCTCTTTGGTGATTGTATCATCTGAAGATGGACCTTCCGAAGACAAGACCGGGTCGACTGCCGCCTCAACCTTTTGAATTTTGTCTGGTATGGATTCAACGGGTTTATCTTCAATGATAGATGCTTTGACCGACTACAATGGCATGTCAGTCGGATTTTCAACTAGTGATGGACTTGGCAAGAGTTTCTTGTATCCAGGAGGAAGCCGTAGCGATGAAGCAGGACGGTTATCCAAGACTCTCTTAGCTTCGTCTAGGAAGGGACAACGGTGGACGACGTGATCGCCTTCACACAGTTTACAAGGAAATTTAAATTTCCTTTGCTGTCCAAATACTTCGCTTTCACTAGTTGACGGTGTACTTTCAACATGATCTTCAGAGGTTGACGACACCGGATTGTGCAAACGAGGAGACCAGTCCCTTAAGATCTGAGGGATGTAAGGACAATCTCGATGATAGTGGTCTCCTTTGCAAATGACACATGGAGATTTAGGCTTGGACGGTGTAGTGTGTGGATTTTCACTAGACGATGCCCGGTTACCCCTTTTTGCCTTTGGCTCCTTCTTCTTCTTCTCTTTCTTCTTTTTCCCCTTCTTCTCCTTCTTAGTTACTTGATTTTTGGCTTTACCAGCTTCATCAAGCGAAGAGGAAGGAGGAGAGGGAGAATCAGACGAAGTAGAAGGTTGGGGGGTAACTTTAGTATCATCTAGTTGCTGACTCGATTGTTCAGGAATCACGGTGTTCTGAACGACAGAGGTCGAGAAGAGCCATATTGGCAAGCCAATCGTCAATCCTGGAAGCGACAATGTGGCCATATGAGGTGCAACAACATCTCCCCAAGAGGAGAAAGGACTAGTGGCGGGAATAGTGATATTATTCTGATTAAATTAAATTTTAGACGCTTTGACACAACTTGTTTTTTCAATTTTTAAGAGTCGAGAAAAAACAAAAGATGACTCTAGTTGCCTTCGATTTTTAATGAGCCTAAAGTGACAAGTGCTCAGATGGAACTTTTCCTTTAAGGAGTCTGAAAAGGAACGAAAGAGACTACTCTGGAAATCTAGACAGAGGGATTACCAAACCAATCGCAAAACTGCAGAATACTTTTTATGCTACGACAGTCAATCTTCCCGAATGTTGTGTTCAGTGCATTTCGATCGATAGGGCGGCAGACACGGCTTCCTATGGATAAAGGATATAGCCTATTGTGGTCTCCCAATATATACTCGATGGTACATGGGAGCACAAGTCCGTACTAGAACTTGTCGTCTCAAAGAGGAGGAATCACCCAACCAACAATGAAAGCGATAGTTACCAGGCTTTATGACGCCGGAATACGTCTCTAGCCTAGACTTCTAGATGTTGTGCATTAGGTTCCAAAGCATTTTTATGTTCATTGAATTTATTTTACAGTTGATCTTTCTTAAGAAATTTGCCTTTCAGGTTCACCGTGTGATGTAGATATACAATTCCTAAAATGCAATCTAAGATGATAAACAATCGTTTAATCTTATTTTTGCAATGAAAATCCTAGCTACTAAAGAAAGAGAGATGATATTATTTCAACATAGAGCAGAGAGCACACACTAGATGCACTGTCCTAAATCAAACCAACAAGCTGTCTAAATGCAAATGAACATGCATGTATTTGTTTTCAGCTTTCTTAATGTGTGAATGACAAGAATAATGCCAAGTACAAATTTGAATTATCTTTTCAAAGCGACAGTACTAACAAATTTCTCTTCAAAACGAAAGGAAGATAATGACGACACTTTGAGACTTTGAATTGAAAATTGCTTTCGACACCTGAAAAACTACTAATTCAAATAAAATACAAGAGTAATTGTATAATCGACCATCAAGAACAATAGAATTATTTTCTTTGACTGAAAACGACACTTGAGACACTTCCAAATCAAAAGACAACAGTTCGATTACGCTACTTTTTGTAAAAGAGAACTGTAAATGGCGCACAATACATAAAAACATTCACAATTCTTTGTACTATGGAGGTGGAATCATGCAAAGTAAGGAAGTTTCCACAGTGGTATACTGATCACAGACAGTAAAACTCCTGAATAAAGTTGAAGAGAGTGAAGACAGAAACGAAAATCCGAGAGCAGAAGAGGTCTTATTTGATCAGCGCACCTGCAACACAGGGAAAGTGCGATGCAGCACACCTACTGCACACGGGAGGTGCGATGCATCCAAATTCCCAAGAGGAGAAAGTGCGATGGTCCAAGGACGAGACTTCAACTTGGTTCTTGGTCACAGTTTGCAGCTTAGTTTAGGGATTTAGGTCGAGCTAACGATAGTCAGTAAATAGAAATCATAGGGGCTGATCTAATGAGGTTACTTGAGCCACCACTAGGGCAATTAGGATGTTTGCAAATCGATTCTTCAATTTATAAACAAAACCCGGAGATAGACTGAAGCAACATTGATCTACTTTGCACTTGTATAGTAAATGCAGTTCGAAGGCTAGCTGGCTTAACTTCAGGCTCCGTCTGTAAGTTTATAAAGCAAACAAATATAGACAAGCAAATAATCTATTCGCTCCCCAATGGAGTCGCCATTTTTTTATCGGCAAATCTAGTGTCTATGCAGAGCTGCTAGTCCCACTAAGATGGGTAGCTATCTTAGAAACAAACAGATTAAAGTTACTTTCGTTTTCCTTTATGAGAAGTAGATAAGAGAATATCAAAGACTACCAACCTCGATCTTGCGCTTGGTTCTTTGCTTGTTACTCACCGGCAGGTCTTTGCCGCTTTTCCCTTGACCACTCTGCTTCAAAGAGTACCTGTAAAGTCAAAGCAGCATAATACCTTCAAAGTGCAGAGATCTACAATCATAAACAATATAGGACCAGATATATATTGACCACACAAATGCATATACTATCAGACATACAAGAATGTGGAGGAAAACTTGAATAGATTTATTGATATAAAGATTAGAAGAGAGGATTACAACCCATTGATCTGACCCAGCGTCATCCTCCCAGCATGAAAGCCCTTCTTCACCTCATGAAAAGCTTAGATCACCCAACACTATGATATTCCACCAAGAAACCAACAGCACTTCCTTACAAGATACAAAATTCCAGCCTCTGGATCTCTGGGATGAGGGATCCATATATAGATGATTGCAGGGAGGTGAGTCAGCTTCTAGGATTTTGATTAGTGTCTTCTCTCTGATAGTTCTTGATTCCACTTGGAGATTGATGATCTCTTACTCATCCCTGGGCAAATTCAGAGAGGCAAGTGTCACAGGAGAAGTTTCTGGAAGATTCCATGATCATCCACCTTGCAAACTGTCTCTTCCATTTGTCCATTCTTGCCCATCGCACCCTACAGAAGGGATTTTCAGTATGCATCGCACTTTTTGCACTAGGCAGGTGAGATGCATCGCACCCTTAGCACTTAGCAACCTATATGGTCCAATTTTGACTAGTTCTGAGCAGTTTCCTGTGGAGAACTTCTGGGAGATGATGTAATCAACTGACCTTGTTTCTTTAGGGCATTAAACAACACTTCTAGGGATTTAGAAGCCCTTGGTTTATGGACATATATGATTGGGGTTGCAGTGCCAAAAAATTTCTATAACACATATCCAATACAAATTGAATATGAAATGACAATTAAAATCAAACCCTTTGTGCAAGGTAACTTGGAGAATTCCATTACCTTAAAAAAAATGTCTAGGACACAAAAAATAATAGTATTTAACCAAAAAATGGCACTTGCTAAATATACTCGAATACATAATTGAATGTGAGATAATAGCATTACCTCGCTTCCATTGTGTAAAATATGTTTTGGCATGGCACATTGTGGTATAATAGAAGAATTTAAGTAAACCTTCAAAATGAAAAGCATAGTTTTAGCCTGGCATGTCTAAGATAGTAAGGGGAGATAAGTAAGCTCCTAAACAATAAGCATATAAGTGCGTTGGAATCCAATTGGATCCCAATTGACTTATAGTACAGTATAAGCCAGTTGAGCATCATAAATGCAACAATTATTGCACCCATTTTTGTTGATGATCTTAACCGTGCAGCCAATCATACTTAGTGACACTCAAATCTTAGGAACATGTTTCGTCCTAAAATATTGCCTCGGATATCTCCAACTGGATTCCTTGTCTAAAGCATGACAGTGATTGTTCTAAGATGAAAATGGAGCAAGAACGTCACATACATAACAATGGCACTTCATCATTGACATGTCAAAAACATTCTACATTTGCATGCTCTTTAAAATAGATCCAGAGAAAATAGTTTCTACGCTAGGAATAAACCATATAAAATGAAATAGGTTACCAAAATTAGACTTAACTTTCCATGATATGTAGTAAAATTTCAAGCCAAAACTTTTGAACTAGATCCTGCAGAAACCTACCATTTCACAATGTTTGTGGGGAAGTGTACTTATGAAGGAAAATCTTGCATAGAGATGCCTTGGATGAGGATAGTCTCGACATGAAATCTGAAAAGTTCAAATAATTGAGTAAGAATCGACCACATAGACCCTATGAAAAGCAACTGTAAATCCATTCCACTAAAATATTTACCTATATATTGTAATATGGCACTCTCTGTAGTGATGATAGGTGGCCAAACTAACTCTAATTTTTGAAAACAGATATCAAGTTATGGATTACTGTTAGTTAAAGAATACTTGCCATGTTGTAAAAAAAACTTTAGAGGATCAAACAGATAAGATGAAAAATGATCCTAATGGACTATGTTGGTCAAATGGAAGAGTCACTAATGTGCTTTAACAGGGGACAATAGTTGTATTCTAATTAGCAAGGGCTAGTCTCAAACCTACTCAGCAGCGAGGATTAAATTTACCAATGTAGTCTGCCTTAATATGTGGAGCAAAAATTTGTCTTGTTTTAAATATAAAAGTTCCGTTAATACCAAAAAAAAGTGTTAAAATATAGGTAGACATATGAGCCTCAGGATTTCTTGTATAAGTATTTTAAACTGATGACATAGTGGCACAGGTTTCACAAAATACCAAGTTTCCTTATGTAATGTACCTAGGGAGGGTATGTATTGTACTCAAGAAGGTAAATTACCTAGGTAGTATTTACTAGTACCACCCAAGTTCTCACTTGGTGCCAACGTCCAAATCACAAGTGTGAGACCCCAAGGAAAACTTAGGCAAGCTACCCATTATCACTTTAATAGCCTTGCCTTTCTCACTTCAGACTAGGTGAAGCCTAGTGGAGCTTTCTTATGGTTGACTCATCTCAATGTCTGTATTATGAAGTGGGAACAAGAGAGAGCATAGAAACAAAAACAAAAAAGGAAAAAAAATGGATTCTATGTTTTGAGGTGGTGGATGAAAGGCAAGATCTGTGCCTTATCATGTTTGGGCTATGGGAGAGCGCATTTTATGTCAAAAGGAGAATCTAAAGAATGATTAAGGGCTATAAGTAGCCAAGGATCATCCCCCAGCCTTGTGTTGTTGCCACCCCTAACCTTCCAAAGTTCAAACCAACTGGCTTCCAATTAGCAGAAAGGCCAACACCATCGCCTTCCAAATTATTGAAGAGTTACTGTAGGATTTATTTGGAGATCTTATACAATCCTCTGTAGACAGAGGCGGTATGTACTTCCAACTCACCACCTTGCTCAATAAGCCCTTCCCTTATATAATTCTCTAGACATATTTAACAGCTAGGGCTCTTTCCAAGCAATGGAGATTTTAAATGTCCCATGCTCACAACTCTTTAGGAACAACAGTTTTCTTCCATGAGACCCGAGGAATATTCTTTTTTCTCTTTGCCCCCAGCCCATAGGAATATGAAACTGAGTCATCTTATATGTTCCAGGACCTGTTTGGGAATAAAGGACAAAGACACTCAGTACATAGGGATGGCTTCAAGTAGGGATTTCACCAGCACTAACTACCCCCCATGATGATAACCATCTATTGCACCATATTTACATCTCCTTTTCAACCTTAGAAACCATCCACACCCATTCTATTTTTTACAATCACTAAATTTAGATAAAAACTTAACAATTTTATACATATCTCTGCATCCCAACATGAGCAAAAGGAAACATTTGTGAGAAAATAATCTTATCCTCCTCACTTATCTCCATGATCTCCATGAAAGAAATAATAAATCTCCCTACATGGGATTGTGTACCGATTGCAGCATAGTAAAGATCGAGAACCTCCATGAGTTTGAGGCATAGTTATAAAACTCAGAACTGGTCTTCAAGTCGACCACCTTTCAAACTGGGTTTTGACTTGGACTTTGATGGAATCGGATATAATGAACTAGTTTCTAAAAAATACATAAAATAATTAATTTTTAATGAAAAATATTTTTAAGTTTCCAAAACATTAGAGACAAAATATGAAAAATTTGCTGATATATATGCCATGTAAGGGTGAATATATCAAAATGGCACCAAGTACGATACATATCAACAAAAAAATACCTGCCTGTTGACCCATTTCAAATTTGCACGTGTTGGATCCATGTGGCCTGACCTACCTGGCTAGTTCAAGAGAGGACCAACTGGTTTGGTTCGGTTTGTACTGGTTTGGTACCTTGGGCTGGGTTTGTGGTTGATTTGATACTTGGCGCTGTCCAACCAGCTAGTTTGACCGATTTCGGTTCAGACCGGGCTAGGTTTTAAAGCTATCGTTTGATATATATATAATAAACAATCCTTTTACAGTTTTAGGCTTTAGGGTTTACGAAATATATCCATTCCAACACTACCTTTAGAGACTCGTTTCAGCTAAACATCAGATGCAAGACTTACAAAAACCTTCATATTTAAATGAAACATAAGCATTATAAACAGTTCAAAAATCATGGCAGTAACAAAGACTCCATTCTTATTTTCTCCACATCCATGGACCCCACTACTAATTGTTAACCCTCTTTCGATATGTGTCCACTTCCTCATTTATTTCCCTGAACATATGAGTAAAGAAAATTCTATCGAAGGTGGCTGCTATCTCATGTAATTGATCTCCTTTAAGTTTGAGCAAGATATTATGTGATTCAGTACTTCCCTTCATCCAGTTTATGAAAAAGGAGGCATAGTCAACATTCTGAATATGTTTGACTCTCCTTTCTAGTGCACACTAAAGCAATAAACTCAAAGTCATAAGCTCTGCATAGTTATTGGATCCTGCCTCAAGGCCTGCTTTAAATGTGACATGATGAGAATCAGATACAAACAGAACTCCTTCAACATTGCTAAACTCTGGTGGACCAAAGAGAAACTCACTGGTGAGATGATGCAAGCTACGCTACAACAAGCCAATAATATTTTTATCCCCACAGCTAATATACAGGTCAAGGTACAAAACTAGATCTTTAAAATACTAGTGCTCCTGAGCACTACAAGCAGTGATGCATCCAAAAACACCAAAAAAATCATTTCCAAAATTCCTACACCATTGTCTAACTGCAAACACATCTGATGTCAATTGGGTCTAGCTCCATTGGTTAGGTGGAATGATTGTTATCCTCCCTACAATGGTTCTATTCCTGCTGATGACATGTTGATATGGCCTTTGGCCCTAAGGAATTTGCTTAAGCCCGAGTGCCATCCTCAGAATGAGGCAAAGTTCCCTAGGTTTTCTCAGGATATATTTTGCAAAAAGCATTTTAGTCAATTGGGTCTAGCCCAAGAAATTGAGGGGGAATGTTATCCCTCCACACCCAGGACCAATTCTCACAAGTGACATGTTGACCTCTTAATGAATGTATTGTTGATTGCCCCATGCCCCAAATAATTTGTTTTTACCCTGGATACCATCCTGAGAATGAGAGGAAGTGCCAGGATATATATTCCAAAAAAAAAAATTGTAAATTGGGGCTAGACTGGGTGGTTGTGAGGAGTGTTAACCTTCCAATATTAGGATATACATGCAATGAAATATATGTGGGAGATTCTTGTTTGAATTAGAATGGCAGCTCGGGCTGAGAACAGCATGAGGTAAGTGTGTAAAACTAGCAAGAAACCTATTCTATATACAGTCTTCCACCTTAGCCTAGGAATGCCATTTTTAAGGGTTCACATGTGTGCATAAAAAGCACCTCACCCCACCTCAAGCCTCGCGCTCCACTATCTGAGCAAATCTTCCATGATGTCAAGTAGTAGTGGGAATTAGCACTAGGGGAAATTATAATTACCCCCTATAGAAATCAGCTGAAGTTGTAGAGGTATAAAGTCACAGGTAAGCACTATCCATAACAACATATGGCAAGGTTCCATAGGGATTTTGAGTTGTCGTTTTTGAGTGAGATGTGTGTCCAATCATTTCTTTGTAATTCGTCAATCTATATTTTATAGGACTTGAACCATTGAATCTGGCTTCATCGAATATCCCTAACCCTAACCCTAACCCTAATGAACCTAGTGGATATCACCATCACATGTGGATAACACTGCTTCAAATACAAGACCCAGTAGGGTAGACTAAACGCATGAACTCATGCACCCAACACACTTAGAAAACTGCACCATTCACAAAATAGACATTCATGCATTCCCTCCCCTGGATGGGTAACTATGCCTTCCTAATTGAAGACAATACATTCATACATGTGCCTCATCTAGTGATCCTACTAAACTACTGCGCCTCCATTAGAGGATCTCTTATGGGCCCTCTACTAAACATCAACTTTCCTCTATACAAGCTGGAATGTATTTGTTGAAGGATGATTTTGTTGTCGAAGGAGAACAACTACTGAGAAATAGGTAAAATCTAAGACTACCTCCACTCTTGTATCAGATAAAAGTAAAATTGTTGTCAAATTAAGCAATATTGTTAAGCAATTTTCTCTTTGTATATTCAGCGAGCCAAAAATGAAAAATATTATATCATATGTGGGTACATGGAGCAGTTAGAAATCAGTCTACTACCATAGACTGAAATGGAGTACAACCCTTTTACAAGGCCTATGGTACCAAGTGCAACATCTAGTTTAATCACAATAATATTCATTGGCTTGTAGCAATCTTCTTTTGGGAAAAAAATAAAAGAGCTTTATTATGCTTCGAATTTCAAATGCTTGTTAAAGGATCAAGTGGTAGCTGCAAATAACAACTCAAACTGGGTGATATCAAAACAAAATAATTTAGTATTTCCAAGACAAAATAACATTACTGATGTATCAATGAATTCCATGAAAACAAAGCAATTTGATGTATTGAAATGATATTACGAGATTAGTAAAGAGGATCAAATTAAGTGATGTTATGGCCATACCATTGTATCCATTCACGCTTCGAATGAAGAGACTCAGCAACACCAAGAACATCAAGTGCCCTCCAAGACAATGTAGTCCTTTTGGTTTGTAGAGAGTCTTCTCACTCTAACATCGGGCTCTTCAAACCAACTCTGCACAAGGTCATGAGAAATGTAAAAAATCAACAAGACACAAATTTGGTAGTAAATATGACCAAAAGAAGAACTAGTAAAAAAAAATTCACAACCTTGCTTTTGAAACCAACATTATAATCTCCTTAGCATTATAATCAACTGTCAGTGTTCTTCCTAAGTTAGCGAACTCAGCTCCACCTTCACAAAGTGTAATTGCATAAAAGGAATTTCGGTCTCATGCCAATAGGTCTCCTACGATGAATGCGCAGGAACCTAGTACATAGACCATTTTTCTCTTTGCTTAGCTACCTAGGGCTTATTTCCCTTTCCAAATATCAATAATTCTTTTCCAAGAAAACAAAAAATAAGAATAATATTTTACTATATTCTAAAAGGTGAAGATGCTGAAATAATGCCACAAAGTGAAAGGAAATCAAATATCTTTCCTCAAACCACCAAATATATAAAGAAAACAATAATAATTATAAAAATAAAACAAGATCTGTCGATCTCTGCATGAAATGAGTCAAGCAACTAAAAAAATCTGACCAAAACAAACCAAAAATTTCAAACTTGACAAAATCCTCTAAATAAGCAGCAAACAAATCGCTAAAATTTTCTAAGATATCAAAGCTAGACATCAACGCAATTTGTTAAGTTTTTGGTATGTTCTATGCTTAGAGCAATTTATTTCAATTTTCACATTTAGCTCAATATCCTTTCCAGATTAGCAATCATATCAGCATTAAAGTAAATTGCAGATAGAACATAAACATAAATCGCAGAAAACAAGCCAAGGCAAGAGGACAAAAGATGTGGTGCAAGCCAGGGACAAACCCCACAATAAGGGGAAACCCTTGATCAATTCTTCTTTTATTTCTTCAAAGTTCAGCAGAGAAGGTGAGAGAGATAGTACCTTTACAATAGAAGTCAACACTTTGACTTTTGATATCTGCAGAGATCAGTTGAAGACAGATTGCTTCAACTGATTCTCTAAGGTGACTCCTTCACCTATCATAGCGCTGCCTCTCGTTCATTTGTTGCACATTACCATGTGACACCATGCTGTATTGTCACATGTGTTGAACCTTGATGACTGAGTTGCTCTCATCTTCATGCTACTCATCATGCTGCATCTTCCATGGTCTTATTCATCATCAAGCTACCCATGCTCATGATCTCATTCACCAACATGCTGCCCATCCTCATATCATCATGCATCATTATGCTGCTCATGCTCATGATCTCATTCATCATGATGTTGCCCATGATCTCATTTATCATTATACTGCTCATGAACTCATTTATCATTATGCTGCCCATACTCATAACATCATGCATCATTATGCTACTCATGCTCATGTCATCATGAATCATTATGTTGCTCATGCTCATGATCTCATTCATCATGATGCTGCCCATGCTCACGATCTCATTCATCCGAAGATATTTCCTTCAACCATAGGTATGCCGAGTATCACATATTTCATCATTGTGATATGTTTGGACAGATCTGAATACAGAGCCGAGATGTAACCCTTGTTACTTCTTGCAATCGTGATCATTGTTTATAACATGCCGAGGCTACGATAGATACACAATCCTCTTTGTCCATCCGAGATGTATACGAGTGATATCACTGCATTATCAAATTCAAGTATGTCGAGATATGTATTTAGTCTGCGTCCTCATCACACCTCCTAGAACCTTGCTGCTCCATCAATCTGGGACACCTTAATTCAATGCGGATCTATAAACCATGAATGCGGGTCCCTATACCTGAGTTTAGTTCATTTCATACCTTACGCTTTGATTGCGGCTTCTTCCATTAAGTCACTGTTGTAATGACTGCGGTTCTTCCATCCTTCATTGTGGTTATGACTGCGGTTCTCCCATCCTTGACTGCATGAACAAGTGTCTCCATTAACTGTGTTAGAGGACTGCATTTAGGCTGCTACAGGCAGCATATAGACTGTGTGTATATAGTCTCCATACGTATATCATGACAGCTTATAGAGTGTTGTGCATATATAGTTTCCATAGCCAACAGATTAGGGCATCACATAACTATTTCCATTGTTGTGCGTATAGTTGCATTATTGCCAATGGATTAGGGCATCACATAACTCTTTCCATTGTTGTGCGTATAGTTGCACCATTACCAATGGATTAGGGAATCACATAACTGTTTCCATTGTTGTGCATATAGTTGCTCCATTGCCAACAGATTAGGGCATTGTACAACAACTAGGGAATCATACTCTTTAGTATCTCTCCTTCTCCAAAAACCTAAGACGGGGAGAGGAGATCACATAAAGAGTGTCTCCCAAATGACTTCAAGTCCTTACTTATTTATACTAAAAACGTAGAGGTTGAATAGACACGTCGATTGGGCTTCTGATCCTACATAAGATGTTGGCCAACTTAACAATTTGTCCATAACATAAATAAATTCATAACTTCATAAATACTTATCGAATCAGATGATATTTAGATCAATCCTACTACTCTCAATGAGAGGGATCCAATAAAGATATATAGCTGCGATAAATAATATGACCCACATGGAGTTTGGCCCTAGTTGCCAATTTTAACACTCCCTCTCAACTAGGGAGAACTCCATCTGTTGATCCATATATCTCAATGTACTATCATTGCCATCAATGCCCTACACTTCTCTTCTCTGCTCTGCTCAGCTCTTCTCTGCTCAACTCTGCTCTGCTCATCTCTATTCAACTCTACTCAGCTTTGCTCTACTTAGCTCAGCTCTGCTCTGCTAAACCATGAAGAAGAAGAATTTATCAAGAATGCCTCATACCATTATGCACTGACCCAAAGTCAGTCTCAGAGTGCGTACCACTGGTCCAAGACCAGTCTCAACCGACCCGAAGTCAGCGTCATTGTATGTACCACTCTCACTGGTCCCAGACTAGTCCTCCACTGACCTGAAATCAGTCTCAGAGTATGTACCACTGGTCCCTGACCAGTCTCAACCGACCCCAAGTCAGCATCATAGCCACTACAACTCCTACAACTGGTCCCAGACCAGTACTCATTGATCCCAGATCAATGAAGGTCATCCTAGCATAGGGAGTACTGTAGATACAGTGATGCATCCATCGGTACTACTATGGTCCCTATCCTCATTTCCTTGCTCATTTATCATATGAGAGGTACTTCCCATGAGTCCTAGACTACATGGGTAGGATGCTTCGACAGGAGAACTAATCATCCTGTCCACAGGAGAGCGAATCATCCTGTCCAGTGGATGCCACGGAGAACTAATCATCTTGGCCCATAGGAGAGCGAATCATTCTGTTCCACAATCGCCATGGCGAACACATCATCTAGGACTCATAGGAGAACTAATCATCCTACTACACAATCGTCATGGATAACACATCATCCAGACCTCATAGGAGAACTAATCATCCTGCTACACAAGAGAGCGAATCATCTTGTCCAAAGTAGAGCGAATCATCCTGTCCCACAAGAGAGCGAATCATCTTGTCCAGTGCGAACCACCAGGGGAGGGTGAGTCACCTTGTGGTGGTATGTTGCTCCAGTAAGAACCACAAGCCCCCAGAGCTCCCAGAGCTCAATGAATACAACATGCAGGACCCTTTTACAAGGGTCTCTCAATGACTCCAAGTCGTTCGGGAAAATCACAAATTTGATCTTTCCCTGGGGCTTTGACAAAGTGTAGTGACCTGTACATCATCTCAGTGTGATGGAGCCTCCTTGCTTATTGACTTACCATATCCCAGATAAGGCAGTATCTGATGTCTATCTGCTGGAGAAATCATCGAATACAGGATTCCTTAATAATCCAATCCCACCTCTGGTTTTCACAGAAAATCACAATGGTACTCATCATGTGTACAAACAGCTCACTTAAGAGCTCCCGCAACCATGCAACAATCGACTTCTTTTTCCTACTTATCCATGATATCGAAATAGAATCCAGCACTAAGAAGTGCTCTAGTGATCCTCCACACTGCCTGCCCACTCAGCATTTGAATAATCATGCAGTTTCATATTTCCGGCAGTGTATATCAATCCATGAGATATTGTGCCCCAAAGATATCTCAGAGGATTCTTGGCACCAATCCAGTGAGGCTCAGCCAAAAATGAGCTTGCCATTCTAACTACAAAATATATGTCTGGACGGAAGTTCACCAAGAACATCAACGCGAATGAGTTTATGAAACTTAGAGGCATTTCCCAAATCTAGTCTGACATTGCTACCATATAACTTCTGAAAATTAAGATTCTCGAGGTAGTCATAGGCTTGCAGTTTATCATTCCACATCCGGAGTCCAACTCCCTCTTACTTCTGTAAATGAGAGGGTATGCACCTGTCAGAAATAGGTCGTCCTCATGAAGTGCTGGTATGAGAGGTCTATCATCCACAACCTTCGAATGGTTTGGATCGGTTTCACTTCTCGTGAATCTCAGCTTCATCAGACAACTATCGATCCTCTCATACTACGCCCGAGGTGTTTTGCTTCAAGCCATAGAGGGCTTTCTTCAACCTGTATATGTGAGATTCTTGATTATCAATCTCAAACCCCTCGGGTTGTTCCATAGTTGTGGACCTGCTACATGAGGGGAATGGTCCCCTTGTAATATTTTTCATCAGTACATCTCAGACATGTACTTTCATGCTCTTTTTGAATTCAGGCTTCCCTATCACCATCTGACTCACAGACCTCCGATGCTATGTCAATGGACATGGTCCCCAGTGGACTTCCTATAACTTAATACAACCCTGAACTCAAAAACATCTTTGAAAATTCTATTTTTAAACACATACCTTTCCATCGACGAGTGCCACCTTAAAACCTTTGACTTCCATTCCTTAAATGGACACCAAGTTCTTCTTGCCATCAGGTACATAAAAGATAATTTATAAATGAATCGAGTTACCGTCATTCAATTGAGAGGTAAAATTCCCTACACCCTTAGATCCGAACTTTCCAATGAAGTGATCTTTAGATGGGCCATCAGAAACTTCTACTATGCCATTCTCATAATATGCTCTGCTTCGAATTCACCCTTGTTGAACTTAGAAGAGAGATGTGGAACCCATTGATCCTGTTGTCCTGTCCCAACTGTCTTTGGTGATTGCTCTTTCACTCTTGCTTGGGCATTGTCTTCACCTCAGCTCTGAAACCATGTTAAGTTTTTGGTATGTTCTATCCTTAGAGCAATTTATTTCAATTTTCACATTTAGCTCAATATCCTTTCCAAATTAACAATCATATCAGCATTAAAGTAAACTGCAGATAGAACATAAACCTAAATCACATAAAACAAGCCAATGCAAGAGGACACAAGATGTGACGCAAGCCAGGGACAAACCCCAAAATGTAGGGAAACCCTTGATCAATTCTTCTTTTATGTTCTTCAAAGTTCAGTAGAGAAAGTGAGAGAGATAGTACATTTACAATAGAAGTCAACAATTTGACTTTTGATATCTGCAGAGAACAGTTGAAGACATATTGCTTCAACTGATTTTCTAAGGTGACTCCTTCACCTATCATAGTGTTGCCTCTCATTCATTTGCTGCACATTACTGTGTGACACCTTGTTGTACTGTCACATGTGTTGAACCTTGATCACTGAGCTGCTCTCATCTTCATGTTGCTCATCATGTTGCATCTTCCATGGTCTTATTCATCATCAAGCTGCTCATGCTCATGATCTCATTCACCATCACACTGCCCATGCTCATATCATCATGCATCATTATGCTACTCATGCTCATGATCTCATTCATCATGATGTTGCCCATGATCTCATTTATCATTACACTACCCATGAACTCATTTATCATTATGCTGCCCATGCTCATAACATCATGCACCATTATGTTGCTCATGCTCATGTCATCATGCATCATTATGCTGCTCATGCTCATGATCTCATTCATCATGATGCTGCCCATGCTCATGATCTCATTCATCTGAAGAGATTTCCTTCAATCACAAGTATGCCGAGTATCACATATTTCATCATTGTGATATGGTTGGACAGATTTGAAAACAGAGCCGAGATGTAGCCCTTGTTACTTCTTGCAATCCTGATCATTGTTTATAACATGCCGAGGTTGCGATAGATACATAGTCCTCTTTGTCCATGCGAGATGTATACGAGTGAGATCACTACGTTATCAAATTCAGGTATGTCAAGAAATGTATTTAGTCTGCGTCCTCATCACACCTCCTAGAACCTTACTGCTCCATCAATCTGGGATACCTTAATTCAATGCGGATCTATAAACCATGAATGCGGGTCCTTATACCTGGTTTAGTTCATTTCATACCTTACGCTTTGACTGTGGCTTCTTCCATTAAGTCACTGCTATAATGACTGCATTCTTCTATCCTTGACTTCAGTTATGACTGCAGTTCTCCCATCCTTGACTACATGAATAGGTGTCTCCATTAACTATGTTAGAGGACTACATTTAGGCTACTACAAGCAGCGTATAGACTATGCGTATATAGTCTCCATACGTATATCATGACAGCTTATAGAGTGTTGTGCGTATATAGTTTCCATAGCCAACAGATTAGGGCATCACATAACTGTTTCCATTGTTGTGCGTATAGTTGCACCATTGCCAACGGATAAGGGCATCACATCACTATTTCCATTGTTGTGCATATAGTTGCACCATTTCCAATGGATTAGGGCATCACATAACTGTTTCCATTGTTGTGTGTATAGTTGCTCCATTGCCAACAGATTAGGGCATTGTACAGCAACTAGGGCATCATACTCTTTAGTATCTCTCCTTCTCCAAAAACCCAAGACGTGGAGAGGAGATCACATAAAGAGTGTCTCCCAAATGACTTCAAGTCCTTACTTATTTATACTAAAAACATGGAGGTTGAATAGACACGTCGGTTGGGCTTCCGAGCCTACATAAGATGCTGGCTGACTTAACAATTTGTCCATAACATAAATAAATTCATAACTTCATAAATACTTATCAGAATCGAATGATTTTTAGATCAATCCTACACCTCTCAATGAGAGGGATCCAATAAAAATATCAGCTGCCATAAATATTATGACCCACATGGAGTTTGGCCCTAGTTGCCAATTTTAAGACTCCCTCTCAACTAGGGAGAACTCCATCCATTGATCCATATATCTGAATGTATTATCTTTGCCATCAGTGCCCTGCACTGCTCTTCTCTTCTCAGCTCTAATCTACTCAGCTCTTCTCAGCTCAGCACTACTCTACTCAGCTCTGCTCAACTCTGCTCAGCTTTGCTCTGCTCTGCTGAACCATGAAGAAGAAGAATTGATTGAGATGTCTCATACCATTCTCCACTGACCCGAAGTCAGTCTCAGTGTGCGTACCACTGGTCCTAGACGAGTCTCAACCGACCTGAAGTCAGCGTCATAGTATGTACCACTCTCACTGGTCCCAGACCAATCCTCCACTGACTTGAAATCGGTCTCAAAGTATGTACCACTGGTCCCAGACCAGTCTCAACCGACCCAAAGTCAACGTCATAGTGGGTACAACTCCTACAACTGGTCCCAGACCAATACTCATTGATCCCAGATCAATGAAGGTCATCCTAGCATAGGGAGTAAGGTGGATACAACGATGCATCCATCGATACTATTATGGTCCCTATCCTCATTTCCCTGCTCATTGATCATATGAGAGGTACTTCCCATGAGTCCCATACTGCATGGGTAGGATGCCTCGATAGGAGAAGTAATCATCCTGTCCACAAGAAAGCGAATCATCTTGTCCAGTGGATGCCACAGAGAACTAATCATCCTGACCCACAGGAGAGAGAATCATCCTGTTCCAAAATCACCATGGAGAACACATCATCCAGGCCTCACAAGAGAACTAATCATCCTGCTACACAATCGTCATGGAGAACACATCATCCAGACCTCACAGAAGAACTAATCATCCTGCTACACAAGGGAGCGAGTCATCTTTTCCATAGGAGAGCGAATCATCCTGTCCCACAAGAGAGCGAA